>OZ025256.1:11146787-11497669 GCA_964019135.1 Arenicola marina | reverse complement strand
CTTTACCTTTAAGTCCTCTGTTCACATAACACAGCGCTGTACCACTCTAGCAAATATTGAATCGCATGCCTCTGGGCAAGGTCAACTTCAAGGACATTATATTGGCCCAAAGGGAGGTCCATCGATGCGGGCAGCTCCGTTCCTCCGCTCAAACCGCTGCTGTCGCCCGGGTGTAAATGTCAAAATTTCTAAACAAAAAGGGTGAAATCCTTTGTAATTTCTGCCCAAATAGTCATTTTTCAAGGGTAAAGCATGAAGGATCAAAGGATAAAGTACAACGAGCTTCGCAGCCAAATACTCACTGTCCATAGCTGCAGTAAAATCCACTGATGACGTCACTCTATTGTTTTCTCGCGAAATTATTTTTCTGTCATGTAGTGTGTTTAAATCATGTTTGAAGGACGTGAGTTTTACATAAGTTAATGACCTCGAAAAACGACATTACCGGATAACAAGGGGTCCTCGGGCTTCACCCTCGGACTCCATTATAATCCTGTATTGTCGTGTTTCCTCGGACATTAACTTACACATAGACCGATCCAGGCCTGTCAATCATTCACTGATGTCACTGTTGCTTTTATCCAATCATGTGGTGAATTATGGTCTTTCACGTGCGTTATTTCGGGACAAACAAGTGGGACAAACAAGGCCGCATGTCACTTTGTTGTCAGTTTCAGAGATGAGTACTTCTCATTTGTACCTACCATCAGCTATGATGTCAATTTCATACTCACGATTAAGAAACCAAAAAGAGCGTAGTGTCGGATCCCGGATGGGTATATTCATACTTCAAACGTGAGTCTATTAATACTTTTTTTTTTTTTTTTTAATAATTATTTATTTCCAAAAATAGCAGTTTCTTGTCACATTATATAAAATACAAGGATATAATGTCATTTTCATACATCTGATCATCAAACACAAGAAGAATACAATACAAGAATGATACCCTACAAAAAGATCCAATACTAGAAAAGTACAATACAAAAAGCAAGAGCTGGTAGTTTTGAAAGCATTCAAAATGCCAATGGTGTATAAACAGAGGTAGTTCAAAAAGCTGAGATTATACAATTCCATTTGTTTACAAATAAGGTTTTACTAAAATGTTCGTTATGGTCTACTATATGTTTTTCGATTTGATAGTAATATTTTATTAATCTTGGGATATCCCGCATACAAGGAGAAACCTCTCTACACTTGCACGACATACAAGGAGAAACCTCTCTACACTTGCACGAAAAAATATATTTCTTAGCCAGTAGTATAAGATGGTTTAATAAACGGTCGTTTTCTGAGTTCTTTATGCCGAACAAAACAACCGAGAGTGAGAAACTTGAGCTGATCTCTATATTTGAGTTACCTTCGACCCAGTTAACAAAAGAATTCCAAAATTGACTAACAATGGGACAATGGTAAAACAGATGCTCGATTGACTCAGACGCGGCTTTACAAAAGGTACAGGTGTCCTCACTCTTTATTTTACATCGTTTTGAAAACACGTTGGTTGTTATAAATTGGCAAATAACTTTATATTGAAAACTTCTTAACCGTTCGTCGACTGTTGTCGTTTTTGCAAGCAAATAAATCTGTTTCCATTCGTTTTCCGAGAAATTAATATTTAGTGAGACTGACCATTTAAGTTCATGCTTTCCCGATGATAGCAGTTTCTTAACTAAAAACTTATATACTGCGTTACATACGTTGTCATTGCTCGACAAAACACATAGCCCTGGTGCTACCACACTTACAAGTTTGGTACCAAGTCGCTCACTTTCACATTTCCATGCTCTCGGAATTGAGTGAATAAGAGTAAAAAAGTCTAGAAAGTTAATACTTATTTCATAAATATTACAAAAGTCTTGCCAACCCAGTGGCGTCCCATTGGTATCAATAACATCATTATAATAAACAACACCTTTAGATATGAATTCATTTTTTCTAAACGAAAGATTTTTGTCAGTCAAGAAATATGTATTCCACAGAGGATAACTTCTAACATCTTCCATTTTTGCATGTATAACATATGACGGCCATGCGTCAAATACATTGCGCCAAAAAGGGTTACTGATAGATTTTGACAAGTACTGCAAGGAAGACGGGTCAAGTTCCCAGCATAACTTTATATTTCTACATATAGTACCAGCAAAAAGGTCCTGCCATGCCCCAGTTGAGGTTATAAGCCGCTTGATCCAGGTTATCTTTAGCGACTGGCAGAGAGTCGGAATGTGAGTCAGATTGAGCCCACCATCGGATTCTGACTGAACCAATCGATTTAAAGCCACTTTGGCCGTACCAGAATTCCAAATAAAATCTCGTATCATACCATTTAATTTGTCTATAACACATTTTCCCGGGGACGGTAAGACCGACATGATGTCAATTAACTTAGGTATTGCCATAGTTTTTACAACAGTGATTTTTCCACGTAACGACAGCTTTCGTTTTCTATAAACATTCAATATATTCTGTACCTCTTGTAGTTTTTTTCCATAATTGATAGATTCGATCTGTTCCATTTTCGTTGAGAATACTATGCCAAGCAATTTAAATTCATCTTCCCAGGTTATCGCAATATCAGGGCATATTGTACACGGACTGTTTACTTTGCAGCCAAGTTGGATCCCTTTTGTCTTCTCAACATTTATACATAGTCCGGAACAAATTCCAAACTCCCTTAACACATAAAATGTTCTTCTGAGCGAACCTTCCGAATCATCAAGAAACATAAAAGTATCGTCGGCATATTGCCCTATTTTGTACTCCCGTCTATTAATACTGCTTTCTTCGTTGCGTCTTTTTTTTTTCTTTTGCCGTCTTTTGCCGTCAGGTTACGTCATGATGTTGGAATGTAACTCGAGCCGGCATGCACGGCCCCCCCCCCCCCCCCCCACTCCCCCCACCAACCTCACCCCATCCCGGTCGTCGTATATTTTCTAGCGTGACTGACACTGAAGTTTCATAGCTCTCGCCCCCCCCCCCCCCCTCCCGGCCCGTTGCCCCGCCGGCCCGCCCGGCCGCCCGCCGTGCACCCCATCCCCCTGTCCCGGTCTGCCCCCCACCCACCGTCCACCCCCATGCCGCGCTCATCAGAGCAGATCCTCGCA
The DNA here is from genome assembly GCA_964019135.1 of Arenicola marina. Taxonomy (NCBI): domain Eukaryota; kingdom Metazoa; phylum Annelida; class Polychaeta; family Arenicolidae; genus Arenicola; species Arenicola marina. The sequence continues at coordinate 11,494,565 of OZ025256.1, read as the reverse complement.
GTGGGCGGGTGGCCAGGCCTGGCGGCGGTAGAGAAGAGCGTGGGTTGTGGTGGAGACGAGAGACGGACGACGGCAGAGGCTCGGGCCATGTCGGCCTCCTTTTGAGAGCATCGAGGCGATAACGATAATGCGGGGTGGTGGCGGGGTGGGGGAGCAGTAGGATACCAGTGAAGGAAGCCCGTAACGGCGGGGTGGGGGGAGGGCGGGGGGTGAACGGGGTGTTCTAGTACTCGTGCGCACACGTGACAGACCTGCTCCATCGCTTTAAAGAAGCAGCGATTTATCATGTCATGCATCTTGTGATAACGAAAGCCATAATAACGGTTGGTTGGTTATTCAGGACACTGTAACCACTTTTGGTCATATCGCGTCAATGGGAGAAGAAAGGGAGAGTGGAGCCATGTCCCCGGAGGTAACCCTCTAATATTTACGAAGAAAGACATGGGATCTTTATCCTGCAACCACACATACATGGCTACAGCAGGCCTCGAACCACCGATCCACGTGCCGTTAGGCTCTCAGGAGACCAGAGCGCTTAAAAGAAAATACCGTGGGGCTGCAATGTGACATAGAAATAAAACTCTTTTGGCATAAAATCTATTTGAAGTCACTGACGACTACCCTCCGGGCCGGCTACACCCATATGTCATATAAAGAGAAAAGGTAGAAAAAGCATTTTGCAGCCAGAAAACTCAGTCCAAACAACATCGGTCGATTTCGTCAACAAAATGCCACGACTGCGCGGTTTCTTCGCTTCATTCAATACTTCAACACTTTACTCACGAAAATATCACGCAATCCACTTCAAACACACCTTCAAATCGTTGCATCAAGACATTTTTCCGCCAACTTTACACGATTTTGACTTTAATTTGCCGCTCACCATGGCCGTTGAGGTTTGTCAGTGGCGTAGCGAGTATTTCGGAACGTTCTCATTGGTTGTAACTGCTCTGTGGCTATCAGCCTTCTGATTGGTCATAAATCATCTGGCGGCTTTTTTGAAATACCTGCCTAAATAAAGTACACAGAGACGAAGTGAGGAGGTGGGGGGGGGGGGGGGGTGGTCAGCTCGGGGGTGCGGAGGAGGGGGAGTGGCACTATCATACAAAACTGATGGGGGGCGGTTTCCTCGGGTGTCTTGATGCGTGAGAAAGCGGATATTTGTGGCTCTGGACAGGGGGTGTATGAAGTTTTTGACGACCGGGGAAGTGAGGGGCGGGGGTTCCACTGAATACTTGTGACCGGGGGGCGGGTCCACGCCAAAAAAAGGGGGGGGGGGGGGTCACGGCTCAGATGGCCTACATTTTGCATTGAAAAAACGGCATTGGTCCTCAAAAAAGGGGGGACGGTCGGCTTCCGAGGAGATTTTCAAATTGGCGGAATTTGCGATAATAAAACGCCCCGATCGAGCGGATTTTGGCAGTGAAAAAAAGGGGGGAGGGCTTTACCGCCGAACCCCCCTAAACTCAGGAATATATTCAGTACCCCCCCCCCCCCAACACACCGGGACGGCAAGGGGGGGGGGTCGTGTTCCTAGTTCACGAAGCATTTTCAGTGCATTTGTAAATTTATGTCACAGCAATGACAATGAATGTCAGTTAGCTCATGGGCGGCTGTATGAAAGAAATAAAAACTGTACGGCCGAAAAGGGTCCTGCGGTGAAATGAAATGAAATGACCCAACAAAACTGAAATTTTACATACCCGTAGACCAACATTACATTTGCATATGATGAAATGAAAAGGGTGGGTGGGGGGGCACTGGAAACTTGCCACTGTGGGGGGGGGAGGGGGGGGCTCTGAAATTGCGACCGGAGGGTCCAAACATTTACTGTCGAATCGGGGGGGGGGGGATCATAGGGGTCCGGACCCCCCACCCCCCTTTTTGAGAAAGAATACGGTTTCTCAACGCAATATTTAGGCCCCCGCCCCCGCTCCCTGGATCTGCCCCTGGCCTAGTTCTTCAGGGCTAGTACGTATTTGAAACTATTGTTTTATTTGGCTTGGTCGAGGTGGAGGCATGTCCCGGTGGAGATAAGATAAGTGATCCCGACTGGATGTTATTTATACCACAATAGAATAACAGAGACAACAGAGGCACAATATTTTATTTTAACCTATCAACTCTCGATAAACAGGGGTCTAGAAGTGTCGATGTCGGTTTTTCAGATCCTCAATGTCGAATGTTGAATTTTCAAATATCTCTGTTCGTGTGTCGCCATTTACCCCTTGCAGATCCCTATAAACTTTCATGCCAAAGGCACAACTCGATCAGCGCTACTTATTCTAACACCGTATCACCCCCTGCGAAAACCTTTACTACGTGTTGGGCGATACGAGTATTAAGGCGGGAGTACCAGTGATGGAACAGCCTGCAATGTAATTTGCATATGGACGAAGGAGCTTGCGAGGAAAACGGTACACGCGAGGTTACAACCAATCAGAAGGCTCTAAATAATTCGCTGCGGCAGTTGGCCCCATGTGACGTTGTTGGGAACAACGCCACATGTCCAGTCTATCAAATCCTGTACGGCATTTTACAAACTGGCGAGAAGCGGTGCTGATGGCGAGAACTTTTTAGGGTATGGCCATAGTTTCTAAAAGTATGCATCTTACAACTTATCTTGTTATTTTGGTTGAGGTCTCCGTGATTACGACGATATCGTCTGTTGATTTTTCGAAGCAGCGGACAACTCAGTTCTGTCCGCCACTTGCCCACCCAGTGGAGAAACTGCGCATGCGTGCATGTCGTTAAAACCGCACCATTCGCTTGGTGGCGCTTCATACACCCAGCCATTGACACGCAATAAGCGAAACGCCACCTGGCGAAAGCCGCTGGTTAAGAATGACCAAATACGAAATGGCGCGATAAACAACAAGAAAGTCTCATTTCAACCGACTTGATAGTAATGCGATACTTTGTTAGTTCATATGCATGTGGGTTTTGTGGTAAATATGAAGTTAAGAGTACAAAATGACAAGGGTTTGATGGATCGTGCGGTTAACAACACTTAGTCGCCCACAAAAACAAATCTTACACCCTCATTTTCTACATGCGGACATGGGACTGTTGTGTGGAGCAACAACTGTCTCATATGGGACAATGCGGCAGTCAACGCTCATGGTGGGCGGCAAAAGTCAAAATCGCGTAATGTTGGCTGAAATAATGTCTTGATGCACCAATTTGAAGGTGTGTTTGAATGGGATTACGAATTATTTTCGTGAGTAAAGTGTTGAGGCCTTGAGGAATGGAATGTTGGTGTTTTAGGCCACTTTTGTGCACATACAGGCTAAATTGGGCCAAGGAACCTCCCGAGACGATGAAGGATGAAGGAATGAAACATGCCCCAGATTAGGTGCCCGAGCCCGGATTCGAACCCAGGAGTTGACGAAATCACCCGATGTTGTTCTGGCTGTGTCCATGCACTCTTCAGTGACAGTGAGTGTCTAAGACAGCTGCTGTATAAAGTTACACATGGCCACTCCCGTGGGTGGGTGGGGGGGGGCACTACATATAGTTGGGTATATACATATGTGCCGCCCAAATGACCCCTTTTACGTCTTTTTTTTCTCAATCCCCGAAGCAAAAATACAATTTCTCTCGATATGCCCATCTGAGACTGACTTTATTTCAAACTTGCAGTTCTTGACTATATAGTCTAATTGATATCGAATGTGTTCAAATAAGTATCCTCCTGACACTTTGTCACGATGTCAGTGACCATTAGTATATATTTTAGATATCATTTTGAACCAAAAAATTATCTCTCAATGACCACAAAATCGGGCACTTTACTCCCCCTCTCCAAATCCTCTCTACGGCCTGGGCGGCACCCCCCCCCCCCCCCCACCACTGTAGTAAAGTAGTGCCCCCCCCCACCCCCAGCGTTCGCTTTCTGAACCGCCACTCTACGAGTCAAAATTAGGCACCCTGCCAACAATGACGATGAACCCATGACTCCACCCCCACCCGGCCCCTAACCGCCCCCACCCCTCCCTTCTAATGCAACACGGCTTCACTGACCACGCGATGCGTCGTCAACGACCTGTATAAACAATGCCTGATCCACCATCGTCAACCCCTACAGGTTCAAACTGATTCCCGATTAAATCAGCAGTTGGTGTAAATTCGGGGTTTACTTCAACTTTTTCGTCCGACACGCCAGGAATTGTTATAGCTTCCGGCGGTAGTAGTCTAAACCTTCTGGTCGCTTCATCGCCGATGACGTCATCATCAGTGCACTGGCGGGTGCCCATGGCAAGTTGGGTGGTCGTGCAAAAGTGTTTGAAACTTCATTAATGTAGGCTATGATTTAAAAAATGTATATTCTGTGTAATGTTTAGTTAATTCCCCATAGTTTAACTGGAAATGTAAATGATATGGCCCAGGCATTTCCCTTCAATGCCAGCTCTCTAACCCACTGAGCTATCGGGGCGGCCCCCTATAATAACGGAATCTGCTTGGACGGGGTTTAGTCTTGAGTTGGGGTACCTCATGTGGCAGTAAATACCATAGCACCCCCCCCCAACGGCCCCACCCCGTCCGCCCCTTGACGAATTGTCCGCCCCTCCCACCGTCACAATATTGAGGAAGCGTCTCACACACACCTTGTCGCCACCTTTTCGATAGCCCTCCCCTCCCACAGTCACAATATTGAGGAAGCGTCTCTCACACACCTTGTCGCCACCTCTTCGATAGCCCTCCCCTCCCACGGTCACAATATTAAGGAAGCGTCTCTCACACACCTTGTCGCCACCTTTTCGATAGCCCTCCCCTCCCACCGTCACAATAATGAGGAAGCGTCTCTCACACACCTTGTCGCCACCTCTTCGATAGCCCTCCCCTCCCACCGTCACAATATTAAGGAAGCGTCTCTCACACACCTGTTCGCCACCTTTTCGATAGCCCTCCCCTCCCACCGTCACAACATTGAGGAAGCGTCTCTCACACGCCTTTTCGCCACCTTTTCGATAGCCCTCCCCTCCCACCGTCACAATAATGAGGAAGCGTCTCTCACACGCCTTGTCGCCACCTTTTCGATAGCCCTCCCCTACCACCGTCACAATAATGAGGAAGCGTCTCTCACACGCCTTGTCGCCACCTTTTCGATAGCCCTCCCCTCCCACCGTCACAATAATGAGGAAGCGTCTCTCACACGCCTTGTCGCCACCTTTTCGATAGCCCTCCCCTACCACCGTCACAATATTGAGGAAGCGTCTCTCACACACCTTGTCGCCACATTTTCGATAGCCCTTCCCTACCACCGTCACAATATTGAGGAAGCGTCTCTCACACGCCTTGTCGCCACCTTTTCGATAGCCCTCCCCTACCACCGTCACAATATTGAGGAAGCGTCTCTCACACACCTTGTCGCCACATTTTCGATAGCCCTCCCCTACCACCGTCACAATATTAAGGAAGCGTCTCTCACACACCTTTTCGCCACCTTTTCGATAGCCCTCCCCTCCCACCGTCACAATAATGAGGAAGCGTCTCTCACACACCTTGTCGCCACATTTTCGATAGCCCTCCCCTCCCACCGTCACAATAATGAGGAAGCGTCTCTCACACACCTTGTCGCCACCTTTTCGATAGCCCTCCCCTCCCACCGTCACAATATTGAGGAAGCGTCTCTCACACGCCTTGTCGCCACCTTTTCGATAGCCCTCCCCTCCCACCGTCACAATAATGAGGAAGCGTCTCTCACACACCTTGTCGCCACATTTTCGATAGCCCTCCCCTCCCACCGTCACAATATTGAGGAAGCGTCTCTCACACGCCTTGTCGTCACCTTGTCGATAGCCCTCCCCTACCACCGTCACAATATTGAGGAAGCGTCTCTCATACACCTTGTCGCCACCTTGTCGATAGCCCTCCCCTACCACCGTCACAATATTGAGGAAGCGTCTCTCACACGCCTTGTCGCCACATTTTCGATAGCCCTCCCCTCCCACCGTCACAATAATGAGGAAGCGTCTCTCACACACCTTGTCGCCACCTTTTCGATAGCCCTCCCCTCCCACCGTCACAATATTGAGGAAGCGTCTCTCATACACCTTGTCGCCACCTTTTCGATAGCCCTCCCCTCCCACCGTCACAATAATGAGGAAGCGTCTCTCACACGCCTTGTCGCCACCTTTTCGATAGCCCTCCCCTCCCACCGTCACAATATTAAGGAAGCGTCTCTCACACACCTTGTCGCCACATTTTCGATAGCCCTCCCCTCCCACCGTCACAATATTGAGGAAGCGTCTCTCACACGCCTTGTCGCCACCTTTTCGATAGCCCTCCCCTCCCACCGTCACAATAATGAGGAAGCGTCTCTCACACACCTTGTCGCCACATTTTCGATAGCCCTCCCCTACCACCGTCACAATATTAAGGAAGCGTCTCTCACACACCTTTTTGCCACCTTTTCGATAGCCCTCCCCTCCCACCGTCACAATAATGAGGAAGCGTCTCTCACACGCCTTGTCGCCACCTTTTCGATAGCCCTCCCCTCTCACCGTCACAATAATGAGGAAGCGTCTCTCACACACCTTGTCGCCACCTTTTCGATAGCCCTCCCCTCCCACCGTCACAATAATGAGGAAGCGTCTCTCACACACCTTGTCGCCACATTTTCGATAGCCCTCCCCTACCACCGTCACAATATTAAGGAAGCGTCTCTCACACGCCTTGTCGCCACCTTTTCGATAGCCCTCCCCTCCCACCGTCACAATATTGAGGAAGCGTCTCTCACACACCTTGTCGCCACCTTTTCGATAGCCCTCCCCTACCACCGTCACAATATTGAGGAAGCGTCTCTCACACGCCTTGTCGCCACTTTTTCGATAGCCCTCCCCTCCCACGGTCACAATATTGAGGAAGCGTCTCTCACACACCTTGTCGCCACCTTTTCGATAGCCCTCCCCTCCCACCGTCACAATAATGAGGAAGCGTCTCTCACACACCTTGTCGCCACCTCTTCGATAGCCCTCCCCTACCACCGTCACAATATTGAGGAAGCGTCTCTCACACACCTTGTCGCCACCTTTTCGATAGCCCTCCCCTCCCACCGTCACAATATTGAGGAAGCGTCTCTCACACACCTTGTCGCCACCTTTTCGATAGCCCTCCCCTCCCACCGTCACAATATTGAGGAAGCGTCTCTCACACACCTTGTCGCCACCTTTTCGATAGCCCTCCCCTCCCACCGTCACAATAATGAGGAAGCGTCTCTCACACACCTTGTCGCCACCTCTTCGATAGCCCTCCCCTCCCACCGTCACAATAATGAGGAAGCGTCTCTCACACACCTTGTCGCCACCTTTTCGATAGCCCTCCCCTACCACCGTCACAATATTGAGGAAGCGTCTCTCACACGCCTTGTCGCCACCTTTTCGATAGCCCTCCCCTCCCACCGTCACAATATTGAGGAAGCGTCTCTCACACGCCTTGTCGCCACCTTTTCGATAGCCCTCCCCTACCACCGTCACAATATTGAGGAAGCGTCTCTCACACACCTTGTCGCCACATTTTCGATAGCCCTCCCCTACCACCGTCACAATAATGAGGAAGCGTCTCTCACACACCTTGTCGCCACCTCTTCGATAGCCCTCCCCTCCCACCGTCACAATAATGAGGAAGCGTCTCTCACACACCTTGTCGCCACCTTTTCGATAGCCCTCCCCTCCCACCGTCACAATAATGAGGAAGCGTCTCTCACACACCTTGTCGCCACATTTTCGATAGCCCTCCCCTACCACCGTCACAATAATGAGGAAGCGTCTCTCACACACCTTGTCGCCACCTCTTCGATAGCCCTCCCCTCCCACCGTCACAATAATGAGAAAGCGTCTCTCACACACCTTGTCGCCACCTTGTCGATAGCCCTCCCCTACCACCGTCACAATAATGAGGAAGCGTCTCTCACACGCCTTGTCGCCACCTTTTCGATAGCCCTCCCCTCCCACCGTCACAATAATGAGGAAGCGTCTCTCACACACCTTGTCGCCACATTTTCGATAGCCCTCCCCTCCCACCGTCACAATAATGAGGAAGCGTCTCTCACACGCCTTGTCGCCACCTTTTCGATAGCCCTCCCCTCCCACCGTCACAATAATGAGGAAGCGTCTCTCACACGCCTTGTCGCCACCTTTTCGATAGCCCTCCCCTACCACCGTCACAATATTAAGGAAGCGTCTCTCACACACCTTGTCGCCACATTTTCGATAGCCCTCCCCTCCCACCGTCACAATAATGAGGAAGCGTCTCTCACACACCTTGTCGCCACATTTTCGATAGCCCTCCCCTCCCACCGTCACAATATTAAGGAAGCGTCTCTCACACACCTTGTCGCCACCTCTTCGATAGCCCTCCCCTCCCACCGTCACAATATTGAGGAAGCGTCTCTCACACACCTTGTCGCCACCTTTTCGATAGCCCTCCCCTACCACCGTCACAATAATGAGGAAGCGTCTCTCACACGCCTTGTCGCCACCTTTTCGATAGCCCTCCCCTCCCACCGTCACAATAATGAGGAAGCGTCTCTCACACGCCTTGTCGCCACATTTTCGATAGCCCTCCCCTCCCACCGTCACAATATTGAGGAAGCGTCTCTCACACACCTTGTCGCCACATTTTCGATAGCCCTCCCCTACCACCGTCACAATATTGAGGAAGCGTCTCTCACACACCTTGTCGCCACCTTTTCGATAGCCCTCCCCTCCCACCGTCACAATATTAAGGAAGCGTCTCTCACACGCCTTGTCGCCACCTTTTCGATAGCCCTCCCCTCCCACCGTCACAATATTGAGGAAGCGTCTCACACACGCCTTGTCGCCACCTTTTCGATAGCCCTCCCCTCCCACCGTCACAATATTGAGGAAGCGTCTCTCATACACCTTGTCGCCACCTTTTCGATAGCCCTCCCCTCCCACCGTCACAATAATGAGGAAGCGTCTCTCACACGCCTTGTCGCCACCTTTTCGATAGCCCTCCCCTACCACCGTCACAATAATGAGGAAGCGTCTCTCACACACCTTGTCGCCACCTTTTCGATAGCCCTCCCCTCCCACCGTCACAATATTGAGGAAGCGTCTCTCACACACCTTGTCGCCACATTTTCGATAGCCCTCCCCTACCACCGTCACAATATTGAGGAAGCGTCTCTCACACACCTTGTCGCCACCTTTTCGATAGCCCTCCCCTCCCACCGTCACAATATTAAGGAAGCGTCTCTCACACGCCTTGTCGCCACCTTTTCGATAGCCCTCCCCTCCCACCGTCACAATATTGAGGAAGCGTCTCACACACGCCTTGTCGCCACCTTTTCGATAGCCCTCCCCTCCCACCGTCACAATATTGAGGAAGCGTCTCTCATACACCTTGTCGCCACCTTTTCGATAGCCCTCCCCTCCCACCGTCACAATAATGAGGAAGCGTCTCTCACACGCCTTGTCGCCACCTTTTCGATAGCCCTCCCCTACCACCGTCACAATAATGAGGAAGCGTCTCTCACACACCTTGTCGCCACCTTTTCGATAGCCCTCCCCTCCCACCGTCACAATAATGAGGAAGCGTCTCTCACACACCTTGTCGCCACCTTTTCGATAGCCCTCCCCTCCCACCGTCACAATAATGAGGAAGCGTCTCTCACACACCTTGTCGCCACCTTTTCGATAGCCCTCCCCTACCACCGTCACAATATTGAGGAAGCGTCTCTCACACACCTTGTCGCCACCTTTTCGATAGCCCTCCCCTCTCACCGTCACAATATTGAGGAAGCGTCTCTCACACACCTTGTCGCCACCCTTTCGATAGCCCTCCCCTACCACCGTCACAATAATGAGGAAGCGTCTCTCACACACCTTGTCGCCACCTTTTCGATAGCCCTCCCCTACCACCGTCACAATATTGAGGAAGCGTCTCTCACACACCTTGTCGCCACCTTTTCGATAGCCCTCCCCTCCCACCGTCACAATATTGAGGAAGCGTCTCTCACACACCTTGTCGCCACATTTTCGATAGCCCTCCCCTACCACCGTCACAATATTGAGGAAGCGTCTCTCACACGCCTTGTCGCCACCTTTTCGATAGCCCTCCCCTCCCACCGTCACAATATTAAGAAAGCGTCTCACACACACCTTGTCGCCACCTTTTCGATAGCCCTCCCCTCCCACCGTCACAACATTGAGGAAGCGTCTCTCACACGCCTTGTCGCCACCTCTTCGATAGCCTTCCCCTCCCACCGTCACAACATTGAGGAAGCGTCTCACACACACCTTGTCGCCACCTTTTCGATAGCCCTCCCCTCCCACCGTCACAACATTGAGGAAGCGTCTCTCACACGCCTTGTCGCCACCTTTTCGATAGCCCTCCCCTACCACCGTCACAACATTGAGGAAGCGTCTCTCACACGCCTTGTCGCCACATTTTCGATAGCCCTCCCCTACCACCGTCACAACATTGAGGAAGCGTCTCTCACACGCCTTGTCGCCACATTTTCGATAGCCCTCCCCTACCACCGTCACAATATTAAGGAAGCGTCTCTCACACACCTTGTCGCCACATTTTCGATAGCCCTCCCCTCCCACCGTCACAATAATGAGGAAGCGTCTCTCACACGCCTTGTCGCCACCTTTTCGATAGCCCTCCCCTACCACCGTCACAATATTGAGGAAGCGTCTCTCATACACCTTGTCGTCACCTTGTCGATAGCCCTCCCCTCCCACCGTCACAATATTGAGGAAGCGTCTCTCACACACCTTGTCGCCACATTTTCGATAGCCCTCCCCTACCACCGTCACAATATTGAGGAAGCGTCTCTCATACACCTTGTCGTCACCTTGTCGATAGCTCCCCCCTTCCACAAGTTGTTACACAGTGTTTTATGTTCTTGGCGAATAGACAGGTTCGTTCTTTAGACAGGCAGCCAGTGCCATCTGTAGATTATTAGAGTCCCGGGATTTTAGTTTATGTATCCATCAAGAAGGCCGAATAGTGCAATGCCGTGTTACGTTTAAAGACATACAGCTAGCGCGTTATGAAGGTAGGTTATACTGGTTCATTATGAAGGTAGGTTGTACTGAGGGTTATGAAGATAGGTTGTACTGGCGGGTTATGAAGATAGGTTGTTCTGGTTCATTATTAAGGTATGTTGGACTGGCGGGTTATGAAGGTAGGTTGTACTGGTTCATTATCAAGGTAGGTTGCACTGGCCGGTTATGAAGGTAGATTGTGCTGGTTCATTATGAAGATAGGTTGTGCTGGTTTATTATGAAGGTAGATTGTACCGGCGGGCTATGAAGGAAGGTTGTGCTGGTTCATTATGAAAGTAGGTTGTGCTGGTGCATTGTGAAGGTAGGTTGTGCTGATGGGTTATGAAGGTGGGCTGTACTGGCGGGTTATGAAGGTAGGTTGTACTGGTGCATTGTGAAGGTAGGTTGTACTGGTGCATTATGAAGGTAGGTTGCACTGGTGGGTTATCAAGGTATGTTGTACTGGCGGGTTATGAAGTTATGTTGTACTGGTGGCTTATGAAGGTAGGCTGTACTTGCGGGTTATGAAGGTAGGTTGTACTGGTGGGTTATGAAGGTAGGTTGTACCGGTGGGTAATGAAAGTAGGTTGTACTGGCGGGTTATGAAGGTAGATTGTACTGGTGGGTTATGAAGGTAGGTTGTACTGGCGGGTTATGAAGGTAGGTTGTACTGGCGGGTTATGAAGGTATGTTGTACTGGCGGGTTATGAAGGTAGGTTGTACTGACGGGTTATGAAGGTAGGTTGTACTGGCGGGTTATGAAGGTATGTTGTACTGGCGGGTTATGAAGGTAGGTTGTACTGACGAGTTATGAAGGCAGGTTGTGCTGGCGGGCTATGAAGGTAGGTTCTTCTGGTTCATTATGAAGGTAGGTTGTACTGGCGGGTTATGAAGGTAGGATGTACCGGCGGGTTATGAAGGTAGGTTGTACTGGCGAGTTATGAAGGTATGTTGTACATACGGGTTATGAAGGTAGGTTGTACTTGCGGGTTACGAGGGTAGGTTGCACTGGTTCATTATGAAGGTAGGTTGTACTGGCATTTTATGAAGGCAGATTGTACTGGCGGGTAATGAAGGTAGGTTGTACTGGCGGGTTATGTAGGTAGGTTGTACTGGTTCATTAGGAAGGTAGGTTGGACTGGCGGGTTATGAAGGTAGGTTTTACTGGTGCATTATGAAGGTATGTTGTACTGGCGGGTTATGAAGGTATGTTGTACTGGTTCATTATGAAGGTAGGTTGGAGTGGCGGGTTATGAAAGTAGGTTGTGCTGGTTCATTATGAAGGAAGGTTGTGCTGGTGCATTATGAAGGTATGTTGTACTGGCGGGTCATGTAGGTATGTTGTACTGGCGGGTTATGAAGGTAGGTTGTACTTGCGGGTTATGAAGGTAGGTTGTACTGGTGCGTTATGAAGGCAGGTTGTACTGGTGGGTTATGAGGGTATGTTGTACTCGCGGGTTATGAATGTATGTTGCATTGGCGGGTTATGAAGGTAGGTTGTACTGGCGGATCATGAAGATAGGTTGTACTGGCGGGTTATGAAGGTAGGTTGTACTGGCGGGTTATGAAGCTAGGTTGTACCGGTTCATTATGAAGGTAGGTTGTACTGGCTGGTTGTGAAGGTAGGTTGTACTGGCGGGTTATGAAGGTAGGTTGTACTGGCGGGTTATGAAGGTAGGTTGTACTTGCGGGTTATGAAGGTAGGTTGTACTGGTTCATTATGAAGGTATGTTGTACTGGCGGGTTATGAAGGCAGGTTGTACTGGCGTGTTATGAAGGTATGTTGTACTGGCCGGTTATGAAGGTAGGTTGTACTTGCTTGTTATGAAGGTAGGTTGTACAGGTGGGTTATGAAGGTATGTTGTACTGGCGGGTTATGAAGGTAGGTTGTACTTGCGGTTCATGCAGGTAAGTTGTACTGGTGGGTTATGAAGGCAGGTTGTACTGGTGGGTTATGAAGGTATGTTGTACTGGCGGGTTATGAAGGTAGGTTGTATTGGTTGGTTATGAAGGTAGGTTGTACTGGCCGGTTATGAAGGTAGGTTGTACTTGCTTGTTATGAAGGTAGGTTGTACAGGTGGGTTATGAAGGTAGGTTGTACTGGCGGGTTATGAAGGTAGATGGTAATGGTTCATTATGAAAGTAGGTTGTACTTGCGGGTTATGAAGGTAGGTTGTACTGGTTCATTATGAAGGTAGGTTGTACTTGCGGGTTATGAAGGTAGGTTGTACTTGCGGGTTATGAAGGTAGGTTGTACTTGCGGGTTATGAAGGTAGGTTGTACTGGGGGGTTATGAAGGTAGGTTGTACTGGCGGGTTATGAAGATAGGTTGTACTGGTTCATTATGAAGGTAGGTTGTACTTGCGGGTTATGAAGGTAGGTTGTAATGGTTCATTATGAAGGTAGGTTCTACTGGCGGGTTATGAAGGTAGGTTGTTCTGGTTCATTATGAAGGTATGTTGGACTGGCGGGTTATGAAGGTAGGTTGTACTGGTTCATTATGCAGGTAGGTTGTACTTGCTGGTTATGAAGGTAGGTTGTACTTGCTGGTTATGAAGGTAGGTTGTACTGGTTCATTATAAAGGTAGGTTGTACTGGCGGGTTATGAAGATAGGTTGTACTGGTTCATTATGAGCGTAGGTTGTACTGGCGGGTTATGAAGGTAGGTTGTACTGGCGGCCTATGAAGGTAGGTTGTTCTGGTTCATTATGAAGGTAGGTTGGACTGACGGGTTATGAAGGTAGGTTGTTCTGGCGGGTTATGAAGGTAGGTTGTACTGGCTCATTATGAAGGTAGATTGTACTGGCGGGTTATGAAGGTAGATTGTACTGGCGGGTTATGAAGGTAGGTTGTACTGGCGGGTTATGAAGGTAGGTTGTACTGGCGGGTTATGAAGTTAGGTTGTACTGGCGGCCTATGAAGGTAGGTTGTTCTGGTTCATTATGAAGGTAGGTTGGACTGACGGGTTATGAAGGTAGGTTGTACTGGTTCATTATGAAGGTATGTTGTGCTGGTTCATTATGAAGGTAGGTTGTGCTGGTTCATTATGAAGGTAGGTTGGACTGGCGGGTTATGAAGGTAGGTTGTACTGGCGGGTTATGAAGGTAGGTTGTACTGGTTCATTGTGAAGGTAGGTTGTACTGGCGGGTTATGTAGGTAGGTCGTACTGGTGCATTATGAAGGTATGTTGTACTGGTTCATTATGAAGGTAGGTTGGACTGGCGGGTTATGAAGGTAGATTGTACTGGTTCATTATGAAGGTAGGTTGTACTTGCGGGTTATGAAGGTAGGTTGTACTTGCGGGTTATGAAGGTAGGTTGTACTGGCGGATTATGAAGGTATGTTGTACTGGTGCATTATGAAGTTAGGTTGTGCTGGCGGGTTAAAACAGTGACGTTTACCTAATGAAATAGGTAAATCCCAAGAATCTATATCCCGTGTATACGTGATGGCTCTGTATTTCGATATGACACTTTTTTCACGACAGTTCATCGATCGCCCCATGCAAACAACAGATCTGTTTCCGAAGTGTCGATATGCTGAAAAGGTCAGCCCCGTGGTACCATCGGAGTGATAGGACACAAATGGGGGAGCGCCGTTTTTTTGAAAGTGTGCAGCAGTCCGCTGGTTGATATCGAATTCTGTGAGAACCGATAACTAACTCATTGCTTGCGTGTGGTAATATATGATTGAGCTTTGGTTACAGTGTCCCGAGTCCGCAACTTTTACATGGTCTACCTTGGGTGTCGAACAACTCTGAAAACTCTGCCCGCTCCAAAATTTGGTTATAGTTATTTGAATTATTATTATTATTAATCTTATTTATATAACTGGTAAGGTACAAACTTTCATTTGAGGAGATTATCCGCTCCAATATTTCGTTGTAATGATTTTTATTGTCATTACGTGTATGATCATTGTTTATAGAACTAGTAAGGTACAAACCTTCATTTGGGGAGATTATCGCTTTCTTGTGAACTGACCTTATCTTTGAACGCGGTGTCCAGAAATGTTCTTTTGGTTTATTTAAAGTTACTCATCCAGCAATATTTTTCTTGAAAACATGTAAAAACTATTTAGATTGGAAATGATGTATTTATATTCTTAGCATAGAAGTACACCTATTGTAAGCAATAAAGCCCCAGATATGTTGTTTAGCCTCTTTTTTCTTGACAAAATTAGTGCATCTAATGTGAAAAAGTGTGGCTTTCTTGTGTACTTCGTCATCAAAATATGCACATTGCGACAGTTTTATACCTTTCATCATGTGATGACAGATCTATTTCTCATGAAGGTTAAATTTATACAGTCAGACAATGTGTTATTTCCAAAATATTTCGAAAACTATTATTGAAGTAAAAAATTGCTGCATGACCAGCTTTAATAACGTTGGTTAGAGACCGGTATAAACAGCTATCTTATGCGAGGCTGATGAGTTATGCCGGTCACTAGGTGGAGCTACTGCTTATCCTGTCACTTCATTTCGATTCCAAATAAAGACCTTAATTACATCGCCCTGATAATCCGATACGTCACGATAAATACTAGTAGCTGTTAGTCGATACACAAATGTATTATACATACCGGGATTGTGCACAAAGGACCGGAACGGTAGGGACTCCTTTATAGTAAGACTGCAGTGGCAAGTTTACGTATAAGAAACTGGCAACACAATGTGACGCTCATTTGGAGACTAACACAGCCCGAGTGAACATTGCAATGTAATCATCAAGAGTAATCATGATTACGATTAAATAGCAATGTAATCGATTACGATTACATTGCCTTTAAAACCAATGTAATCGATTAGGATTACTTGAAAAATGTAATCAATTACAATCGATTACGATTACTATGATCCCCCTTGTCAGCATGTATATAGCAGTATATATTATATAGCTTCATATTAGCAAACAGTGAAATGTAGGGTTCCAGGTGCTGTCATTTGTAGGATTTGTAAGTCACGTACGAAATCACTCACGTGTTTACATATTATCTGTAGCACGTGTTAACAGCACCCCGAGAGACCAGACAGGCACCCGGATGTGCCCTGCTTGGCGTCCCACGTGTATCCGAACATGTCCATGTCGTCTGCGAAGTAGTCGAGGACCCATCTGAAGACTTCCGGTCGCTCGGCTTGAAGCTCTCGCAGCCGCTCGTCGTAGTTATTCAGCCCCGTGACGTCATCGGAGGCTGATGCGGTCCTGTTGACGGTCGCAATGCCGGAATGAATGTGACTGATGCTCGTGTTGCGTATCCCTAAAGTCTCGCTCAGCTCACGTGAGTCTCGCGCGTAGGTCTCGCTCTTGAGAATAACGTCGAGATGGACGTTGCATGGCTTGATTTGCAGCTGTTGAGATTGCCAGTGTTCGTTCTGCGGGAGAATCCCATTCGAGAAAGCCGCGGCGAATTCACCGAAGTCGATGATTGGTTGTTCGCGGCAGCTGGACGCCGGGCGGTTCGAGTACTTCCGCCGGATGCGCGGACACAGGTCTTGATACCGCTTACGGACGTGAAGGACCTCGTAATACCCCGAGACAAACTTCTGAAGCGGATGGCGGACCATAGAGAACTTGAGGAAGTCTTTAAACTCCCTATTTACCGTGCGGGACGAGATCCTGTTGGTGAAGTTTAAGCCATGCTCACGTAGTTGATCTTGGAAATTTCGCCCGGGTTCTATCCCTACCGTTTGGCCAAAGAATGCGAACCAACTTTTGGAGCCCGCTTTGGGTACGAGCAGCCAGATAACCTTGTGGACAGTGTCGATTAAGGCCCACTCTATGGTGACTATGGGTGGGCTAGAGTTGGAGGACGCCATCATCGCCTGACACTTGGCAGACCGCAGGGCCGACCTCTCTGCCAAGGAACACAAGGTACCCGACGCCTCTCCCGGGTGGGTTACCCCGGTCGCGGAGGAGGGGGCAGGAGTGCTTCCTTGGGTTGCCGTGACATGGGTCGTGGCTATTCGTGTTGTGTTTCGCTCGTCTCGCATTAAGTCTGTGATCTCCGCGTCTGACGTCAGCAAGCTGTCCGCGGAGGATTCGTTCACTGAAGAGGTTCGATCTCCGACTGTAACTAAGGTTGTTTTACTGAAGTTGTTATTGTCATGTCATGCACGTGCATCACGCAAATATCAAACATGTCAAATAGTCATCGCGCTCTTAACAGGGTAATAAAGCCTTGACCCTTAACCGGAAGAGTACCTATAATACATAAGTACAAGTACAAGTACCGAAAAGTCTACCAGGACGCCGTTACGTACTAACAGCGAACTGGACCGAAACGGACCGCAACGGAGCACAAGAAAGCAAATAACAAATCGTAGACATTCGTTGCAAATAAAAACTAGCAATCAATCAAATGGCCTACTGTACTTTTAGATAAATTGAAACTATGAAAAAAAAAGCTGCACGAATGGCGCGCTCACGGACTTTCAAGTTCCGAATGTTTGCACCGATTTCTAACGGTTCAGTTCGTTTCACTTCGTCTAAGATTATCGCTACATTACTTAATTTGTCAGAAAAAGAAAAAGTAAACAGAGTAAACAAAGAATAGTTATGGGTCCTGAATATGACCAAAAAAAAATTCGTTCAACTTCTATTCTTAATTACCATTTTTTTTTTTTTTTTTTTCGATTAGCGATCGAAAGAAGGGAAATTTGCGCCATACGGATACCGTGTCTGTCCGGCTCTGGGACGCCCGCGATATCCGAAACCTTCGACTCATGCGGCCTTCTTGTCATTGTTTGCCATCGTTTAATTTAAACTACAGCACTACGTTTTGGTCGACTGAGTGCTAAACTATTCTTCACAAGTCTTTCATAAACTTAAGGTTTACGGGGACGAGTATTTCAACCTCTCGTCACGAACACGTGATCATAACATCTGTCAGACAGTGTCAAGCGGTCAGTGACACTGACAGTGCCTGCATGTGAAATAAACTAATAAGCTTAGTCCGAAAATTCCGACGTTACAGTTAAGACAGTCGGATGTATAGCCCTATCAGAATAATAGCTCGTTGTAACGTCTGAAAATTTAGGCCACAGCATAATAAACCAGAAAGGGTTACTGGTGGCCTTTGAAAATACGAACTAACTATCACAGACATTAGAGGAGCAGGTAAGTCAGCAGCCTCACACTGTTGTTACACTGTTATCTGTATTAATTCGAGTGTCGTGTTTCACGGCATGAAACCTAGTTTCGTGGCACAATGGCAGTATTTAAGAGCTTGAAACTCATGTTGCTCGCAGTTAATCCCGTTGAGGGAACGGGGTTTTTACGGCAGGAATAGCGTTAAATTTGCGAGGCCCAGCATATGCCTACCACCAGTGGCTCGCAGTTAAGGGTACGGGGTTTTCACGGCAGGAATAGCGTGAAATTTGCGGGGCCAAGCATATGCCTACCACCAGTGGCTCGCAGTTAAGGGTACGGGGTTTTCACGGCAGGAATAGCGGGAAATTTGCGGGGCCACCCATATGCCTGCCACCAGTGGCTCGCACTTAAGGATACGGGGTTTTCACGGCAGGAATAGCGTGAAATTTGCGGGGCCAAGCATATGCCTGCCACCAGTGGCTCGCAGTTAAGGATACGGGGTTTTCACGGCAGGAATAGCGTGAAATTTGCGGGGCCAAGCATATGCCTACCACCAGTGGCTCGCAGTTAAGGGTACGGGGTTTTTACGGCAGGAATAGCGTGAAATTTGCGGGGCCAAGCATATGCCTACCATCAGTGGCTCGCAGTTAAGGGTACGGGGTTTTCACGGCAGGAATAGCGTTAAATTTGCGGGGCCAAGCATATGCTTACCACCAGTGGCTCGCAGTTAAGGGTACGGGGTTTTTACGGCAGGAATAGCGTTAAATTTGCGGGGCCAAACATATGCCTGCCATCAGTGGCTCGCAGTTAAGGGTGCGGGGTTTTTATGGCAGGAATAGCGTTAAATTTGCGGGGCCAAGCATATGCCTACCACCAGTGGCTCGCACTTATGGGTACGGGGTTTTTACGGCAGGAATAGCGTGAAATTTGCGGGGCCAAGCATATGCCTACCACCAGTGGCTCGCAGTTAAGGGTACGGGGTTTTTACGGCAGGAATAGCGTGAAATTTGCGGGGCCAAGCATATGCCTGCCACCAGTGGCTCGCAGTTAGGGCATATGCCTGCCGCCAGGGGTTGCAGGGATTGCGGGTGGGAACACGAAAAACGCTGACTATCCCGGATGGACATGTTTCACGGCAACATAAAAATACATACGTCCACCTTGTTCTGACTCTGACCGGAAACAGGAAGACCTAGTCCCTGATTTTTTTATATACAATTTTGGACTAAATACCGTGAGACATATAATTCGATCGTACAATGATGACCGATAATCGACTACCCCTCACAAATACGTTTTAACGTTGCAAGAACTTCGTACGCACCTTCAACAGTGGCTCCCCCTGGCGAAGTGGCGAGAAACCATCTTGGAGTATCATCGTACCGTAGCGAGAAGGACAAGAAAGCTGCGGCTGTAATCCCAGCTAACAACACCAGCCAGACACGTCTCCAAGAGGAAGGGTTCGACGGTGGGAGATCCATCTTATGTCCCTCGTCGCGTCTATAGTCTCGCCGCGGATAATCCAACACCTAACGTGTTACTTCAATTGAAAAATGTTACAATGAAATCAAAACTGTTACTATTAACTTTATGTCGGCATATATCACAATGGAGTCCCGGGGATCTACTAGCAATCGTTACTGAACGGATTTAATCTAACGCCATCGATCTGTTGGTCTATCTTTCTGGCCAATCATTGACTCATTATTGGCTGCTTTGCGTTCGATGTAAACTATATACAGCAATCTGACCCGATATCCCAGCAGAAGGCGTTTGTCTATGGCCCCTCTGCCCCACAAACAGACTAGATTGTATAACATAGCTTGAGAAAAAAGACGAAAATCGGGGTAATAGGTGCAAGTTGGCTATGTTAGTACCGATTGCGACTATGTACATGCAATATGGACATGGTTATAGGCCGAAACGGCACCACGCCGTCAGTCATTTGGCGTATAGAAGCTTTATAATGGGATTGGCCCTTTTAAAGCGGGATTACTTTTTAAGTGTGATTATTTCGTTTGCCCCAAAATACGATAAAACATTAAAATGTCATTTGTTTATGCATGCCAACCTTTATATGCAGAGCTTTACAGTTCACACCCATGACGTAGTGTACGTGTATCTGACGGACATGTCAGAGCAATGACAACACACTGAATGAGGATTAAATAGCTCTTCCCCTGGATCCGCCACTAAAGGCATTGTATCCCTAAACCTGTGAAACGGTAGTGTGCGAACACGAGACAATAGATTAGAAGTGTTGAGATTTATAACAGACATAGTTTGAAAAACAAAATTATAGGAAACCGGGATTGTCAGGCATAGCTTGAGAATAAAAACTAAAATCGGGGTGCAATTTGAATATGTTAGTACCGACTCCGACTATGCACATGAAATATCGACGGGGTTAGAGGCCGAAACGTCACTGCGCCGTCAGCCATTTGGCGTGTCTAAGCTGTATAATGGGATTGGCCATGTTAAAGTGTGATTATTTTCTAGTGTCCTAAATACTGATTCGACTTCGATGGCATTTGGCAAACATGATGACAGTAACATGGATAGATATTTCACCACATATAGGTCATCTACCTGCATTCATGTAGTCACAGCGATTTTTTTACACTTTTATGAAAGTCAAAATTCGATCTAATAATAACTCAATAACTATAAATGTAAGGTAACTCTAAGTAAATAAGGTGTTTGCGCCTCTTTCTGAAGCATATTCACAAACACAGAAACCTCTAGATCAAATACTAACGAAGTTACGTGGGAAAACATGTTTCGTGGCTTTGACCTTGCTGTCCCCTTGACATTGGAAGCGTGACCTTGATCAATAATAGTAATTCGCGCCCAAATACTAATGTCGTTATTCGCGCAAGGTGCCATTTGTCTGACTTTTCCCCTTAATGGAGAAATTGAGGATGCCATATACCGCTAAAATGCTCTCGTAGGGGGTAAATTTGGGGAAGTTTATTGCAGAAAAAATATTCCGGCGATTTACAAAATTTAAAGACATAGGGCAAGGTACATATAGGTCCAATGCGTAAATTAGTTTCAAGCTTGATTAAGTAAAAACTGTAAACGTTATATAGCGATTTTTTTCCGATTTGTGGTCCTATCTTGCAATGGTTAAGCGAATTTCAGAAAATTCCTGTGACTTTGATCTTTGACCTACATGACCCATCTACGAACTTAGTTTGACGATGGCCAGTCTGCATCGCGTTGTGAATTTAGAAGTCGATATCTTAAGGCATTCGAAAGATAATGCGCGACAAGACAGACATACACGCAGACATATTAACCGAACACCCCGACATAAGACGAAAATGGGAGATTTTTGTCTTAATAAGTTACATTTAGACACCTAGCTCCAAGCGCAAACATTAAAAATAACCACATCGAGAAAACAATTTGTACTTCGCCATTAAATGCATGACTATCAGTGCGTTAATAGTATCGTATCTGAAAAACCTATCATATACATATATACATTTGAGGCCATATTATTTTTGACTTAACTTGAAGCCGTTTTAAATAACGGGATTTCTAGATTTATTGTTTAATTCGTCATATATATGCGTTAACTGCCTGGAGGGGATGTTAAATATGGCAGAGAAAGTATGTATTGCTTGATCATTGCTGATCATTCGTCAATATTCCGAGTTGATTGTTGTGTTAACGAGTACAATAGCATTAAATCTGAACGCGGCTAAATTGTACAATTTGTCCCAAAACGCATGAAAGAAATATATTTAATAGGTCCGCCTAGCTGCACGTGTCACGGTACTTGGCCACGGTATTTACTGATATTGTGTAAACAAACATTCGAGTGGCTCACATGATCTGGGATAATAGAAACTGTCGGGATGCTACACCTTGATGTCGGGCCCATTAAATTGCCTAACGTCCCTCTAACTCGGATAATGCATAGTAGCAGCTACATCCCCATCAAACCACCGCCTTAACTAACACCTCTTAACCAACCACCGCCTTAACTAACACCCCCTTAACCAACAACCGCCTTAACCAAAATCCCCTTAACCAACAACCACCTTAACCAACACCTCCTTAACCAACCACCGCCTTAACCAACACCCCCTTAACTGACCACCGCCTTAGCCGCCCACCGCCTTAATCGCTCACCGGCTTAACCAACCACAGCCTTAGCCGCCCACCGCCTTAACCGCTCTCCTCCTTAAGCAACCATATCCTTAATAGCCCTACTCCTTAAGCAACCACCGCCTTAACCGCCCACCACCTTAACCACCTTACTCCTTAAGCAACCACCGCCTTAACCGCCCTCCTCCTTAAGCATCCACCGTCTTACTCGCCCAACGCCTTAACGGCCCTCATCCTTCATCGCTCACCGCCTTAACCGTCATCCTATATAAGCAACCACCGCCTTAACCGCTCTCCTCCTTAACCGCCCACCGCCTTAACCGCTCACCGCCTTAACCGCACTCCCCCTTAAGCAACCACCGCCTTAACCGCTCTCCGCCTTAACCACCCTCATCCTTAAGCAACCACCGCCTTAACCGCCCTCCGCCTTAACCACCCTCATCCTTAAGCAACCACCGCCTTAACCACCCACCGCTTTAACCGCTCTCCTCCTTAAGTAACCACCGCCTTAACCGCCCACCGCCTTAACCGCCCACCGCCTTAACCGCCCACCACCTTAACCGCCCACCGCCTTACCCGCCCACCGCCTTAATCGCCCACCGCCTTAACCGCCATCCTCCTTAACCGCCCACCGACTTAACAGCCCTCCTCCTTAAGCAGCCACCGCCTTAACAGCCCTTCTCCTTAAGTAACCACCGCCTTAACCGCCCTCCGCCTTAACCACCCTCCTCCTTAAGCAACCCCCGCTTTAACCGCTGACCGTCTTACCCGCCCACCGCCTTAAGCGCCGATCGCCTTAACCGCCCTCATCCTTAACCGCCAACCGCCTTAACCGACCACCGTGTTAAATACATCGGCGGCGATGTTTACAGAACAAGATGCGGGTTAAACATATAGCATCTGTCTGGTTTGTATTTCAAAACCAAATAAGGTTTTCTGCCGAACTACGCCCTCTGAACTACGTCGCTTCAACCGTGTATTTCCATTCCAAAACTGCTTAAAGCGGGTGTCCAACCTAATTTAATTGCAATCTGCACCGAAAGTTTACATAGCTTAACATTTAATTGGCGAGTGTTAACGCTTCGTTTCGGCCTAGAACAAAATTAAGGCAACTGGCCTTCATCAATGTCGAGAAGCGTACCATTTTGCCGGAGCAACTGACGTAACCCTTCATATGTGGAGCCCCGGTGGGAACTCTATACAGTGGAGGTACCTTACAGGGCAAACGCGTGAAACAAGATATCAGGGCCGCGATTTACGGCTGAATTGCGGCAGTTCCAAGCCGCGCAGCAGAGCATGATCTTAGTATAATGGAAAAATAGCATCCAAACATATTGATATATCTCTTGCAACGATTGTATCCGTAAAAACATGATTCGAGTAAGAATCGCAGCTATTTATATTAGCGATGATCACGCGCTCTTGTTTTACTCATATAGTAGGCGTCATTTCCGGTTTGAATATAATTAGAGTATCGCCTCCTGATTGGTCAATCACAGACACACCTCTAATAAGGCTTGCCGCCTGGTTATACGGCGAAATCGTGGCTGGCGGTCACTTCTAAATTTATTATGAGCTACAGACATAGCCTAGAATTCAGTTGCAAGTCACTTTATCGGTAAAAGACACCAGTTTGTGCTACTGTATTACATGAAATGCAATACGATTGGAATCAAGTTAAAGTTGCGAGTCGAGGTTTTTCCGGCCAAACTAGAGAAGTCAAAATACAAACAAGACCCAGTCCTTGAATCCTCCAAGATTTCTTTAGTCTATATTCCATGCATGCCAGACTGCCAAATGAAGTCTATCAGCCTTGCCCGTGACATCACTTCACCACAGGGATTTAACTTAGTGATAAACGTCATGACTTTATGTGCTTCCCGATGCTTTGTTATAAGTAGCAATGCCGCGACAGAGTTCTTTGGTGTCCCGGGGTAGACACGTACGTTTACCATATCACAGTCGAAACGGCAATGTTTATTAGGTTTCTGAATTATAGAATGAAATAATCGAGTTTTCTGCATATTGTGATATATATGTCGCATGGGCTTGGATTTGGCGGGAAAGAGCTCGATATGCAACTTTAAATAAATCAAACAAAGCGAATGAAAGAACATATTCGACGACGATAATGTGTATTTGTTCACTCGTACGCACCTTCAACACTGTCTTCCCCTGGCGAAGTGGCGAGGAACGATCTGGAGGAACACTGTGAATGCAATGCCGGTGAATAAGGCCAGCCAAAGAGCTTCCGAGCTATCTCGTGCCGCATCGTGGGCTGGTTTCTAATATCGCCACGGCTATTCTAACACACGACTTGCCCCCGAGTTGCCTCCATTAAAAACCGTTTTATTATTGGCAAATGTCACATCGTAAAATAGCCGTCCTTTAGCAAATGTCACATGCGAGTCCCGGTGGTCTACCACCAGCAGTCGCCTCAAGATGTTTTTAAATCCCGCGCCAACCTTCTTTTTTTTATTCATATGTCTGTGTTCATTGATACTTTATTGGCTTTATCGTAACAATGTGAACCGATAACCCGGCAGAGGGCGTTCACCCATAGTCCCTCTGCCCAGCCGTCCGTCCGCGCGGAGTAGGGAGTCACCTGGCAAGCGTGAGGCCGCGCACCACAGACTAACATTTGACCATCGTGCGGAATTATGCTTCATGCGCGAAAAGCAAAAAGGAACCTGATCGCAAACTATTCGTACTTTGCGATTTTAAATGCATGACATTCAGTGTGCTAATAGTATAGTGCCCGAAAAAGACAATCATGTATATGCATTAATTTGAGGCCATGTTATTTTTGCTTAAAATGTGATCCCATTCGGAAATAACAGGATGTCCAGTTTGTTTTAATTCGTCGTCGAAATGCTACAAACGTTAACCGATAACTTGCTTTAAATAGACGGTAAATATGGCAGATAACTTTGTATGTATTGCTTGAGAGCTGATCATTAGCAGGTCGCCAGTTAGAAAGTTAGAAAGGGAGTTTCACATGACTTTATGTGACACTTTAGCTCAGAATCGCAGTTTGAAGACTTTTCTTTGTCTTGTCTTGCAGAACGGCATATTTCGAGTGTTTTATCATGTGTTATTAACCGCCCACCGCCTTAACTGACCACCGCCTGAACCGACCACCCCCTTAACTGGTCACCGCCTTAACCTGTCACCGCCTTAACCGGCCACCGCCTTAACCGACCACAGCCTGAACCGACCACCGCCTTAACCGACCACCCATCGCCTTAACCGACCACCGCCTTAACCGGCCACCACCTTAACCGACCACATCTTGAACCGACCAACTCCTGAACCGACCAACTCCTGAACCGACCAACTCCTGAACCGACCCCCGCCTGAACCGACCAACTCCTGAACCGACCACCGCCTTACCCGGTTACTCTGCGCTTAAATTTGGGCTGACCTATCGCAGCCTGGCCCCCTGGCGGAGGTTAACGAAGGCCGACGCTTGGGTGAAGCATGTTTCAGCCTCACTGCCGTTGACTCGCGGTTTGATTCATCCGTAAATGTCAAAAGTGCCATTCGACCTTTCAAGGGGCGTGATTCGTCACTTCAAATGCCCTGATTTGCGGGGGAAGGCTGTTGACTGTTGATTGTTCACTATCGATAAACTATTAGTCATGGGTATCTACATGTGTTAGCTTAGGACACATGTGACAGAATGTGTGGTGATTAGTTACTGCGACAGATTGTTGGAGTTGCCATGTTGTTATCGGAGGCTTGGGATGCTATGTGATTAGCCTCGGTGGCGGGTGGGGGGGGGGGCGTATTGTACTGGGCAACGCTCGGAATGCTCAACAGGGGAAGAACCGACAAGATATATTTAATGATCCATCATAACGTCAATGACCGAACTGCAGAAGAAAGAGGCTGAACGAAGTAGGGTCTTGTCTTGAAGCAGGACGCTTCAACGTCTGCAGGTCATATCGAGTCGAGTCGCCGAGAGTAACCCGCTACCCTTTTGCGAAGAATTAAAGGCCTGAGGTCCACATCTAACTGAAATAAAGTGGTTGACGCGTACAAGATTTTATGCCAGATTTTATTCGAAATGTTTTGTCGCCAACCAGCTTCTACAATGGTTTTTTTGTGCTTAAGACGGACTTTTGTGATTCTGGAGATTAAGATTAAGTACCCAGTGTGCGTCATCAGCTTCAATCTGGTAATTTTACATTAAAAATCTATGAAATAGAATGCTATGCGTTTCCTACAATGGCAAGGCAAGAACAAAAAAAAATAATTGCGGGATAAAATTCAACCGGCAAAATTTCGTCGTCGACCAATGAAATGGCCAAGCGATTGGCTGTGGCGATAAGCAAACTCACTTAATCCCACCCACACCACAGCTGTGTATTGGAGACATATGGATTGTCTTTGTCTTGTGTCAGTAAATTATCTCATTATCATTTCCCTATGGTGATAACTAATGGCTTAATTAAAAATCGATGTTATGTAAGCTACTTAACAACCCGCCTGACGCTGATGGCGGATTTATTTGCGCACGCGCAGTCTTGGCCGCTTATATCTACTTAAAGTCACCGATTAACACGTATTTCGCGGACGGCGGAGATTAGCAGCAGTGGATTAAAGGTAAAGAACATGAAATATATGTCAACATTATCTCAACAATTTTGAAGTAATAAATAATCACTGCAAAAACAAAGATGTATACAAAATACAATTACTTCTCATGAAATTTCTCTTTGAGAACGATCGTTAATTGGATTTCATGAAATACGTAATATAAATAATAGAAAAGATTAGTGAACCAGACGCTATATAGAACTTTAATTATGGCTGCCATATAATAATTGTATCTGAATGCTGTTATACGTTTTACGCACTTCAGATGAAACCGATAGTTGTCCTGATCGTCGTGATCCTCCTTGCACTGACAGGTAAGACTGGAACGAGTAAAGCGACTTATACCCTAGATCTACTAGAAAAAACGGGGTGCGATCTAATAAATATAAGACTTTAGCCCTTTGTGTTGATCCTCGTTTTCGGGCATGTATAACGACGTTGTACCGGCCATAACAGCCTCGTGTTGAACATTAAGACAGCATCCGGGACATTACGTCCTCGCCTCGGCTTAATGAACTGACGCTGGATATTCACAACACAGTTTACGGCCCTGTGCCACGTGGCTGACCCCGCGACACGGCGTCACCTTTGCCTGCGCATGCGTCATACCGCCCGCAAGGTATAGAGTACCCCCCCCCCCCCCCCCAACTCCCGCTACACCACGGTCGATCTCACGTCAATTCAATTCACGTCAAATGTTGCTGAAACAACCTTTGGAATTTAGCGTCAATGGAAACAGGAAGAGACAGTAGAGCCATGCACCCGCGGGTTTCCCCTTACTCTTTGCAAAGAAGGACATAGGATCTTAAGACATGGCCACAGCGGAGGCGCGAACCCCCGACTCATAGCATATCTGTTAATACATCTCGAGGCAGAAGCCAATTTCAAGATTCTTCAAAAACGGTCATAAATCAGTTGTTATAATTTCTGGCAAAATAATCATTTCCAATAACACAACACAGAAATAACGACCCTGGCGAATTAAATAAAATACAATATTAAATAATATAAATCCGCGTAACATTGTGAAGCGGCGATAAGCGATGGCGATCTCTTTCCTTTATGCATCTGATACCGTGTGCTATTAGGCATTGATTTATAGAACATTTCCCGTAGCACCTTTGCCCTATCAATTTGCCCGCGCCGCTACGGTGAGTGTGCGAATGGACTGCGGAAGTGGCCGACAATATAGACACATAACCTATAAAGCCCCCTAGCGGAGAGAGTCGCAGTTATGTGGGTGGAGTAATCGGCAGCACGCGGAGATCGTAGTCCGATAACGCGGCCACGTGGTACGTTTTACTCCCGGACCTCACTCCTCTGGCACCCCGAGGAGGATCACGAGGATTTCCAACATGGCGTTCATCATTTGTGGTTTCGTTCTTGGTCCCAATATGTAGTTTCACCGCCATACAGCAGATCCTACAATATCGAATGGCAAGTTATACAACCTTTGAAGACTGCATGTGTGGTTAAGTCCAGGCGGAGACGCATCCTAAATCATGGCGTCCAGGTTTCACAATAAGTTAAATTTACATAATCTGGTATGTCGAAATCTGTCAATAATATTTTAACAAAGAGAATGACATCAATCACACAAAAGATAATGTATTGCCGCTATGGTATATTGTTTATCAATCTGAATGATTACAATATTTACCCGGAGTACCGATTTGTAGTCCGGGGTTGTCGACCGGAATATACGAACCGATTACCCTGCTCGCATACCCAAGCTCACTCGAAGGCAGAGAGCGGCCTTCATTGCATTTAGGAGCCAAGTTATGGGTTATTTTGCATTTAGGGTTACACACCAATAGAAACATGATAATGTGATAATGTGACGCGGATATATTGACATGCCCCCGCCCTCGAGCTCAGCAAGCGTTGCCTGTCAGAGCGGTCACTCCGTTTCCCGCCCCTTGGCCAGTTTCCCGCTCGCCGGCTCTCCCAGGGGGACGCGCCGAGTCCCGCGCTGTCTCGGGATTGGCTGAGTGGTGTCCGGCTCTGCGGAGTGCGGGAGCGAGGTAGGGTTGTGCGGGAGTTGGGGAGTGACCGGCAAAGAGCAGAGTTGTGTACATCCAAAAGTGAGAATAAAGATCTAGAGACCGCTGCCTGGTGTGTTATGGATTAGCCCAGAAGACCGCAAGGAGAAGACCGACAATAACGACCTAACAATAAGTAATGGAACAACCCCAATTTTCATCCCCATGCCAGAGAAAAAAATTGCTACCCATGTTTGACTATATGGGCCATAGGAAATTATAGAGCAAGTATCCAACTTTAGTTTACAAACAAGCAGAACATAGGTTGACGTGCGATATTTTTTGCTACAGCCCATAGTATCAGACCACCCCCTCCCCCCACCCCTGGGCGCAACTCGCCGAAAATTAGAGACCCTGCGAATCAGCATGTGATGAGGTCGACCGAACCACGCACCCGTAACATCCGCACGCATGATTAAATACGTCACAGATTAATTAAACAGGCATTGTTCTGGCTAAACATTATTAAAAGAAACAATACATGCAAAGGCAAAAATAATTAGTAACCATATAACCCTGATGTACGACCATATTTTAGGTACTATAGTTGACGATATATACTTTTCTACGCGCGACCTTTATTGATGTGTAACCTTAGTAAAACGCGCGGGACCTTTCAGCGGCAGCGATGGCGGATGAGTCGTGTCTGACTGGAGGAGCCTTCCTCTGCGGCTCTCGAGACCGGTGTTGTCGGTGTACGGCGGCAGGGGGCGCCAAGTCGAGCTGCGACTGCTGCCCGCAAGCGGTGAGTGCTCCAGTGGTCACTCGATCTCCCGGCAGAGGGCGTGCTTACGCTATATAGTCCCTCTGCCCCACGTCAAGTTTAAGTATCAGAATTATCCTTCATACTAGTCCGAACATATATTCGACGGCATTGAACGCACCACTGTTTACTGGGATACTGGCACCGTACCGGACGAATTTATTCGACTTTGATTAAACAGAAGCCATATTGCTTTTGAACTATGTTTCCGAGTTCGATGGAGATTAAATGCGCTCTGAACTTTGACCCGTGTTAAATATTTGTTACTTTAACTCCTCCCATGTGCTCGTACGACAACGGAATCACTGTATTTTTCAAATTCCGCTGCCAAAATGCAAAATTCAACCTAAATCATTCGTGAGCCCAGCGGGGGGCTCGCCCGGTAAGCGGACCTACGTCATCGAAACTTATAGTTTCGGATGTCTTGCTCTTGACATTCATTCGTTGTTCTTCTCAGCGTCTAATGCATGCTTGATTTTGATGCATAGATCCACCCACACCTAACGCCCTCCTCACCACCAACCCTTAACTTCTGTTTGATACAATTTTACGTCACTTATTTATAACTAGATCTGAACAAACAGTGCATCTTGTCAAACAATCTTTAGTAGACTTTAGTAGTAAGTCTACGGTTTCATAATGGGAATAGGCATTACCTGAACATTTGCTGCCAGTCTGTGATTCATAAGGTCACCAATTGGGCCATTTGGTTTTCATACATTTTTCCTATAGTAGAAAATCGACTAATTATCTGTCGAGTATGTGTGTATATAGGTATATATTAATGATTTTATAATATAATTATTATATAATCATCTGCATTGCAGTTCAGCTGTGTGACAGGACGTTGCACTAGTAACACGCGAGCCGCCAACGACAAGTCTTACGTCAATCCCTACAGAATTGTGTCTCCCGTAAGTATGATACCATCGCTGTAAGGGCGGGAAGGCGAGGTCCGGCTATGGCTGTATAGGTGATGTATGCCCAACTCTAAGGGCGGGGCAGGCGAGGTCCGGCTATGGCTGTATAGGTGATATATGCCCACTCTAAGTACGGGAAGGCGAGGTCCGGCTATAGCTGCATAGGTGATGTATGCCCCACTCTAAGGGCGCGAAGGCGAGGTCCGGCTATGGCTGTATAGGTGATGGATGCCCACTCTAAGGGTGGGAAGGCGAGGTCCGGCTATGGCTGTATAGGTGATGTATGCCCCACTCTAAGGGCGGGAAGGCGAGGTCCGGTTATGGCTGTATAGGTGATGTATGCCCCACTCTAATGGGCGGGAAGGCGAGGTCCGGCTATGGCTGTATAGGTGATGTATGCCCCACTCTAAGGACGGGAAGGCGAGGTCTGGTTATGGCTGTATAGGTGATGTATGCCCCACTCTAAGGGCGGGAAGGCGAGGTCCGGCTATGGCTGTATAGGTGATGTATGCCCCACTCTAAGGGCGGGAAGGCGAGGTCCGGCTATGGCTGTATAGGTGATATATGCCCCACTCTAAGAGCGGGAAGGCGAGGTCCGGCTATGGCTGTATAGGTGATGTATGCCCCACTCTAAGGACGGGAACGCGAGGTCCGGTTATGGCTGTATAGGTGATGTATGCCCCACTCTAAGGACGGGAAGGCGAGGTCCGGTTATGGCTGTATAGGTGATGTATGCCCCACTCTAAGGGCGGGAAGGCGAGGTCCGGCTATGGCTGTATAGGTGATGTATGCCCCACTCTAAGGGCGGGAAGGCGAGGTCCGGTTATGGCTGTATAGGTGATGTATGCCCCACTCTAAGGGCGGGAAGGCGAGATCCGGCTATGGCTGTATAGGTGATGTATGCCCCACTCTAAGGGCGGGAAGGCGAGGTCCGGCTATGGCTGTATAGGTGATGTATGCCCCACTCTAAGGGCGGGAAGGCAAGGTCCGGCTATGGCTGTATAGGTGATGTATGCCCCACTCTAAGGGCGGGAAGGCGAGGGCTGGCTATGGCTGTATAGGTGATGTATGCCCCACTCTAAGGGCGGGAAGGCGAGATCCGGCTATGGCTGTATAGGTGATATATGCCCCACTCTAAGGGCGGGAAGGCGAGGTCCGGCTATGGCTGTATAGGTGATATATGCCCCACTCTAAGGGCGGGAAGGCGAGGTCCGGCTATGGGTGTATCGGGGATGTATGCTGCAGGGGAGGATCCGTGTTTGTGAACAGGGAAGGAGGGGGGGGGGGGGGTCCTCTCTGTGTGGAGCAAGCATTCCGAACAGCAATGCGAAAGATTAATGCGAAAGATTTGCTCGTCAAATACTTCCCCGGATTCCGATGAGTTCTGCCAGGGATCGAGACCTATATTAAGGTTGTTCCCATTGGTCGGATTAGGGCACAGAAGAGTGCTGACGAACCAAGGTCATCTAAAGGTCAAAATCACAACCGCAGATTATAGTTATAGTAATATATAACTATAATTATCCCGATTCATGAAACGTTAGATTGATCGTGAAATTATTATTGGCATATTGACATTGCGTTGGATGATTCACCCACTCTTTTGCCTGCAGATAACGGCGGAGTAAACAGCCATGCCACGCCGCGCTACTATAAGCACGCACACCGATAAGTTACTACAGTAAGCCGGGTCGTGGACTTTTCTCAACGTGGTCGGCCGATTAACGAACCTAGTTCCTCTCTCAGCGCCGGCGCAGGATTCTCCACAGCATCGCAGTGTCATGTTGAGACGAATAATAAAGCGACCGTATTCTGCCTGCTAGTTCCGATGTTTTGCTTATTTCCCGTTTAATATAGACTATGCATACGAATTAAAAAATTGTACCGTCTCCATGTAAAGGCCGGCTATTTATACTTACTTTGTACTGTGGTGGATTTTCACATCATTAAGTCGTTACACATTCCATTGCATTATATAAACTGCCCATCAAACCGTTAATGATACCCGTATAATTAATGACGGGTGGTGGTTGAGTTGGGGGGGGGGGCGCATTCTCAGTTAGCAAAGAAAAGTTTCTTTTCCTGTATTTAGTCAGTATTCCGGTTGACGTAAGGGAAAGAGTATTTTTCACGCATAAGTTCATGTCAGTCTGAGATAATTTTCTTAGCTTTATATCACGACAGTGAAAAGGTTTTTCAAGTAGACAGGATCATTGGGCGATTTGCATGGGCGCATTATGACGATCTCGATCACTACGCGTCCTAGCGGGGTAAATAGAGAGTTATTGGACTACGTTTCGGCGCCACCGATACGCATTCCGATCCCTGAGCGCCGATGCGCTTACGTTTCGGTTTTTCACTCTCGCGCGCCGCACAAATGAGTTATTGCAGTCGGTATTCTGTCGGCAACCGTAAAGCGACGGCTGGCGTTCTTCACAATGTAGGAAGGCAACCACAATAGAAGCAGAACTGAATACAAATAGAAAAGATAGTTTGAACGATTTTGTTTAAAAGTGTTAACATCTGTTTTAGTATTATGTCTATTTATATCACTTCTTTCGCTATCTTTCCTCTAATCAAACAAAAGCGCAAACTGTAACAGAGCAGCTTCTTTAGGATTAATTTTGTGATGGATTTAGACAGATGATGACGTAGCCATTTCCAGCAAAAAAACCTTCTGAAAATGGTAATTTCATTCATTGTTTCATTTACATTTGTGAAAAAAAAAATTTCACATAGAACAAGTTCCTCAACAAACAGATTTAAAACTGAAACTTCTTATTGAAACCACAATTATATATTAAATGTTAAACCATCTAAGCAGTTTGCATCTTCATTGAACAATCATTTTTCATGTAGGTTCTGACCACTAATCAGGATCTGGCCTGGCCAATAATATTTCTAAATGTAGCGGTGAATTACGGTTACACCTGAATAAATGAAAGTAATACATCAATGCTATTTATGTAGCGTTTTGTTTGCAAAGTTTAAAAGGCTTCTGGTATTTATTACGGATTTGGATGGCTCGGAGTATATGGGGGGGAAGGAGGCGGGAAGAGGGTTCTAAAAGTCTTGCACATGCAGTTTCTATTAGGCCATCTAAAGAGGAAGTTCTATAAAAAAAATTGTATTGTTATGTTTAATACATTTTTTTTTTAAATTGCAACTGGTAATGCTCCTTTGCGAAGAAAATGTTTACACGAAACTTGAGTTGCTAAAATTATAAGCAACCCACCATCGTCAATTGTCTTTTTCTATATAGTACAGTTAGTCTTAGTCGCAGATGTAAATTAACAATCATGTATGTTTCAAACAACCCTGGTGGTCGAGTGTTAATGGTTTGTGCGGCATTGGGCACTGGGTGAACTGGCCCCTCCGCTGGCCACGGCTACTGCAGACAAGCGAAATATGTTCCACTTACATTCGACAAATTCTTTTGCTTTGCCTCGTCTAAAGACATTCACTGCTGCAATATATAAGCATTCGTGAAGTATTCTCTGCCGATAACTGCACAAACTGAGACATGCATTCGCAGAAAAATAAAAGATACGAAGGAAATTCCCTTGGGCTGTGATACGTACGGGCAAAACGTTAGAAAGGCCATTTATACGTTGTCCCGCAATCGGATCCCGCAAACGTATCTATGTAGGTCAGGAAACACCCTGAGTTTTGATGACGTAATTGCTCATCGGGTTACGTTGAGGGATACGTTCAATCGAAAACGTAGTGCAATAACTCCCTATATATTAACGACCGAAAAATGTTTGACTTACATGCGACAAATTCCTTTGCTTTGCTCGGTCTAAAGACATTCGATGCAATATCTAAGCATCTGTGAAGTATCCTCTCCCGATAACTGCAAAAACTGAGACATGCATTCGCAGAAAATTCAAAGATATGAAGGAAATTCGTACGGGCAAAATGTTAAAAAGGCGATTCATACGTTGTCCCGCAAACGGATCCAGCAAACGTATCTATGTAGGTCAGGAAACACCCCAAGTTCTGATGACGCAATTGCTCATCGGATTACGTTTAGGGATACGTTCAATCGAAAACGTAGTGCAATAACTCTCTATTGCTTTTCCCAAACGTAGAGACATTTGGCTGCAAGTAATTATTATAAAATTGGACATTGAGACAAAAAACAAAAAAAACACGGACTGATATGCTAAAAGTCTATTACACTATGCTAGTGTATAAGTTTAAACCAGTGTGCTGATTTATTTATATTTTTAGGATCTATATGATTACTAAAAAATGTAACTTGGGACTTTTGGCCTAAATATAGACAACTACAAAGTATAGGAAATCTAGGAATTCTAGGAGGTCTGGGAACAATGACATACTAGGGCCCCATAGGGGCTTTTTCGACACGGCGACACGGCGATTTTTAAAATCGACAACGCGACATTGGGGTTGTCTTAGAATCGACATGCGACATAAGACTTAGCGACCCGCGACATGGAACACACACCCAGATCTCACGGCTGTGGTTGGCATCCGTCCGTCTGCGAGAGACGATGGATTTGCAGCTTTGTTTGTTTTAAGTTATACGATTCGTAACGCGGCATTTACGCTTATAACTAAATATGCCTATCTGGGATCGACAGAGCTTACCACAGTCATCGCAACGGTAACCTGTCAATAGATCTAGGTTTGTGCTCGCTGGTGGACGCCTAGATTGGCGTTTCAAGTCTAGTTTCACAAACCAAAGCTCGTCGTGGTGGGCCATTCCCGTCACGCACGACACGTGCCCATCCCCTCGTTTGGGATGCCAGATCCTCCCAAGAATCTGGATCAATGCCGAAAGCCTTCATGTCCCACTTACAAACATCCTTAAACCTAAGCTTTGGCCGTGCTTAGGAATGCGTTCATCTTGCATACGATGAACCAGTAAAGTGACACACTAGGATCTCACGGTTACTCACCAGTAACACACCCAGATCTCAAGGTTACTCACCAGTAAAGTGACACACCAAGATCTCACGGTTACTCACCAGTAAAGTGACACACCCAGAT
This sequence comes from Arenicola marina, assembly GCA_964019135.1. NCBI lineage: Eukaryota > Metazoa > Annelida > Polychaeta > Arenicolidae > Arenicola > Arenicola marina. Next base: position 11,458,988 of record OZ025256.1, on the reverse strand, counting down.
CCCACGGTTACTCACCAGTAAAGTGACACACCCAGATCTCACGGTTACTCACCAGTAAAGTGACACACCAAGATCTCACGGTTACTCACCAGTAAAGTGACACACCCAGATCCCACGGTTACTCACCAGTAAAGTGACACACCCAGATCCCACGGTTACTCACCAGTAAAGTGACACACCCAGATCTCACGGTTACTCACTAGTAAAGTGACACACCCAGATCTCACGGTTACTCACCAGTAAAGTGACACACCCAGATCCCACGGTTACTCACCGGTAAAGTGACACACCCAGATCTCACGGTTACTCACCAGTGAAGTGACACACCAAGATCTCACAGTTACTCACCGGTAAAGTGACACACCAAGATCTCACAGTTACTCACCGGTAAAGTGACACACCCAGATCTCACAGTTACTCACCAGTAAAGTGACACACCCAGATCCCACGGTTACTCACCAGTAAAGTGACACACCAAGATCTCACGGTTACTCACCAGTAAGACACCCAGATCTCACAGTTACTCACCAGTAAAGCGACACACCCAGATCCCACGGTTACTCACCAGTAAAGTGACACACCAAGATCTCACGGTTACTCACCAGTAAAGTGACACACCCAGATCTCACGGTTACTCACCAGTAAAGTGACACACCAAGATCTCACGGTTACTCACCAGTAAGACACCCAGATCTCACAGTTACTCACCAGTAAAGCGACACACCCAGATCCCACGGTTACTCACCAGTAAAGTGACACACCAAGATCTCACGGTTACTCACCAGTAAAGTGACACACCCAGATCTCACGGTTACTCACCAGTAAAGTGACACACCCAGATCTCACGGTTACTCACCAGTAAAGTGATCGACCCACCCAGATCTCACGGTTACTCACCAGTAAAGTGACACACCCAGATCTCACGGTTACTCACTAGTAAAGTGACACACCCAGATCTCACGGTTACTCACCAGTAAAGTGATCGACACACCCAGATCGCACGGTTACTCACCGGTAAAGCGACACACCCAGATCCCACGGTTACTCACCAGTAAAGTGACACACCCAGATCTCACAGTTACTCACCAGTAAAGCGACACACCAAGATCTCACGGTTACTCACCAGTAAAGTGACACACCCAGATCTCACGGTTACTCACCAGTAAAGTGATCGACACACCCAGATCTCACGGTTACTCACCAGTAAAGTGATCGACACACCCAGATCTCACGGTTACTCACCGGTAAAGTGATCGACACACCCAGATCTCACAGTTACTCACCAGTAAAGTGATCGACACACCCAGATCTCACGGTTACTCACCGGTATAGCGACACACCCAGATCCCACGGTTACTCACCAGTAAAGTGACACACCCAGATCTCACAGTTACTCACCAGTAAAGCGACACACCCAGATCTCACGGTTACTCACCAGTAAAGTGACACACCCAGATCTCACAGTTACTCACCAGTAAAGCGACACACCAAGATCTCACGGTTACTCACCAGTAAAGTGACACACCCAGATCTCACGGTTACTCACCAGTAAAGTGATCGACACACCCAGATCTCACGGTTACTCACCAGTAAAGTGACACACCCAGATCTCACGGTTACTCACTAGTAAAGTGACACACCCAGATCTCACGGTTACTCACCAGTAAAGTGATCGACACACCCAGATCTCACAGTTACTCACCGGTAAAGTGATCGACACACCCAGATCTCACGGTTACTCACCGGTAAAGCGACACACCCAGATCCCACGGTTACTCACCAGTAAAGCGACACACCCAGATCTCACGGTTACTCACCAGTAAAGTGACACACCCAGATCTCACAGTTACTCACCAGTAAAGCGACACACCAAGATCTCACGGTTACTCACCAGTAAAGCGACACACCCAGATCTCACGGTTACTCACCAGTAAAGTGATCGACACACCCAGATCTCACGGTTACTCACCAGTAAAGTGATCGACACACCCAGATCTCACAGTTACTCACCAGTAAAGTGATCGACACACCCAGATCTCACGGTTACTCACCGGTAAAGCGACACACCCAGATCCCACGGTTACTCACCAGTAAAGTGACACACCAAGATCTCACGGTTACTCACCATTAAAGTGACACAACCAGATCTCACGGTTACTCACCATTAAAGTGACACACCAAGATCTCACGGTTACTCACCATTAAAGTGACACAACCAGATCTCACGGTTACTCACCATTAAAGTGACACACCCAGATCTCACGGTTACTCACCAGTAAAGTGATCGACACACCCAGATCGCACGGTTACTCACCGCTAAAGCGACACACCCAGATCCCACGGTTACTCACCAGTAAAGTGACACACCAAGATCTCACGGTTACTCACCATTAAAGTGACACAACCAGATCTCACGGTTACTCACCAGTAAAGTGATCGACACACCCAGATCTCACGGTTACTCACCGGTAAAGCGACACACCCAGATCCCACGGTTGCTCACCAGTAAAGTGACACACTCAGATCTCACGGTTACTCACTAGTAAAGTGACACACCAAGATCTCACGGTTACTCACCAGTAAGACACCAAGATCTCACGGTTACTCACCAGTAAAGTGACACACTCAGATCTCACGGTTACTCACCAGTAAAGTGACACACCCAGATCCCACGGTTACTCACCAGTAAAGTGACACACCCAGATCTCACGGTTAACTCACCAGTAAAGTGGCATGTCAAGATCTCACGGTTACTCACCAGTAAAGTGACACACCAAGATCTCACGGTTAACTCACCAGTAAAGTGACACACCAAGATCTCACGGTTACTCGCCAATAAAGTGATACACCCATATCTCATGGTTACCCACCAGTAAAGTGCTGCACCCAGATCTCAAGGTTACTCACCAGTAACGTGACACACAGTAACCTCACAGTATGTTACTCACAGTCCCGTACTCAGACACCGGACACCGTCCCGTGCCTAGACACCGCCCAGTACCTAGACACCGTCAAGTATACCTAGACACTGTCCCGTACCTAGACATCCTCCCGTACCTAGACACCGTCCCGTACCTAGACACCGTCCCATACCTAGACACCGTCCCATATCTAGACACCGTCCCCTACCTAGATATCGTCCTGTACCAAGACATCGTCCCGTACCTAGACACCGGACACCGTCCCATACCTAGACACCGTCCCGTACCTAGACCCTCTTGTACCTAGACACCCTCTCGGACCTAGACACCGGACACCGTCCCGTACCTAGACACCGTCTCGTATCAAGACACCGTCCCGCACCTAGACACCGTCCCGTACCTAGACACCGTCCCATACCTAGACACCGTCCCATACCTAGACACCGTCCCGTACCTAGACACCGTCAAGTATACCTAGACACTGTGCCGTACCTAGACGCCGCCCCGTACCTAGACACCGTCCCGTACCTAGACACCGTCCCTTACCTAGATATCCTCCCGTACCTAGACACCGTCCCGCACCTAGACACCGTCCCGTACCTAGACACCGTCCCATACCTAGACACCGTCCCATACCTAGACACCGTCCCGTACCTAGACATCGTCCCGTACCTAGACACCGTCCCTTACCTAGACGCCGGACACCGTCCCGTACCTAGGCACTATCTCGTACCTAGACACCGTCCCGTACCTTGACACCGTCCTATACCTAGACACCGTCCCGTACCTAGACACCGTCCCGTACCTCGACATCGTCCCATACCTAGACACCATCCCGTACCTAGACACCGTCCTGTACCTAGACACCGTCCCGTACCTAGACACCATCCCGTACCTAGACACCACCCCGTACCTAGACACCTTCCCGTACCTAGACACCGTCCCGTGCCTAGACATCGTCCACTACCTAGACACCTCCCCGTACCTAGACCCTGTCCCGTACCTAGACACCGTCCCGTACCTAGACACCGTTCCGTACCTAGACACCATCCCGTACCTAGACACCGTCCTGTACCTAGACACCGTCCCGTACCTAGACACCATCCCGTACCTAGACACCACCCCGTACCTAGACACCGTCTCGTACCTAGACCCCGTCCCTTCCCTAGACACCGGACACCGTCCCGTACCTAGACACTTTCTCGTACCTAGACACCGTCCCGTACCTAGACACCGTCCCATACCTAGACACCGTCCCGTACCTAGACACCGTCTCGTACCTCGACATCGTCCCGTACCAAGACACCGTCCGGTACTTAGACACCGGACACCGTCCCGTACCTAGACACCGTCCAGTACCTAGACACCTTCCCGTACCTAGACACCGTCTAGTACGTAGACACCGTCCAGTACCTAGACACCTTCCCGTACCTAGACACCTTGCCGTAGCTGACACCTTCCCGTACCTAGACACCTTCCCGTAGCTGGACACCTTCCCGTACCTAGACGCTGTCCCGTACCTAGACACCGTCCCGTACGTAGACACCGTTCCGTACCTAGACACCGTACCTAGACGTCCCTCACCCCCCCCCCCCCTCCCTTGCCCCCTCACCCCCCCCCCCCCCCACCCCGCCCCCGGGGGCACCGGACACTGCCCCCATACAGGCCCCCAAAGGCCCCTTCGTTTTGTATCCGCAGACGAATTTTAATTCCTATACGAACAAAAATTGGTCGTTCTTCCATGCGAACCATTGATAGCTCACGTATTACTCACGCCTAACTTTTACTACGATAATACCTTTTGTGGGTTCTAATATGGAAGATGGAACCAAAAATTACCGCCACTCACCAGCTCACCGCGATCTCTGAAATGTAAACACAAGCACGTGTTCCTAGCAGATAAATGATACAATTTTGACCAATAGGAACGCAAAGTGATCTTCACCTCTTTCCAGGCAATACCACTTCCGGTGTAATCTGTCAGTGGCGATATTTCTTGGACATTTCATACAATACAACCAGTTTGCCTCCTTTTGTCTGAGGATGTGTTGTGGGTTGTTGGCGGTCGTTATTCAGATGGGAAGCTCAGACTAAGGTTTGTATGCGGGTTGTTTACAGGTTGGACTGACAGCAGGAATCGTCTGCTTACGACACACAGACAGACTCGTCTCAGCGAAACCTAAGCCTTGGCTAAGGCCAATGCTAAGGCACAGGCACAGGCATATCGACTGACACAGGCCGCGGGGGGGGGGGGGGGTCGCGCACCGCCTAGCGCGACCCCCCCCACCCCCCCCCCATCCCCCCCGCGGCCTGTGTCAGTCGATCTGCAGCGCCTGTGGACTAAGGTTCCCTATGCCACGGCCGGTGTAGTATGATAACCTGTCCGACGTGATAATATGTACGCCTGATGTGTGAGCATGCACAGTGAATGGGCTTATTATGTAAATAGCATATTTTTGTTACGATTATGGTTAGTATAGGGTTGGGTTAGGACCAGGGTTAGGGTTATAGGGTTAGGATACTGGTGTGGTCTACGCTATGCGGTATTGTCACCCATGCGGATATATCTCCCCCCACCCCCATGTATCTATCATAATGGCATTGTACGAACACCTCGAGCAGAGATTGTCACCCATGCGGATATATCTCCCCCCACCCCCCTGACCCTGTATCTATCATAATGGCATAGTACAAATACCTCGAGCGGAGAGGGTCTCAATATCATGTATTTTATATAAGTAGGACAGTTCAGGCTCACGATCGATACATACATAATTGTCATTGGTGAAAACCCCTAGCCTCCCCATGTCTGTGACTGTGTCTTGGCTCAAGTGCCCTCAAGCAAGCCTGCTTCTCTAGAGAAGATGTCTTGGCGTTAGAGAGAAAGTCCCCAGTCCCCTAGAGAAGCAGGCTTGCCAAGGGGTACTTGCATTGAGTCTGTGTCAAGATGTTACTGTCGGTCACTCACATGTCATCCCTTTCCCAACTGTCTTACTACAGTAACATCTTGTTTTCAGGCTAGGGATCTTTATCCTGTGACAACGCAAAGAGCAGGGGGTTACCTTGGGGACATAGCTCTACTCTTCCCTTCCTTGTTCCATTGAAGCAATATGACCACAATTGGTTAAAGCATCCTGGATATATATACAATCAACCCCTACCTCCCTTGTGCACCCATTGATTTACTGTGCCTGTGATCTGTATAGTATCTAAGAAAGAATAGAGGTTTCTCCTGACTCTCTACCCGTGGGAGCCCCCTTCTATCTGGCCTAGCCCTTGACTCTGAGAGCAACTCTGAGTCTGAGGCTACCAGTCTACCTCCCACATCAAAACCACCACCAAGCCAGGGAACGTTTTGAATAGCACAATACTCTTCGACAGTCCCTTTCCAAAGCTCCTGGCATAAAATATCTCACCATACAGCTTAAATATTTTTTGTGATCTACAAACTTCTTACTCCCAGTACTTTTCTGAAGTCTAATGCTGATAAAATATATAGTAACATATCAAACAGAAGCCATTTACAGGAGTTTAGTAAACTCATATATGCAACCATGCTTGTTTTCTACATGAAAAAGTGTTATCCTATTCAAAAGCTTCACCTAAGTGGTGGTTTAAATGTCCGAGCTACCTGTAGCCATACATTTGATACAGGGTATTTGCCAGAACCCTGCCTGCCCACCGGATAGGCGGGCAGGTTTAATTTTGGCTGATAGATTTTCAGTTTGGCAGGCTCTCTGGTGATGTCTACCCGCCCAAAATGGGCCTTTTGGTCAGGAGTTTTAGAAGAAAATCATAGTGCTCACAATTTTTATTTGAACTTGATACCGAGTTGATATCCTGGAGACAAAGATATATTTTTACCATCTTCCGCTCAGTGCGCAATCACTGGTACCTGTACAATGACTGCATGGTACAATTACTGTTCATGTATATATATATATATAGCTTTAGGGCATTCTTGGTGCAGTCACTGTCCCAGCTACATGTATAAGATTGGTGTTAGACTGAACCAACTTACTGTGATGGATCGATGGTGGGGGGGTGATGGATCTGTGGGGGGGGGGGGGGTAGATGGGTGCAATCTTAACAGTTACATAAATGAACACCCAGAAAATGTCATAATAATGCATAATATGGGATTTACCTGAGCAAGGTCATGAACGAACATATAATGTTGTTTATAGCTAATTTGAGAATGCTTGGTTTAACTATTATTACCTATCACTTTTGTATTTATCAAATTAGGCCGAAGGGCTGATCCAGTAATTTGCTTATTCTGTTGTGTCCTGGGCCATGCGTAAACAATTAGGTATTTGATACATAACCCATCGATTGAGTTCAACCATCCTGTTAGACAAAGTGCAATACTGGAGAGAAACGTAAGGAGAAAGCAAATGTTAAATAATTTTATATGTATTGCAACGGTCAAGATTATAAATATTATATATATATGTATATCCAGCATTTTAATTTAGGAAAGTCGTGGGCGATGACCCACAGATGCCAACCGTAGAGATGTCCTTTGCTGGGATAGCCCATGACGATCAAAGGCATGCTGTCGGAAAATATCACACCCCCTGATAGACTAGATCTCTGTATTCGGAAGCGATGAGTTTCGCGCTATCGGCTAGGATCGTTGGCGGTGGCATTCTCCTGGACCGGTCGTCCAGCCCGGCGTTATACAGCGCCCCTCCCCCCACCGCCGCCCGCGGGGGCTGCGAACCAAAGACCCCAGGCCCCAGCGAAGGGGAAGACCACCGACCCGCCACACCGCAGGAGTGCTTCGTACCAGACGTCGTCGCCGTGGAGACAGAAGTCGTTTCCGCGGAAAATGACGAAAAGGACCAACCGATTTTTAAGCCGGAAATGGACCTGTCGACTTCTGACGCCGTGCACACCTCAACTAACACCTGCGTAAACGCGACGGACTACGAGCAACTATCTAAAAGCATCAAATTGGAGGAAAGCGATTTGGACGGAGCGGTCACCATGGTTACCGACGCCAGCATTATCTCGCACGCGGAGGAGATCGCGTGCTCCATCGGGATTTACTCCGGGAAGCACGTGACCTCGAGCAGGGAGCAGACCTTGATGATGTCGGCCGTGACGTCACGATGGGGCGGTTTGAATGGGTCGGCCGCGGGGGTGGAGGCCGCCCTGGTGGGAGGGTTGCCCATCGACCCCAAGATGCTGTCCGTTACCTCGGCCGCCGCCTGCTTTCAAGACACAGGGTAAGTATATATATGTCAAGATATCGTTTCAACAGAATTGAAGCTGCTATTTCAATGCATTTGATACAACTATTAAGTAACTATTTCAATAAAAGTGAACTAACTGTTTCAATAAAAGTGAAGTAACTGTTTCAATAAATTTGCAGTAACTATTTCAATAAAATTGTAAGTAATTATTTCCATAAAATTAAAGTAACTCTTTCCATAAAATTGAAGTAACTATTTCGATAAATTGAAGTAACTATTTCAATAAAGTTGAAGTAACTATTTCAATAAAATTGAAGTAACTATTTCAATAAAAATGAAGTAAAGATTTCAACAAAACTGAAGTAACTATTTCAATAAAAATTAAGTAAAGATTTCAACAAAACTGAAGTAACTATTTCAATAAAAATGAAGTAAAGATTTCAACAAAACTGAAGTAACTATTTCCATCAAAATTATATAAAAATAAGTTACTATTTCAATAAATTCGGAGATTCAAGTTACTGTTTCAATAAATTCGGAGATTGAAGTTACTGTTTCAATAAATTCGGAGATTGAAGTCACTGTTTCAATAAATTCGCAGCTTGAAGTTACTGTTTCCAACAAATTTGTAGTTAGATCTTCTATTTCCACAATATCGAAGTTACTATTTCCGCAACATGGAAGTTACTACTTCAACAAAGCGGGGCCGCGTGAACTATATATTCCGGTTGGTCTTTACCGACTGAAAATGCTGACTGAAATGTTGGTTGTTTTATGCCGCTATTTATGCACATGAAGGCTGCATTGGGCCAAGAACAGCCCCAGAACAATGAAATGAGGTTGGATGAAATCACTGAACAGCGTAATGATTACGGTCGAATGGAAACGGAGCTAAGCATATGTGTAAGAAAACAGCAAACCGTTCACAAGTAATCCCACCAAATGGATTTCTTTCTTGGCTTGCCATGTTTCCATGTTAATTGCCGCAGGACCCCCAACCCGCGTGGCACCCCAACACCGTCGTCACTGGTGCTGCCAGACGGCTTCACCGTTACCATGCCAACGGATTTGATGCCCACAGACATGGTAACGGTTACCATAGAGCCGCCTTCTGCCGACGCCGTGCCCAAGGAAGAAGTCAAGCGCATCAGAGATCGACAAAAGAAGCGAGAGCTACGGACCAATCCAACATTCCGGTAACTGAATCCAGCTAGGAGACAACAATTTTTGGATGAGTTTCGGGTGAAAGGGTTTATTGTGCGTCCCGATACGTGCTGTGGGCTGCATTATTAAAGTTATCCCAAAATTTGCAAAAACGTACGTGAAAACCTTCACCTGGGTCAGGGTTTCCTTATTTTATCATCTGAAAAATCGGAATGTCCGACTTCAGTGTTTGTGTTATTATCACTTGACATATGGCGGCTGTCGTGTGTCTGTTATGCCAGACTGATCCACCCGTTGTCGGTCAATAAATAGAAAATAAATAGAAGCCCAATTGGTTTCAACTTTGCCCGAGAAGGCTATTGTGGCGTAGTGATTTGATCATGTCACCTAATGTTGTCACATGATGTGGTACTGGCCTAGTCCCGTGATCTAGGCCGATCTACGCCTTAATCTTCAGTTAAGTTACCATGTAAATGATGGGCGATTGTGGCCGACTAAGCCCCGTAGCCGGCTGAATTATGTACGTGAAATAGGCCTCTGGCGTAGTCACGTGATCCAGGTCTAGGCCTTTATCTTCATTGCCCATTATGCGGCGCGGTAAGTGGGTTGCCTCACGTTAGAACTATATATAGAACTCAATAACGTATCCCGGTTTCCGGTTCCAGGGAGAAGGAGCGAGTAGCCGCGTCTGTCCGGATGCGGAGTCGTCGTCTGGATCCGACGTACCGGGATCTGGAACGCCAGCGGGATCGCGTCCGGCGCCAGCAGGCCCGGCTGGAGAACGCCTCGCTCCGGGAGCGGGAGCGGTGCAGGGACAAGGCCTACCGCCAGCGCCGCAGGGTCAAGGCCATGTCGCTGGCCGGACTGATGCCCCGGGAGATGGCGGAGGGCGACGGGGAGGCCGGACCTCTGGGCATGGGCATGGGGATGAGTAGGGGTGACGTTGGGGGGCACCTCCTCGGAGGGAGGGTGGCGACGGTCGGTGGTGAGGGAGGGGAGGGGCAGACGGCGGTGGAGAGTCTGGAGAGGGGGGCGCGGGTGGGGGTGCTGTACGCGGCCGAGGGCTGCCCCGGGCTAAGTGTGGAGGGGGGGCTGGGGCAACGGACACTGGGACTAGGTGCCAGTGGGGGCGGGGGCGAGGGCGGGGTGAGTGCATCGGCAGTCCGGGAGGGAGGGGGGAGCGGTCAGGTGACCGTCATGGACGCCAATGCGCTGGACCTCCCCCAGATGGCGCCAGGGGACCCTCCGCGTGGTGGCGAGGTCTTCATGTCGATCTCAGAACGAGGCCAACAAGGCGACGAGTACGGCTGAAATGAAAAGACTCATCGCCGTCAGAGTCTGCCTTGGAGACATTCCTGAAGGGCGGCTTGAGTCCCAGTTATTATATTATATCTCTATTATATATATTATTCCAGGTTTTCTATTTTCGCCGAAGAATATACGGTAGTCTATTTCGCCTTTATGTGATCTGTGATCGGCAACAATGAAATCGGTCGTCCTACCACGTGGCAATGGCCGTTAGAAATATCTGTTCACCGATGAGTACCCACTTCCGATACGGCATGGGGCGCCAGGTATAACCTACGCCAGAACCCCAAGCGTGACGGCCGTGTGACGTAAATCATATCTGCTGCTCTGGGTGGCATTTCACTAAGATCTAGTCACATTTCCAAGCAAAGTGTCGTTGTTTATGATCGTGTTATTATCGAGTACACGGAGCGGTGAATATCTAAAAAAAAATGAATAGGTTACTCTGGCTGAAGGCATCCTTTAGTTTCAGAGGAACGTCGCCGCCAACTGATGAAGAATGTAAAATGTGGGATTTATCGTAAATATATTGCAAATACGATTTTTAATAATATTGGAGTAAACATAATTACCAGTGTATCTTGGGGTGCATGACGTTATTTAGACTATACTAATATATTTCAAATTGGGAATATGGACATTACTATTCAAACCCCTTTAATGAAATTATGTGTCCTGAATCGGAGATTAGTATAGCGTGTGGTCATGCTCGCATGGTGTATTGACAGTCGATATGGTAGATTGCGCAGTTTCCGCTTATTTAGAACCCATGTATGTTATTGCATCTCTGCAGTCTCCATTTAGAACCCATGTATGTTATTGCATCTCTGCAGTCTCCATTTAGAACCCATGTATGTTATTGCATCTCTGCAGTCTCCATTTAGAACCCATGTATGTTATTGCATCTCTGCAGTCTCCATTTAGAACCCATGTATGTTATTGCATCTCTGCAGTCTCCATTTAGAACCCATGTATGTTATTGCATCTCTGCAGTCTCCATTTAGAACCCATGTATGTTATTGCATCTCTGTAGTCTCCATTTAGAACCCATGTATGTTATTGCATCTCGGCAGTCTCCATTTAGAACCCATGTATGTTATTGCATCTCGGCAGTCTCCATTTAGAACCCATGTATGTTATATACGAATGTATATTATTGCATCTGTTATGTGATGAGAAGTGATGTACTCGTTAAATAGGACATTTGTTGGTCATACAAGTCCTATGTATCTGAAAATAAATACTCAGCAGTAATTATGTTGTCCTGAATTACTTTTTGGCGGACTGATTTTATTAGTTTTCGACGCGATAATAACAATATGCAGTGTGCATTATCTTTAGGAACAATATTTACAATGAGACTGACTACAAGACCCGTTTACTTAACCCGTCCCCGGTTAGGAATGAATGAATTGGACCGCATCAACAGTACTTCTTGACAAGAAAAAAACAGTCTGTCGGTCTTTTTTTTCAGCAGTTATCTTTACGTCTGGTACGCCATAGAAGTATCCTCCTGACCCATCAACATACGATATTCATCTTCTAGTATCCGTTACTTAAAACTATTGTAAGATACGTCACCTTACAGTTACACTGATGGGACCCAGACAAGACTTTTACTACCAGAATACACATAATTGAAAAATATCTCAAACTACTTTTCATCCGACTTATTATCATATCTTGTAACATCGTTGTGAAGAAACTAAATAACGCCAACACATGTTTAAGTATTACTCCGATAAACCAAAGCCTACACAGATGACGAGTATAGCGCTTTGTGGTAGATGGAACATTCTGTATAAAAGTGACTGCAACCGCGACGTGCGGACACCCATCCAACGCATTTCGCTCCAACAATACATAAATTATAAACAAACGAGGACCAATGCAATAACATTGAAAGCATCATTAGATGGGCCACATCACATCACGGGATAACATTCTGTTATTTAAGAACCGTTTTCAACACTTCTGTACGGTATGGCTTGCTATGCAGGTAGGTGTGCAGATAAGTCTTCATGTTTCACAAAGCGAAGAAATTGGTGACCATTAGATTTGTCTGCTGTATGTGAATATCACATATCTACATATTCAAACCCCGACTTTCCTCGATGCCAGTTTTTAACGACGCCTATTATAGCTTGCATCATCCTTCGTTGGAAACTCGAACCTGTGAAGACCACGTATCGCGCCAATAGACAGGACCGGGGGTCCTGGGGTAACCGCCTAGTGCTCTTGGTTTAAACATTTTTACTTCACAATAGGAAAACATGCAAGGCCTATATAAATTCCTTTTGCATATAATATAATACGTAACACACACTATAAAATAGTAACAGATTGGTAAAATTAACACATTATATTTGCCATCAGTCCGATGATTCACCCAAGCAGCAGTTTGGATACTTAAAGGTATTCATGAGTTCTAAAAACGCGTTTACTATTTTCAATATATTTATGAACAGCTGTGAAAATTGCTGCATTGTTGTAGCTTGTAGCTTAGGTTTAAGGATGTTTGCAAGCGTGATATGAAGGCTTTCGGCATCGATTCAGGTTCTTGGGAGGATCTAGCTTCCCAAAAGGGGGGATTGTGTTCAAAGATTTGAATGGAAAACACTTAAGCAATGGTTATGCGGATTAAATCCTTGGTCTTTCAACGCTAAAATATTAATACACCAACTGCGACATTAAAACTTGATTAGCAAAAAATCGTTCGGGACAAAAAAACAAGGTTGCAGGAGGTCACATAACGGTTATGTAAGTTCTCTACATTTGAGGCAAAGCGGCGAATTTGGGAAACAAAATAATGACTAACAGGGGACAAAAGCATCTCAGTGCATTTACTTAACTTTACTGGCACAACAATATGTAAACAAGGGAACCGGAGGGACCGCATGAACAAAGCATCCGATTAGTCTGGAAAACACAGATTACGATCAAGGACGTTTCTTAAAAACGTGACCACGGTGAGGAGGAGACAACGTTTTTTGGGGGGTTTTCTAGATAAACTTCGACATAACTTCCGACATTTATTGATTGATCGTAAGTTTACGAGCCATTGAAACAAACATTATGCAGTGCAGAGATTTATTCCACCCAATCTTATAAACAAATATTAAATGTAATATATATATGAACAAGTCAATATCTTTCATGCCTCTTCGGGTTGGCACTATCATTGAATTAATATTACAAGCGAACTTAGTAAGATCCTAGTGAAAGGACTCCCAGATCAGCTAATGTTTTATGAAACCTAACAACACGAAATGTGGTAACTGATCAATTAGGCAGTAAAGTCACAACTAAAGACATCTAAGCATTAGAAATTGATATTTGTATGTGACGCAATGGCATAACACTCATGCTTTACGCAGTGTCTGGGGGCCAGAAGGGGGTGGGGTGAGGGGGGGGGGGGGCAGCAGTGGAGCGGACCGTTGTGTCTCAGGGTAAATAGTACCGCCAGCCAAAGCTTAGTTCGCACACGGCAGGGCTGGATTGGGCCTCCACCACCTTGCCCTTGACGGCCATCAGGAAGCCCTGCTCGGGGGCCCCCGCCTTGTGCGCGCTGTGGTTGACATCCCGACGGCCGCCTCCCGGACCGCCGTACGGGCCCAGCACGCGACCTTGAGATGTCCTGAAGGTCAGTTGGTCGACAAACCAGCCGGAGCTGGCATCCATGGCGCAGATGAATTCGCCTTCCTCCAAGTGGAATTCGTAACTTTCGTAGCCATCTGGACTCCCGTGAAGAACTGCAGTGCCATTGTTATAGAACACCTCGAAGCCTGCACGGATGAAGCAGATATAGCAAATCACGAGTCACGTGACCCTAATTAATCAGTTTCTACTTTTTAGCCCACGGTTAATTAACGGTAAACCAAAGTCAAGAAATTGATCAAAACTTGCATGGACCCTAACAGATAGCAAATGACAAAACACAGATATATTAAAACTGCCTCATATTGTATTAGTCCGTTTGTAAGCGAAGATCGGTTGTGGATGTTTAGAACAATTTTGAATTTTGGTCTTATCACATCAATGGAAGAAGGAAGGGAAGAGCCATGTCCCCGGAGTTAGCCCTACTCTTTGCGAAGGACATGGGATCTTCATCCTGCGACCGCACAGTCATGACCACAGCGGGGCGCGAACCATCGATCCACGTGCCGTTATAGGCTCTCTGGTGGTCAGAGTGCTCAATGCGAGCGTTCTTACCCACTGAGCTATCGGGGCGGCCCTTAAGGGGCGAAGAGGAACTGAACGCGCTGCCGTCTGGCGAGCAAGATTGAAAATATATATCTACAAATACAAAGAGGCTGTATCAGCGATTGGTTGGTTGGTTATTCAGGACGCTTTAACCACTTTTGGTCATATCGCGTCAATGGGAGAAGGCAGGGAGAGTGGAGCCATGTCCCCGGGGGTAACCCCCTACTCTTTACGAAAGACATGGGATCTTTATCCTGCGATCACAGACATGGCCACAGCGGGGCTCGAACCACCGACTCACGTGCCGTTAGGCTCTCAGGTGACCAGAGCACTCAATGCGAGCGCTCTAGCCCACTGAGCTGTCGCGCCGGCCCTGTACGTACGACATATGAAGTTGCTTTATAGTCCCTGCGAGCGTCAGTCTATAGGTCCAACTATAACCCCAAATACTCCGAAAGTCTAGTCTACAGTCCACAGCACTCGTCATAGCACAACCATATCACGACACGGTACACCTTGGCACAGACCACTAGGACATTCCGTTTGTTACTATTAACGAAAATCTGAATCATGGGTGTTTTGAATAAATAGTAAACTTTATTACTGCTTCTATTTCCGAATTAGTTCACTCATACATTCCTGTCTTGGAGGTACGTTGTATGTCGGGATATTTTGGGTTCCAGTACGAACCGTCAGGCTAAGGCAGAACGCCTGTGTGGTTATAGCACTCACTGACCTCCCCATATCGGTCGGGCGTCCCAGCGGCGAATCCAGATCTTCATCCCAGTGATCATCAGGTGTCCGTTGTCTGCCCTGGAGTCGTCAAACTTCGTGGCGTCGCGCATATCTTGGCATCCGCATCCGAGTTTCGTGGTCCATTCAATCTTCAAGGTGCCTACCCAAATTAAAACATCACTTCATCAAAATATGTCAGATTACGGGACACAAAACAGAACTCACCAAGAAGCCGACAAAACTATAGTTCGGCTTACATTGCATCACCACATAACGTGACATGAAACCAGGGTTTGTTTTGCAGGGTTATGCCTCTGGTACGTGTTTGTCCATGTGGTGGGGGGGGGGGGGGGAGGTGTATGCCTAGGGGTCTGTCAAGGAAGGGGGCGTATGTCCCTGGGTTTGTCCAGGGGTCTGTCAAGGAAGGGGGCGTACGTCCCTGGGTTTGTCCTGGGGTCTGTCAAGGAAGGGGGTGTACGTCCCGGGGTTTGTCCAGGGGTCTGTCAAGGGAGGGGGGTATATGTCCCGGGGTTTGTCCAGGGGTCTGTCAAGAGAGGGGGGTATATGTCCCGGGGTTTGTCCAGGGGTCTGTCAAGGGAGGGGGTGTATGTCCCGGGGTTTGTCCAGGGGTCTGTCAAGGGAGGGGGGTATATGTCCCGGGGTTTGTCCAGGGGTCTGTCAAGGGAGGGGGTGTACGTCCCGGGGTTTGTCCAGGGGTCTGTCAAGGGAGGGGGGTATATGTCCCGGGGTTTGTCCAGGGGTCTGTCAAGGGAGGGGGGTATATGTCCCAGGGTTTGTCCAGGGGTCTGTCAAGGGAGGGGGTGTATGTCCCGGGGTTTGTCCAGGGGTCTGTCAAGGGAGGGGGGTATATGTCCCGGGGTTTGTCCAGGGGTCTGTCAAGGGAGGGGGGTGTACGTCCCGGGGTCTGTCAAGGGAGGGGGTGTACGTCCCGGGGTTTGTCCAGGGGTCTGTCAAGGAAGGGGGCGTACGTCCCTGGGTTTGTCCTGGGGTCTGTCAAGGAAGGGGGTGTACGTCCCGGGGTTTGTCCAGGGGTCTGTCAAGGGAGGGGGGTATATGTCCCGGGGTTTGTCCAGGGGTCTGTCAAGAGAGGGGGGTATATGTCCCGGGGTTTGTCCAGGGGTCTGTCAAGGGAGGGGGTGTATGTCCCGGGGTTTGTCCAGGGGTCTGTCAAGGGAGGGGGGTATATGTCCCGGGGTTTGTCCAGGGGTCTGTCAAGGGAGGGGGTGTACGTCCCGGGGTTTGTCCAGGGGTCTGTCAAGGGAGGGGGGTATATGTCCCGGGGTTTGTCCAGGGGTCTGTCAAGGGAGGGGGGTATATGTCCCAGGGTTTGTCCAGGGGTCTGTCAAGGGAGGGGGTGTATGTCCCGGGGTTTGTCCAGGGGTCTGTCAAGGGAGGGGGGTATATGTCCCGGGGTTTGTCCAGGGCTCTGTCAAGGGAGGGGGTGTACGTCCCGGGGTTTGTCCAGGGGTCTGTCAAGGGAGGGGGGTATATGTCCCGGGGTTTGTCCAGGGGTCTGTCAAGGGAGGGGGTGTACGTCCCGGGGTTTGTCCAGGGGTCTGTCAAGGGAGGGGGTATATGTCCCGGGGTTTGTCAAGGGAGGGGGGTATATGTCCCGGGGTTTGTCCAGGGGTCTGTCAAGGGAGGGGGGTATATGTCCCGGGGTTTGTCCAGGGGTCTGTCAAGGGAGGGGGGTATATGTCCCGGGGTTTGTCCAGGGGTCTGTCAAGGGAGGGGGGTATATGTCCCGGGGTTTGTACAGGGGTCTGTCAAGGGAGAGGGTGTATGTCCCGGGGTCTGTCAAGGGGGGGGGGGCAGGCGAGCCTCCAATTCCATGACAGTTAATCTTACTTACCATCTAGTACGTGAATAATTTAGTACCACCACAGATGATACTAGACATGGTAAACGTTACGTACCGAAACGGGTACATGATTTTCCAGCTTTCGGTAGTAATTATATATCTATCTATCTATGTATATGTATATATATGTACAATTTATTGTCAAATCTCAATTTCGGAGGTTAATTATCCTCCCAAATTATCACCATTCTGAGCAAATTAACGTATGAACTTACATTTTCTGGGTATCGGTAGATGAAACCCTTTCGACTTCTTCGCTTCAATAACACGCGTCAGCACAGCGACCGCCTCTGGGCTTTTCTTCAGTAGTTTATGCCGGGTCAACGCCTGTAAATCCTTCTCATTCAGGAGCCCGAGTCTCAGCGTCAGGAGCAGTCTCGGCAACTCCGGAAGGCGGGAGGCGGCCTGGTGGTCGACGTAACGCAAGACTTCCTGGGCGATGGCTAGCTCATGAGTCCGAGGTTTGGGATCGACGCTCTTCCGGATATAGCAGAGCTTATCACTCAGCAGAAGTTCCTCCAAGAGCTTCAATGGCAGTCCTAAAAACTCGCGTGTCTTGCAGACGGAGGCGAATTTCTGAGCCGCGTAGGACAGAGCAGAGGATTTCAGCGGTAACTGCGCTAACTGCTCGGCGAGCTGCAGGACGGCGATGCAGTTCTCATCATCCATGTGGGCCACCATGTAACTGAAGCAGCCGTCACACACGGAGACAATGCCCAGGAAGTTAGCACTCATTAAGATATCTTGCACCGTGTCACCCGTAATCCGGATCTTACCGGTATAGCCATAAGCGACCAGCCTCTCCAGCATGTCAGAGCTGACGCCAGGTAACTCGATTTCGTCCTTGTCCCGCTCGGCCATTCCGCATTCAAACATCGCCCTGAAATAGTTGCTGAGACTGGACAAGACCAGTTTGTGAGCTCTGACGCGGCTCTGGCCCGCGATTAAGGTCACGTCACAGAACCTGTCGTTCCTCCACGCCTCTTCAAACCCGCGCAACATGGTGTTGCCGTAATTCCCATCTTCATAGATGAAGTCGGATGACTTTTCTCGACGTCCCGAGGCTCTGACGGGAGCTTTCAACATGGCCCCATCCGAGACCTTCTTGGCAGCCATTGTGCCAGCGGTCGCCTATGAGAGAACCATGGAAATAAATGATTCATTGAAGTCTTTTTATGCCACTTTTGTGCACTAGTGTTAAACTGCATGGACTAAGAAACCTCTTGGGACGATGAAGGATGAATGATGGACACATGCCCTAGAGGTGCCGTCTGGGGCCTAGGTTCGAACCCAAGACCTATATTGACCTGCGAGCTATTGCGCCAACCACGCTAACCACTACACCATGGAGCCCCTCCCCCCCCCCCCACCCACACACAGACACACGTACACCACCATGACCTGTAAACAAATCAACATACAACACTGGAGTGTAGTGACACAAGGGATATTTGAGACCTTAATCCATTGATATAAAACTAAAAACATATGTCAGGGTAGTTGTGGCCAAATCAAATAAACTAGCTTCATATTACTTCATACGATGCAAACAGTTTTGCATAATGTCTTACCTAAAGTATTAGCTAGAACTGATGTGAAGCATTCCTATAGATAACATAAAATACTTTACCAAAATTGAGGGAAAATAGTTTCATTAATTCAACTTGAACAGGACACTTGCTTTACCAATGATGTGTATGTTATTCCATTACATACAGGCGGGTCTCACGTTATAGCGAAAAGATATCTCTTTTCACGAAAAGGTTAAATGCTAATAACTCCTCATTTGAAGTTGCTGTTCAGGCTGATTGGGTTTCTAATGTCTGTACTACTCGTGAGAAAGAAAATATAATATCTAACCATGTCTGACGTTATTGAAGTTTTTGACTTTTTCGGCATGAAAGACAGTGGGCTGCCGCCATAATTCCTCTGCAATGTTACATATATATGTTTGCATTATCAGCTCTTTTCACGAAAAGACGCTTGTAACGTGATAATTAAATCATTGACAATTGGACCGATAAAGTCTTAGAGGCGAGACATAGCCTAATTAACTATGACATGAGAGGTGGATTGCTTTTAGCACGGAAGTTGGAACACAAAAATGAGCATGTATCTAGCTGCATGTACCTTTTTTTTTCTTGCACGCGCATCTGCTTATGTTGCACGTAAAAATGTAAGGTACATGTTTCTATAGATGAAATAAACCTATTATTATAAACAAAAAGTCAACTTTAAAAATGCTGTGGAGTGTTTCCATACATATTTTGACCACGAACAAATTAACAGCCAATGAAATAATCTAATTGCCATGCATTGTACATGGCTGGTGTAGATATAGAGTATGTATTACTCATGGCACATGCTATCAATGATATTGTTTCATGATGTATATTTTAGTATGTTTAAATGACAGTGTATCTGCATGTTACCAATGGAGAGTTAGCATGAAGAGAATTATTTGTATCATAAAAAATTATGAAATTGTACTACAATCATAACTCTCATGTTTTTCTCAGGCCACAGACAGTAGTTATAACAGGTTATCTCTGATGGTTTGGACATTTAATTAACATGATATTAAGTAATAATATCTAATATTTCATTCCACCTACATTGGTTTACTCACATTTGAAGATGTAGTCATCATGGTCATGTGATAAAATGTTGCGACCTGATTCACTAGATTCACAGCGTGATGTTAGAGACCCATGCTGTTGCTAGGTAACATAGTTTAGTATAAATAGATCGAGAGCTGTCAAAAGAGACTCATGCTCTGACTGCAGTCTTTACTATAAGTGTTGATTTCATTGATATATACTCTGGTATTCATGTTAGTTAGGGAGTCCCCTTATTATAATAGCATATTTACAACCAGTAATTAAATGATTAGTAGTAGAAGTTACTCAGAAGCTCAGAGTGTTCCTTCACTCTATTTCAGTCATCCCCTTGAGCTGCCCCTCTGAGTCATCCCCTTGAATCGCCTCTCTGAGTGATCCCCTTGAGCTGCCCCTCGGAGACATCCCCTTGAGCTGCCCCTCTGAGTCATCCCCTTGAATCACCCCTCTGAGTCATCCCCTTGAGTCACCCCTCTGAGTCATCCCCTTGAGTCATCCCTCTGAGTCATCCCCTTGAGCTGCCCCTCTGAGTCATCCCCTTGAGTCACCCCTCTGAGTCATCCCTCTGAGTCATCCCCTTGAGCTGCCCCTCTGAGTCATCCCCTTGAATCACCCCTCTGAGTCATCCCCTTGAATCACCCCTCTGAGTCATCCCCTTGAGTCATCCCTCTGAGTCATCTCCCTGAGTCACCCATCTGAGTCATCCTCTTGAGTCACCCCTCTGAGTCATCCCCTTGAGTCATCCCCTTGAGCTGCCTTTCTGAGTCATCCCCTTGAGCTGCCCCTCTGAGTCATCCCCTTGAGTCGCCCCTCTGAGTCATCCCCTTGAGCTGCCCCTCTGAGTCATCCCCTTGAGTCGCCCCTCTGAGTCATCCCCTTGAGTCGCCCCTCTGAGTCATCTCCTTGAGTCACCCCCTTGAGCTGCCCCTCTGAGTCATTCCCTTGAGGCACCCCTGAGTCATCCCCTTGAGTCGCCCCTCCGTGTCATCCCTTTGAGTCGCTCCTCTGATTCATCCCCTTGAGCTGCCCCTCTGTGTCATCCCCTTGAGTCACCCCTCTGAGTCATCCCCTTGAGTCATCCCCTTGAGCTGCCTTTCTGAGTCATCCCCTTGAGCTGCCCCTCTGAGTCATCCCCTTGAGTCACCCCTCTGAGTCATCCCTCTGAGTCATCCCCTTGAGCTGCCCCTCTGAGTCATCCCCTTGAATCACCCCTCTGAGTCATCCCCTTGAGTCACCCCTCTGAGTCATCCCCTTGAGTCATCCCTCTGAGTCATCTCCCTGAGTCACCCATCTGAGTCATCCTCTTGAGTCACCCCTCTGAGTCATCCCCTTGAGTCATCCCCTTGAGCTGCCTTTCTGAGTCATCCCCTTGAGCTGCCCCTCTGAGTCATCCCCTTGAGTCGCCCCTCTGAGTCATCCCCTTGAGCTGCCCCTCTGAGTCATCCCCTTGAGTCGCCCCTCTGAGTCATCCCCTTGAGGCGCCCCTCTGAGTCATCTCCTTGAGTCACCCCCTTGAGCTGCCCCTCTGAGTCATTCCCTTGAGGCACCCCTGAGTCATCCCCTTGAGTCGCCCCTCCGTGTCATCCCTTTGAGTCGCTCCTCTGATTCATCCCCTTGAGCTGCCCCTCTGTGTCATCCCCTTGAGTCACCCCTCTGAGTCATCCCCTTGAGTCATCCCCTTGAGCTGCCTTTCTGAGTCATCCCCTTGAGCTGCCCCTCTGAGTCATCCCCTTGAGTCACCCCTCTGAGTCATCCCTCTTGAGTCATCCCCTTGAGCTGCCCCTCTGAGTCATCCCCTTGAATCACCCCTCTGAGTCATCCCCTTGAGTCACCCCTCTGAGTCATCCCCTTGAGTCATCCCTCTGAGTCATCTCCCTGAGTCACCCATCTGAGTCATCCTCTTGAGTCACCCCTCTGAGTCATCCCCTTGAGTCATCCCCTTGAGCTGCCTTTCTGAGTCATCCCCTTGAGCTGCCCCTCTGAGTCATCCCCTTGAGTCGCCCTTCTGAGTCATCCCCTTGAGCTGCCCCTCTGAGTCATCCCCTTGAGTCGCCCCTCTGAGTCATCCCCTTGAGTCGCCCCTCTGAGTCATCTCCTTGAGTCACCCCCTTGAGCTGCCCCTCTGAGTCATTCCCTTGAGGCACCCCTGAGTCATCCCCTTGAGTCGCCCCTCCGTGTCATCCCTTTGAGTCGCTCCTCTGATTCATCCCCTTGAGCTGCCCCTCTGTGTTATCCCCTTGAGTCGCCCATCTGAGTCATCCCCTTGAGTTGCCCATCTGAGTCATCCCCTTGAGTCGCCCCTCTGAGTCATCCCCTTGCGTCGCCCCTCTGAGTCATCCCCTTGAGCTGCCCCTCTGAGTCATCTCCTTGAGTCACCCATCTGAGTCATCCTCTTGAGTCGCCCCTCTGAGTCATCCCCTTGAGTCATCCCCTTGAGCTGCCTTTCTGAGTCATCCCCTTGAGCTGCCCCTCTGAGTCGCCCCTCTGAGTCATCCCCTTGAGCTGCCCCTCTGAGTCATCCCCTTGAGTCGCCCCTCTGAGTCATCCCCGTGAGTCGCCCCTCTGAGTCATCTCCTTGAGTCACCCATCTGAGTCATCCCCTTGAGCTGCCCCTCTGAGTCATTCCCTTGAGGCACCCCTGAGTTATCCCCTTGAGTCGCCCCTCCGTGTCATCCCCTTGAGTCGCTCCTCTGATTCATCCCCTTGAGCTGCCCCTCTGTGTTATCCCCTTGAGTCGCCCCTCTGATTCATCCCCTTGAGTCATCCCCTTGAGCTGCCCCTCTGTGTCATCCCCTTGAGTCGCCCATCTGAGTCATCCCCTTGAGTCGCCCCTCTGATTCATCCCCTTGAACTGCCCCTCTGTGTCATCCCCTTGAGTCGCCCATCTGAGTCATCCCCTTGAGTTGCCCATCTGAGTCATCCCCTTGAGTCGCCCCTCTGAGTCATCCCCTTGCGTCGCCCCTCTGAGTCATCCCCTTGAGCTGCCCCTCTGAGTTCATCCCCTTGAGTCATCCCCTTGTATCACTCCTCTGAGTCATCCCCTTGTGTTGCCCCTCTGAGTCATCCCCTTGAGTCGCCTCTCTGAGTCATCCCCTTGAGTCATCCCATCAGTCGTCCCTTCTCACCTGTATATTTTTATCAGTAGATCTATGGGTCATGTTTAGGTCTTAATAAGCTGTCTTATGCTAGATGTAAATGCTAGGCTGACATGCCCAATTTTCCAGTTAATATCATGACACCCTACATTGAGGTCTTGATGCCCAGCATTTGATATGGCCAGTCATCCCCTAGCTGGTCTCCCCTTGACTTTAGTGCAGTGAACGCATATCTGTAGGCCTGTGAATAGTCATATAACCTAAGACTGTCAAATAGCTATTAATTCCCTGCACATGTTAATTTGTCTGTGTATCCGCCAACTAACCACTGGCAATTCTGTGTCATCCTAGGCAATGTAGTTCCAAGACTGGACCCATATCAGAGCTGACTATGTTATATCTATGGAAGTAATGGATCTGCTATTGCATATCTAGATTTCATCTTAAGATTGATTCAATGTGATCAGACACTGGTGCATATTAAGTGCCACCAGGCAAGCCTGCTTCTCTATTGACTCGAGCCAGGCAAGCCCGCTTCTCTACTGACTCGAGCCAGGCAAGCCTGCTTCTCTACTGACTCAAGCCAGACCAGCCCGCTTCTCCACTGACTCGAGCCAGGCAAGCCTGCTTCTCTACTGACTCGAGCCAGGCAAGCCTGCTTCTCTACTGACTCGAGCCAGGCAAGCCCGCTTCTCTACTGACTCGAGCCAGGCAAGCCTGCTTCTCTACTGACTCAAGCCAGACCAGCCCGCTTCTCTACTGACTCAAGCCAGACCAGCCTGCTTCTCTACTGACTCGAGCCAGGCAAGCCTGCTTCTCTACTGACTCAAGCCAGGCAAGCCTGCTTCTCTACTGACTCAAGCCAGACCAGCCCGCTTCTCTACTGACTCGAGCCAGGCAAGCCTGCTTCTCTACTGACTCAAGCCAGGCAAGCCCGCTTCTCTACTGACTCAAGCCAGACCAGCCTGCTTCTCTACTGACTCAAGCCAGGCAAGCCTGCTTCTCTACAGACTCAAGCCAGGCAAGCCCGCTTCTCTACTGACTCAAGCCAGGCAAGCCCGCTTCTCTACTGACTCAAGCCAGGCAAGCCTGCTTCCCTATATCTACCTATAGTATACTATACGCTATTATAGTATATAGCCTGAAAACAAGACGTTAATGTCGTAAGACAGTAAGGAAAGGGACAATATGACACAATTAACATGACGTCCCTTTCCGAACTCACTGCAACTATCCTACTAATACAACAGTAACGATGTCCTGTTTTCAGGCTATATAATATGTTCAGATGTTGGCTGAGTATACAGCTTGTCAGGCAGTAGCTGATCCCTTTGGTCTAAGGCTTGATTGAGAATGTTTCCTAAGGAGCTGGTGCTTCATCTTAGGCTCATTCTTTTCAGAAATGCAGGCTTTTTCCATGTGTAGCGAACTTGCTCAGCCACAACCTGTCTAAAAATGGTTCATGTTGTAGAGTACTAGTAAACAGTAACAGATCACTTTAGGCAGTAGCAGATCACATCATCTTGCGGCCTGTTTTGACAGTGAAGCAGGTATCTTAATGCAGGGACTGTGTCAAGAATCTGAAATCAGGTTGTCAATGACTTAATATTGCCTATAGTTCATATTGTGGTATAATAATTCATAGCTTATTTTGATATTTTCTGAGCAGTACCGCTACTGATATGGGCCTAATGATTCATGCCATGCCATCTGGCTGTAAAGCTTGGCGGCAAAGATGTGCATCACTGATCCGCTACTGCCGAAAAAGTTGTATACAGATGTATTCAATTTAGGAAGAGTAGCCTGCATGTTGAAATGGAAGTTGTTGTTCCGCCAGAGAACTCACTGAGCAAAGAGCTTGCTACCGGAAGTGCATTTGGGGTAAAAAAGAGGCTGAGGGTAAATCACTGATACTTTCTGATCTGCCAATCTCCTTCCGATTTATACTTAATGGTGGGGCGATGTTAAAACAATGGTTTATATGAATAGAGCATAATTTTCAAGACGATATGGTATATCCAAAGTGAATATTAGAACCTTTTTTCAACTAACCAGCCGATACTGCTTAACAAGGTAATGCGCACTGCAAGATTTGAGCAGTTTCATGGCAGCTGGATCAGCACAAAAACATCTGGCTGGTTGGAAAAAGGCTGTAATATCTACATTGGATACATCATATCGTCCTGAAAACAGAGTATAATAGCAATGAACATGTACTCTATCCATATAAACCACTGTTTTTAACATTGCCCCACAGTAAACTGTAGATCAGAAAAGAATCAGCAGATCGGAAGTACTACAGTGATTTACCCTAGCTCAGTCTAAAAAAAAGAGTGTAAACTTTAGTGGAACCTCACGTTTTTGGACTTATTTTAAGTCAGTGGTTAATTATCTTTGAAATAATTTATCACATTTAATGGCTTTTACAGAAACAATTCAACGGTGGACAGCGAAGTGATTCGCTACCAGTGGCTATACTGCCTGTGTTAATGCCCCTCTGTTAGTAGGTTATACTCAAATTCAGTAATGCCGTTCACACTCCTTTTGGCCGATATCTTCGTTAATATTGGAGCAATCACCCAGATATTTTCTGACTGGCTGCACTGAACTAAGACCCAACAGATTTAGACTTACCTTCCTCTCTTTGCGAATTATTTCTTTCTGTGTTATCCAAAGTAATATTCCATATGATGAAGCTCCATTGACCACAAATGTCAGCCATTTCACGAACTAAAACAAGGAGCGTGCGCGAGACATTGCCTGGCAATGGTTGCCATTGGATGCAATTGAGATAATGGATACAGTACACATCATAACCAGGTTGAGGCGCATACTCAAATTGAAGTAATATACTTCAATTGAATTAAAACTTGTATTGTTACCTTATTCTCAGTAATCTGACCTTTTTACGTCAATCCAGGTAACTTTCTCAAGTGTTATTTAAATTAAAGTAACTAGTGTTTAGATAAGGAGTCCAGACCTCATAGGGTGATTTCATTATGCAAATATCCATATAATGTTCTGATTGCCTGTGTTTTTTTAGGTCAGCACACTGCCATATATGTATATCGTCAAAGTACAAACTTAACATGGCAGGCCAACGCGTTTGCTACCTAACAAGATACTGTTTTGTAGACCCCTGGGCTCGTGCTAGGATATTTTTTTCATTAGCCAATTTGGCTAATTCCGTGGAAAAACATTAGCTAAAATTAGCCAAATATATTGGTTATAAATTAGTTATAAATCTCATAATTGGAGATGAATGTAGTAGATCTACCATGTAATGTGTTTTCCAGGCACATCTATGCCTCAATAGCCAGAGGAACAGTTGATAAATGGGGTTAAACACTTATTTTATATTCGCCATTTTGGCAAGTGTCCAGGAAGTTCTTATCGCCAAATCCCAATTTTTCTCACCAATTGGCTATTGGCGAATGCTAACGCGAGCCCAGGACCCATTTGTGTGGAAAATTGGTCTTGCAAGGGTACAAACTGTCGCACGAAAGTTATATGAAGGTGCCGAAATATGTTTATAATTGGTGATAGGTCTCAATTTCATTCAGCAGACACATACCCTGTGAACAAGCCGATTTCTGACCATTTGTTTTTGTGCAATCTCGTTCATTTCAAATAGTATTTGCTAAAGTAAGCTTTGTATTTCTATAGTAGAAATAAGATAAATCATTTTAGATA
This sequence comes from Arenicola marina, assembly GCA_964019135.1. Classification (NCBI taxonomy): domain Eukaryota; kingdom Metazoa; phylum Annelida; class Polychaeta; family Arenicolidae; genus Arenicola; species Arenicola marina. The sequence continues at coordinate 11,432,168 of OZ025256.1, read as the reverse complement.
ATTGCATGAGAAGTAGCAATTGTTTACTTCACTCATCCAGACTCTAGAATCAGCCTGTGACTCATGACACAGATGTGTGGTGTACGCCCTCTGGCGGTCTCAGTTATTATTTCAATTAAAGTAAATTCAACGACGTCCCGCATGAATTTACTCAAATTGATGTAACATTGCCATAAATACTAGAACTGAAGTTTAAATGATAAAAGACACCTCAGTTAAAGAAAAATACGGATTACTTCAATTTGAGTATGCGTCTGGACATGATAACAAGCACGTGCTCCTCCTTTTAGCTTATTAAAAGGCAGACATTCGTGGTCAATCACAGGCACAGTAAATCAGTGGAGGGGGGAGGCCAGGGGGGGGGGGGGAGGGGGTAGGGGCCCCCCACAACGCATACTGAAGACACAAGGTGTCCAACTCTCGCTGGAACTGAGCGACAGGCACCCGCTTCAAATCCCAATGTCACACCTTTACCGCGCTTGACGGGCCCCGTAAATGCCTAAGTCTGATATCTAAGTAATTTATTTATTTCATCAGTAAGTAAACGAGACCTGTACTGCCGTGTAGTCGCGACAAATAAAGAATTATGCAACGACAACAACCAACTCCGGAACAGATTGAGCAAAAATGGCTGACATCAGTCAGCGAGATGAATCTGATTGGTTGGCAGTCGAAAAATGTGTCACGTAACACAGGGGAATGCAACTTCAAAATTTGTTGAATCGGGACGAACATTTGCATAGCATCTCCCTATAATGTGATTAATCAAAATGACAGATTTTAGGAGTACCTCCCCACATGAGCGTCATGTGAAAGCTGACTAATCGTCATATCGCGCACTGTACCTGAGATCTCGGAGGCGAATTCTCGCGATGTCAGCCATTTTTACTCAATCTGTTCCGGAGTTGGTTGTTGTCGTTGCATAATTCTTTATTTGTCGGGGCTAGATGGCAGTACAGGTCTCATTTACTTTTTAATGAAATAAATAAATTACTTAGAAATCGGACTTAGGCATTTACTGGGCCCGTCAAGCGCGCTAAAGATGCGATATTGGGGGTTGAAGCGGGTGCCTGTCGCTCAGTTCCAGCGAGAGTTGGACACCTTGTGTCTTTAGTATGCATTGTGGGGGGCCCCCTACCCCCCCCCCCCCGGCCTCCCCCCTTCACTGATTTACTGTGCCTGTGTGGTCAATGGAGCTTCATCTCGTGTCACTCGTGTGACGTTTTCGAGGGAAAACATTCTTTCTTTGAATTGGGCGACTTGGGGCTAGCCTGACACTTGTGCAAACACTGTTCACGCTGTTTGTGGAGAGCCAAACATACAATTACTTACGAACACTTTTATTCCTGTGACTTCTGCTCTGGGCGGCAAGACAATTTTATAACCGCAATAATATCTGACAGAGTCTCGGAGACAGTGGCTGTGTTTTTAAACCTGGTTTCCTGACTACTTGACGCGAATAACTGCCGTGTGTGATGGGGTACAAGGTTACTTGTAGACCTCTACTGGGAGAGTGTCAGTATACCAGGGATCTCCGAAAGAGGGCGCTCGCTAGCAAAGATATTAGCAAAGATATTAGTACACCGGTGTACAGTAGCCTATGTAAGACGAAATGGTATATTTCCCCCCTTACTTAATACGATGGATTTGCGGGGGTACCACGGTAAAGCTCCTCCTTTTCCACCTTTTCCGCCTCCTAAATCCGCACGGAAGTGTTAATTTTTCCGTTGTCCCACTTTATGTCGCAGCTTATGCAGACGCTCGGTGTCTTTTTCAACGTTTGTCTCGGCAAACCCGCTTTATGAAGGCTCATTTTCAGCGCCCCCCCCCCCGCCCCTCCCCGATCGCAAGTTTCAAAATAAACTTTAAAAGAACGCTTATGTAACTTAGTAATTATGGAGACCAGTGAAGCCATATAAATAGGTGTAAATACTACTGCCAGTCTATTATGAAGCCATCATCAGTGAGTGTGTCTGTTATGTTATACTTAGGGTGAGTTTTCACCAAGTTGATGGTGTGAATGGTGTGTCTGTTATCCCGACGAGGGTGAGTTTTCCCCAAATTGGCGGTGTGAATGGTGTGTTAGTTATCCCGACGAGGGTGCGTTTTCCCCAAGTTGGCGGTGTGAATGGTGTGTTAGTTATCCCGACGAGGGTGAGTTTTCCCCAAGTTGATGGTGTGAATGGTGTGTCTGTTATCCCGACGAGGATGAATTTTCCCCACGTTGGCGGTGTGAATGGTACGTGTGTCTGTTATCCCGACGATGGTGAGTTTTCCCAAAGTTGGCGGTCTGAATGATGTGTTAGTTATCCCGACGAGAATGGATTTTCCCCAAGTTGGCGGTGTGAATGGTGTGTTAGTTATCCCGACGAGGGTGAGTTTTCCCCAAGTTGATGGTGTGAATGGTGTGTCTGTTATCCCGACGAGGGTGAGTTTTCCCCAAGTTGATGGTGTGAATGGTGTGTCTGTTATCCCGACGAGGGTGAGTTTTCCCCAAGTTGGCGGTGTGAGTGGTGTGTGAGTTATCCCGACGAGGGTGAATTTTCCCCAAGTTGATGGTGTGAATGGTGTGTCTGTTATCCCGACGAGGGTGAGTTTTCCCCAAGTTGATGGTGTGAATGGTGTGTCTGTTATCCCGACGAGGGTGAATTTTCCCCCAAGTTGGCGGTGTGAATGGTGTGTGAGTTATCTCGACGAGGGTGAATTTTCCCCAAGTTGACGGTGTGAATGGTGTGTCTGTTATCCCGACGAGGGTGAGTTTTCTCCAAGTGGGCGGTCTGAATGATGTGTTAGTTATCCCGACGAGGATGAATTTTCCCCCCGTTGGCGGTGTGAATGGTGTGTTAGTTATCCCGACGAGGGTGAGTTTTCCCCAAGTGGGCGCTCTGAATGATGTGTTAGTTATCCCGACGAGGATGAATTTTCCCCAAATTGGCGGTGTGAATGGTGTGTGAGTTATCCCGACGAGGGTGAGTTTTCACCAAGTTGATGGTGTGAATGGTGTGTTAGTTATCCCGACGAGGGTGAGTTTTCACCAAGTTGATGGTGTGAATGGTGTGTCTGTTATCCCGACGAGGGTGAGTTTTCCCCCAAGTTGGCAGTGTGAATGGTGTGTTAGTTATCCCCACGAGGATGAGTTTTACCCAAGTTGACGGTGTGAATGGTGTGTCTGTTATCCCGACGAGGGTGAGTTTTCCCCAAGTTGGCGTTGTGGATGGTGTATGAGTTATACCGACGAGGGTGAGTTTTCCCCAAGTTGGCGGTGTGAATGGTGTGTCTGTTTTCCCGACGAGGGTGAGTTTTCCCCAAGTTGGCGGTGTGAATGGTGTGTCTGTTTTCCCGGCGAGGGTGAGTTTTCCCCAAGTTGGCGGTGTGAATGGTGTGTTAGTTATCCCGACGAGGGTGAGTTTACCCCAAGTTGGCGGTGTGAATGGTGTGTCTGTTATCCCGACGAGGGTGAGTTTTCCCCAAGTTGGTGGTGTGAATGGTGTGTCTGTTATCCCGACGAGGGTGAGTTTTCCCCAAGTTGGCGGTGTGAATGGTGTGTCTGTTATCCCGACGAGGGTGAGTTTTCCCCAAGTTGGCGGTGTGAATGGTGTGTCTGTTATCCCGACGAGGGTGAGTTGTCCCGAAATTGGCGGTGTGAATGGTGTGTCTGTTATCCCGACGAGGGTGAGTTTTCCCCAAGTTGGCGGTGTGAATGGTGTGTGAGTTATCCCGACGAGGGTGAGTTTTCCCCAAGTTGGCGGTGTGAATGGTGTGTCTGTTATCCCGACGAGGGTGAGTTTTCCCCAAGTTGGCGGTGTGAATGGTGTGTTAGTTATCCCGACGAGGGTGCGTTTTCCCCAAGTTGGCGGTGTGAATGGTGTGTTATCTATCCCGGCGAGGGTCAGTTTTCCCCGAGTTGGCGATTGTGCCGCTTGATCCTGACGTAATCAAGCGAGGTGATGTGAGTCACTGCATAAAGATTAATTTGTAAAAACTAATTGTTTGGCGTTTTCAGTGCTGACCCTTATACGCTTGGAAACGGCGAATCCCTTAAACATTCTGGTTATCCAGAAGTAGAGGGGATTTCCGTTAAAATATCGCTATATAGACCTTCCGCAATTGACCCACCCCTCGGCGCCTGGCTCTTGCGCAGGTAGTCTGGTTCCCATTCTATCTCTTTGCGTAACATACACGTCGCCCCTACGTCACAGATAGTCGGGATACCAGTGTGCGCAGAGATTCTAAACTGGTTCCGAACACGTGCTTCGTTTGTTTATCCCCAAAATGAGTAAACCGGAAGTCTAAGCGAACGAGACTTTATAGCCCTATTCTTACACTCGCGTTCTCGCCCTCGCATTCACGGCCTCACAATCTGGTTCTCGCCATAACGTTCTCGCTCTCGCGTTCTCGTTCTCGTTCTCGCCATAACGTTCTCGCTCTCGCGTTCTCGCCCTCGCGTTCGCGGCCTCACGATCTCGTTCTCGTTCTCGCTCTCGCGTTCTCGCTCTCGCGTTCTCGCCCTCGCGTTCTCGCTCTCGTGTCCTCGCGTTCTCGCCCTCCCGTTCTCGCTCTCGCGTTCTCGCCCTCGCGTTCACGACCTCACGAACTCGTTCTCGCCATAGCGTTCTGCACCCCCCCCCCCCCCCACCCCGCCCCCCGCCCTTTCATGCATTTTTGCAAACGCCACTGACATATAATAATCTGGACATGTAATGTTCAACTCGTCTCAGGTAAGTCCGCACCGGTCTCCCGGTGCCACGTGACGAGGCCGTCACTAGTCAGGTTCCGCCCACGACCTTGTGCATGGTATCAGATGGCTCATTATGACGGCCGGACACACCTGTCGAGCCAGGCGTGGGACACGGAATATCCGCAGCATACATCGTGATGTGGTGGGACCTTTTATTAATCGCGGGCGAAGCCTGTGTCCACCAGACGGAATCTTGTCGCCTCACCATCTCAATATTGTTACCAAGTGACCCACTAGATGGAAGCACAGTTCATCAGTTATATAACTACGAAATTACTTACTAGGGGATAGCACAAGTGTGGCGGCGAGGCGGGGTAGGACGGTAATCCATCAGCCAACCACATCGTCGAGTATCAGCACATATATGTTCTTCTATTTTAACTGAGACACAGCTTCAATTATAGCCATACCACGATTCAAATATGCTTTCATGCTGTCACTATGCAAGTTATGACGAGGACGTATTCTGTCGTAGGACGGGTCGCCATCAGTGCGACTGGCCTATTGTGTGTTACTATTTTAGTCATCTTGTACCTGAGACCGGACTATGAAGCCATGGGGGCTCACCATGATAACCATGGCAACATAGCGACGTCGGGGAACACAGATATACTGAGCGCAGATGTGAATAAAGGTAGAACGGACGAGGTACTTGGCGGGAGCTTTGGCTTCGGTGGATTATCCGTCCCTGGCGACAGCGGAACGCTCTGGGCTCCCCAACCCCCCATGGATGACGAGAGTCTACTGTATAAAGTGGATGTCCAAAGTGAGATTGAGCGCAGTATCCGAGGGGTAAGTCTCTAAATCAAACATCGAACCAGACTAATGCAACAGTTGGTGGCACGCGAAACCACAATAGCTCCCATTGTCTCATGTGTTAACCGACTAATATTCCCTGACTATAAAGCCCATGCAAGTAGTAAGGGAGGCGGGGCGGGGGGGAGGGTATGAGACCAACCATGTAGGAGTTCTTCTTTTTAAATTAGTGTAGAAGTGTTCGAAAAACCAGAAAATTCATCATTTTTAAAGTGTCCGAATTTAAATTTAAGAATAGCCATAGACTATTAGTGAGCAATTGTAGCGAATAATATCCGGCGAACCTAGATACATTGCAGCGGTTCCTTCTTCTCGAGGGGACCATCCCTCTGGCATTTTTCACATGTCGCGATCTATGTGAAAAAACAACTTAACTTTCAGCATGAAAATTATATTAGGATTACGAATGGGCAATGTATTAATGTTCCATTTATTAATATTCCTCTACTCCTTTCATATTTACTGCTAACTTATATTGACACACTGAAGTAATGCGCTTTCACGGTCACATCTGAGCAAAAACCGAATTTAGGCACTATATTAGAGCGGGGCAAGACGCCTACCTTAATTTAAGCAAGATGCGTCATAGACGATTTAACCGTGATGTAAGCAAAGGTTCACTATGTTGATAACCTTCATCACACAAGTTTGTATCTACATGAGACACAAATATGTCTGCAAACTTTAACCGAAAGGCGTGATTGATGAAACAAAAAACGGGGCAAAACGCTCACACGCTGGAATTGGTGGGCGTTTTGCCCCATTAGGCATTTGTGTGTTTGCCCAACAATTCCACACCATATCTATGGCAATATAAAGCATAGTGGTGAGATTTGTAGCAAAATTGGGCAAATGTAGTGTGTTCCATACAGTTACGTAGCTTCAGAATAACGGAGTTTGTTATTTATATTATATTGCTAGTCGCACGTCTAGCACTGTTTCCGCATGTAGTCCCCCTAACCGCTTAACTGTACAGTTGGACACTGCGGTAACTGATGTCTAGCGCTGTTTCTCGCATGTAGTCTCCTTCACTGTAAAGTTGGATACTGCGGTAGCTGATGTCTAGTGCTGTTTCCGCTTAACTGACAAATAGGGTACTGCGGTAACTAATGTCCAGCGCTGTTTCCGCATGTAGGCCCCTTCACTGTAAAGTTGGATACTGCGGTAGCTGATGGTTAGTGCTGTTTCCGCTTAACTGACAAATAGGGTACTGCGGTAACCGATGTCCAGCGCTGTTTCCACATGTTGTCCCCTTATACACTCGCGGGGCGTCTAGCGTTGTTTCCGCATGTATTCCGCTTAACTGTAAAGTTGAACACTGCTTAATGTCCGCTTAACTGTAACGTTGGATACTGCGTGTAGTCCGCTTAGCTGCAAAGTTGTATACTGTTAGTGCTAACGCCCACTGGATGCTTTTGCGGCGCGGCGACGGAACTGACGCGGCGCGAAAAAATAGGACAGTTGAGTTGCGCTTGGCTAACGCCCACTGCACGCGTCAGCGGGACGGCACCGGCGCGGTGCCGTCGCGGTACCGTCGAGGCTCCGCGGTGAGATAGGACATGTTCTATTTTTCGGTCGTCGGTCGGCGTTTTTAACCTAACCTAACCATACCTGTCAACAAAGGTGTCAAATGAACGTATAAAAGACAACATTTTTCATATCGTTGGCGCCGTAACAGAGTTTAGCCATGTTAGTAGATGAACAATAAGACATTCTATATCAATTTACGTGATATATGTTGCAGATTTTATTGTTAAAACTTTAGTCCTGAAATAAGTGATTATGGGGTAAAACGCCTACTTAATGGGGTAAAACGCCCACCTAGACTTTTCATGGGCGTTTTGCCCCAAAGTGAAGTGGGCGTGTTGCCCCAATAGATAAAACTTCATTGCGCTAGCATGCGGCGTTTTGGCCCAGGTGGGCGTCTTGCCCCACCCTACCTTCCTACTCTCCCGTAGCAAACCATTTTATAGAACTATAGAAGTTCCATAGAAAAAATTATGGAAGTATGATTTTCTATAAAACGTTTGTACATAATTCTACAGAACCCTACTTTCTGTAGAACGTAAACATATATTTCTATAGAAAAAATAATTTCTGTATAAGGTGCGGGGATACTTCTATAGAGCAATTGGTTTCTATTGAACGTATATAGAAATAACATATCGACATGGCCATTTTTTCCTCTCGTTGCCGGTTATGATCCGGTACACTTGCAGGTTTGTAGATGTACTCTTTATGTAAAAGTATAAACATGAAGGTAATTCTCTCGTCCTAGATTTATCACGCGAATCATGGCAATTATTTTGTAGTACATCATTACACCCTCTTACAGAATCTCCATAAAAACAATTTTTCCATGGACTCTCCATGCATCGAGTTTCAATAGAGCTTTACCAGACTTACAACCGTCTGCACGCGTAACAACGAGCTCTGGATTTACCACACGTACATTTTATGCGTCAAGCGAACGAGTGGGTTGAGGAATTCTAGCCCATATGCTGTAAGAATACTCCTGGAAGCGATATATGAAGTGGTACCGACGGCACCACACTATTTAATGTGATATTCGAAGATTTAAACTTCATTAGCAGTATGAGGTGTGATGGTATATCCAACGGGCCGTGCCCGTTCAGCCGAGACGGAGCTGACGTTGAAGTCACCCATGGCGACCCTGAACTCTGCACCATGCACTGCCGCGATGTGCGTTTTCTTTGGAAACTCTATGGAAACGTTATAGAAACTCTGTTGTTGGTTGTATATTCAGTACGCTTTAACCACTTTTGGTCATATCGCGTCAATGGGAGAAAGAAGGGAGAGTGGAGTCATGTCCCCGGGGTGTAACTACTCTTTGCGAAGAAAGACATGGGATCTTTATCCTGCGACCACACAGACATGGCTACTGCGGGGCGCGAACCACCGATCCACGTGCCGTTAGGCTCTCAGGTGGCCAGAGTGCTGAATGCCAGCGCTCTAACCCAAAGAGCTATCGGGACGGCCGAAACTCTATGGAAATTCTATGGAAACTCAAAAGAAACTCTATGAAAACGCTATGGAAATTCTATCAAACACCAACCTGCTTTAAATAATTATGCTGCAGGTTCTCAGCTGGTTTACTATTATGATAAAATTATGTCATACAGTTAACTATTTTGCATTTAAGGTTATACAAAACAAAATCGTTTTTCACATTTCATTTTAGGATCCGTTTCACCCTTTGGAAAACTACCGGAATCCTTGCTGGCTGGCACAGTCACCGCCATGGCAACAGTATGTGAGCAACGTACGGCTAGGGCACAAAGGTTTGAAGACGATCAAGGCTGAGTTGGGGGAAGACATCGACAGACAAGACAGGTCTGGAACTACAAATACTGGATAGGGAGAGGCCAAATTATCGATGAGTGGAAATAACGGAGCAGTAACATACGTCCTTGGTTACCCTCACGATATATTAAATTCTACCATTGTTGGTTCCGTGTATAATTCAGTATACACATTGGACACTATGGTACAATATCCCACTTGTTTCTCCTGTCATAGAACATCAGACACGTTCTCTTCTACTATGTGTATCTCATATAGGCGTCTCTCAGGGTTTCCGTCTATGACCTATAAACCCTGGAAAGGATGAGTCACTCCCGTCCGGTTGTTTTGTACCAAATGACAAAATCTGGAAGTGAGGGATAATTTCCAACTTTGCTCAATTTGAATGATATATGATAGGCAATGCAGAAAGCCCTGTTGTGACATGTTTGTGACCTGCTGACGGCGTTTCCCTCACCAGGTTACACTGCCTGCCATACGCCATGCTGGTTGGCGTGTCAAAGAGCGGGACGACAGACCTCTTCAAGCGCCTCGTCAGACACCCGGATGTGCGGCGCCCCGTTGCCAAGGAAATCCGCTTCTGGAACCGCCAACGGCTCGGTCGGCTGCGACTCGCACGTGCGTACGTCTGTGAGAACCCAAAACGTCCGACTGCCCAAAACGGGCCAGGATCATGACTTTCACACCTATAACACAATGCACAGTTAGACGTCGAGTTTTGTCCAAGCACAACACGATCACCAAAGAATAAATATGCCCCAGATTGGTTTGACACCCTCCTAATCTCGCAATATATACTGTTTTAATGAGCAGGTCTAGGTCCGGAGGTTGTGACAAGTCCCATAACGAGCAAACGTCTATTTCCTCCTTCCTCCTCTACACCCTCAGTCCTCCTCTAGGCATACACCCTCCTTCCTCCTCTACATTCTCCTTCCTCCTCTACACCTTCCGTCCTTCTCTACCCCCCTTCTTCCTCCTCTACCCCCCACTTCCTCCTCTGCACTAGAGATCTGCGCGGGCACGACTTATCTGCCCCCCCCCCCGCGCCCGCACCAACTTGCCCGCGCCCGCCCCGCGCCCGAGTCTCAAGCCCCTATGCTGCCCGCCCTGACAGAGCTGCCCGCAGCCCGCCCGCACATGGTAAATAAAAGGGGGCGAAGATATGTTAAACACTCCACTGATTTATTCTAAATGTTCACACACCAATATATACATTTGTTCGCGGTCCATTTCCATTGCCAACCTCTACTTGAGCGCATTGTTGACGAACAGGACGTCCTTGACAGATGAGCTCGGCAGCCTCGATGGTAGGCTGGCCGCTTTCTGGTCCTTGGCCTTTGTGACGCCTCATCGAAGTGGTGCCAGTGTGGCGGCCACTGTATGCGATAACACTTTGACAAGACATACAAGCAGCGAAATCGAGATCTCGCCCCTCCACGTCTATTACAATCCCAAATTTTGTCCACACCTCTGATTTAGCAGAATTAATGCGTGGAATGCTGAATAAGCCGGATTTCACCGACCTATTGACTCGTGAATGTGTCGGTGGCATGGCTGTATCGTACAGGCCTCAGAAGACAACTGGCGTTGTAGCAGGGCGTTGCCTGTTTTATAGCCAACAGACGGAAGCATGAGGCACGCCGTTATCTTTAATAACTCCTTCATTACCTTGAAGAGAACTCGCTCGGTTAATCGCGTTAATTGCCAACAGTGTCAATGAACCCATTTTGACAGCTCTTTTCTCGAAGAGGTTTTTGTTGCTAATAAAATCAACACTGGACATCCCGACCCCATCCCTCCCCGTCGGGCAGTCTGACTTGTGACAATGACGCCTGCGTCGACCTCCTTGTTACGTATTTAGCGGTAAAGGCATTTACTGCCTCTCTCTCCAGTTACCCCGTTATTTCTAATCCAACGGCTGCGTGACTTCCAATTTGTAACATTACCCAATCTTTGGAGGGACAAAGATATTTGGAAATAGAACTAGAGAGTGTGCGGGGGATGAAGAAATACATTACACGCCCGACCGTACCTAACTACCTACGGGCTAGAAATAAATAACAATCCCATCCCTCCCCCCACCCCAGCCCTGCCGTTTTTCTCTCAGCCTTGTATCCCACAAGTTGCACAGACAAATACCTGTGTCAAGCACCCCCCCCCCCCTCCCCAACCCTCTTGGTGTCTATGGCGGACCCTGTACAGGAGATTATCATGTCTGTTAAACACATTGGGAGCCATAGCCGCAACCATTAGGCCTTTGTCTCACACTATGCGAGATTACATGAAGCTTTATCGGTCGCAAGACAACAAGAAGATGCTTGCACTAACTAAGGTATTATTTACGCGGGAAACAGACGTTTTTGTTGATGCACGAAAATAGGATTTGTCACGGGTCGATGGTTTGGTTTTGAATCTACTGCGTCTTTTTACGTCCACAAAAATAAGTAAATGAAAATAATGTTTAAGTTTCAAACGCTGCGGGCGCAATGCGGGCAGTGCCCGCAAAGGGTTGCCCGCGCCCGCCCCGCGCCCGCCCCGCAAAGATATGGATCTGACCGCCCCGCCCCGCGCCCGCAAGAACTGTGTCCGCGCCCGCCCCGCGCCCGCAAGAACTGTGTCCGCGCCCGCCCCGCGCACGCGAACCAGCACTGCGGGCGTCCGCGGGCGCGGGTACCCGTAGCCCGCGCGGGCATGCCCGCCCCGCGCATATCGCTACTCTACACCGCCTCATTCCTCCCGGGGTTACTTAGCCCAACATATAGTTTTGCGTTCAAAGTATTTACCTTTTTAAGCTTCAAACTGTCAGAGCGTCTGATTTGCTGTTTTTCTTCGTTAGAACTATGTCTACGAGAGACGAAGTTTTAACCAGTCAACTGATTGCTTTTGTTTATAATATCTTACATTCAGGGAAGCCAACTGAATTGTTTTGAGGTTAAATTTGTCATATATAACCTACGCACAATGACCACACGAAACAGAATTGTACCATGTATGAACTTTGGCCTGTGGCGGTTTTCTGCAATAAACTCATTTATAAACTCATATAATTCACATGTAGCCTATCCTTCCTAATACATGTAGTGGTCTAAAAGACAATTCATCACAAAGCGGTCTCTATGCCAGGGCTGTACTGTTATTTCCCGCTCTGCCTGCGTCCTAGATCCAGCTGTGCAGACAATGTCGTTCCTGGACTACCTTCAAGCCTTCGATGGGGCGGCTGCACAGATCAACCGATCATTGGAAATCGTCAACGGTCATTTCTATCATAGAGCCATTACCAGTAAGCAGCAACTCACCCAGTGATGACTGTGTAATCAAGATGCGCTTAATTCAAAGTCTTCCAATTACTGTCATTTCATTTCATTTAATATTGATTGATCGGTAAAGTACATAATAGCTATATCCCATTTATAGATTATGGCCTGTGCCTTTGAATAAACGTATATAGAACCTTTCTCTCGTGAAGTATCTTGATTTTGTAAGATAGTCAATCATTTATAAGCGATGATGCGAGAGAGCAAAGTCTTAACATTGGAGGTTGCCTCATGTCTCCTCCATTATATCACGGTTTTAGTAGAAGGAACGCCGCACTACTTGTGGGATTATGAAGGCTGGGAGCAGATCCCAGGCAACAAAGGGTTAACGGAGCCGAGGTTCACATTGGCTCATTCACTCAGACGTTTACTGCCAGACTTGAGGGTTATGGTCATCTTGCGACAGCCAACAGAGAGGTCGGTACCAAAACCGACTTTCATGTCAGCTCACTCTTCTTCCGATTGGATTGGTTGTCAGCAAAAAAACAGCAATTAACCTCTTTCTAAGAAAAACTTGTAAAAAATATTGCTTATGAAATAGTCACTGCATTAGTCAACAGGTTAGTAATTGATATACATGCATCTTCTAGTACGCAACTCTTAATTGTGACGAAAAGAAATGCACTTAAATTGGTAATAAATGCGGATATGATATATTTATTAATAAATGTAACAAACACATATAAGATCAATCAGTCCTCAATGTCTGCTGACGCGGACGTGTAATCGCTTCTATATTTCAGGTTATACTCTCAGTTTCGCATGCTTAGTCCGGTGTCGCCTCCTGGCGTTTTTCATGACCTTGTGCAGAGGTCATTGATATTATGGCGCCGCTGTAGAGACCAGCGTACGGTTAGAAGTTGTGCCTATGACGCGACGCTCCTTCCCTGGGAATATTCACACCCGGTCAGTATGATATCCGCACCGGGCGTACAAACGGGCATTCCTGGCAAAGGTCCTTGTGAAGTCCCAAAATAGGTAGGGGTTCTCCTGGCCAAGATCGACATGGTTCGTTCAATGCTGGAAGTTAGAACATCTGCCGCATTGGCATTCAGGACATTGTTTGGGAGATTCGCGATCAGCTGTTGGCAATTTTGGGGGATCGGTATCCGCACAATTCCTGGTTCAACGCCAAGACGCTTTTTTTCCATTTACCGCGATCCGGTATTACCGGCAGTGTGAATTCTTTGATCTTAGCGATATCACCTTTAATTTGTTTTTCGCGCCCAGGTTTGAGCATCCAATCGTCATCTTGGAGATTCGATATTTCTTTCCCTAATTCTTGGGGATTCGCGACTCAGAGTGGGGTATGCCCCCCCCCCCCTTTGATGCCCTATCAGCTAATAAATATTGAAGTTAAATGGAAGAGCAAAGTCAGGACACATTCAAGTGTATTTGAAATATGGAATAAACTATTATAGATATTTTATTAAGTCTTCATCGAAATTTAATCTTTAACGGAGATTGCCACTATGGGTATATGCTATACATGTAGTGGTTGATTTCAGTTATTTTTGCAGGGTGGCCTGACATTACGGGCAGGGCTTTACTCCGTGTTTCTGCGAGACTGGCTGAGCGTCTTCCCGAGAGAACAGGTTCTTATTCTGAAAGGCGAGGAGTACTACAGTGATATTGCCGGCACCTTGAGAGACGTTATCAGTTTCTTGAGGTTACGTGACGTCACAAAGACGGGAGACCTTGACGGCATGTTCGCCACCAATGGAAAGATTGCTAACTCTAAAGTGGACCGACACCGGTCCTTGGAACCCATGTGGAATACAACCCGTGGGATTTTGGATGAGTTTTACCAGCCGTTTGTTGAAGATTTGGCATCCCTGCTCCAGGATAAACGATTTTTATGGACTTCCTGAGTGAAATTGTCGCTAGCATTCATTTATTTTGCCAGTGATTTGTCTTTGTGTCTGCAGATTTAACAGGCCAATATGGTAATGAAAGGACATTTCTATTGAACACGAGTCATTACTAAAGTAAAAGTCATAAATGCCGTAGCGTGTCGTTTCGGCCCATGAATTTTGTCGCGATCGCTCTAAAAATCACTGACGTGAGAAAGCAACACCGTGCAATTTTAATGATACCAAAACTCACGTGTGTACTGCGATGTTATCCTTTTTTAAGACACAAACAATATTTCTCCATGCTTGGAAGCTAACGAAATTGTTAGTTTATGAAATGTGTATGAACAAATAATGCTCTGTCCCCTTTGCTTGTTTCTGATATTAGACTCTTCTACATGTATTTTAACCAATAAAAACGCAGTAATATGACCTTCACCTTACGACGTCATATACTGTCAACTTTCGTCTGCTATAGTACTTTATGCTGGAGACTATCGCGTTGTGCTCTTATTAAACGAGATACACTTTCAAGTAAGTTAAAAAAGTCACAAGGGTCTTGTGTAATGGATTACATAAATGCATAAATTGTGGCTGCAACTGGTGCACAGGCAAAATGATTCACGAAAACGAGGCGGCAGATATTAAACGCGCCGACTATAGCCGTGTTTTATTAACGTCGTAATTCAGTGTTCTTTATTTAAATAAAGAACAGAAAAACTGTGCATTATCTTGATAATGAACAGTTGTTAATATTGACTCCGCTAAGTGTCACGATGCAATCAATCGAGCCGAGCTGGGCTGAGCCGAGCTAGCTGGATTGATCTTGTCACAACTTGCAAATTTCAAGACAATGAAATGTCACCGTTAAGTTCCAAGCGGTGGGGGGGGGGGGGTGCATTAGACCAGAAAGCACAAAATATGTGGTAAAAATCGACAGTTTTCGAGGACATATATATCCGGTGCCGCTTATGAACGGGGGACCGTGTGACATTGGTCATGCCATTCCTATACTAAATATATATCAGACATAAAATGGATGATCGATTTTAAAAGCGTTGATTCACTAATACCGCTTTTCAGGGAGAGGTGTTTTCATGGAAGTTATAAGTCGCAACGGAATCTCTCCGAACATCGAAATTTCCCGTTTACAAGAAAATATTCACTGATTCGAAGAAAAAAATACTTTCTGTGTAAACTTCAAATTGGGGCCTAATAAGTGCATATCAACTCACGTTTCCTGAGACACTTGCAAATAAACTATAAGCAAATGTTGCTTTGCTGCACTTCGAAGCAGCCGATCGGCTTGATGGCGCCATTCACTGTTTACTGTGACGTCACTGGGTGATACCATTTACATCTTTGTAAGTGGTCATATGTTTGATATCCTTTGTAGTGTTTTATCATTAACTCTGTTTTGAAGCATTGACGCATAGTTAAAGTGATCCAGAGGGAACTTGAAATCAGTTTAGTATCAATTGAGGCTAAGCTTAGATTCATTGCGCCTCCTGCAAAAGTGGGTACAGCAGAGCAACAATTACCCCCTGACCATTGCATTCAACCTCGGTACCCTCGTCAAATGACGCGATGGACTTTGCCAACCTGTCCTAGATTTTGAACCAATCAGGCAGCAGTTGGATAACCTTTACATTTGCGCGACTGACAAGAAAACGATAAAAACAACATCGTCTGCTCTATTAAATAGCATGACAGGTCATGTGTTGTGAGGATAGGAATCGAACTGCAGATCGGATAAACAATTGTTCAGACAGGCCCCAGTTCATAGGTAAGGAATATGCAAAGAATTGGTCCTCAACTCGTAGAGTAAACAAAGAATTCGCAAATTTCGATGTTCGGAGAGATTCCGTTTTGACTAGACGGGACGACTTGACCCTTGTGGCTATTTAGAAAGGGGGTATATTTCCTCATTCTATCGTGAACTGGAAACGAGTAAATTAATTCTTCGTGAACTGAGAATCGGGTATTCGCCGACCGTCGAGGAATATAGGCATATTGCCAACTTAAGTTATTATCATGAAATACGTTTCTTACCGAAATCATTTCACCTTCATAGTTCATAGACTACAAGCAAATCTGTGACGCAGTACATATGGCTGCAAAGTTACCTCAGCTCGGAGGCAAAACGTGTCGTTTCTGGACTACCTGCAACCGTTCGAACTTATAGTAAGCAACTCACCCAGGGATGACTGTGTAATGAACACACGCTGGATTCAAGTTTCCCATTCTCTTTTGTAGACTTTTTTTTTACTTCTTAAATGTATTGATTGGTTAAGTGCTTGGGGTCTCAATGTTCTACTGTCTATGTACCATCGACGACGTATCGGCAGAAAAAAAAACTCAGTAACTAATGGTTCATTCGTCAGCTTTATTTTCGCAATAGAGGCATAAAGATAATTATTCATAGTTCATTTTACCCGTTCATTATCGTCTGCGCACATTTGTCTGAATAAATAAGATACAGATAATTATAATAATCATAACTATAATTAATCCCAGTTACATATTCATGTGTTAACATAAGGACGCAATTATCAATACGCACAGTGATGAAACAACATCTCAGTGACGTCATAATCAGTGACGATACATTAATGACGTCAGAGGTCGATGTACCGATTTTCAGATGCACTACGTTTCACGGTTTGTCCGCGTAACAACATGGGAACAACTCCTGCCCACGACAATGTCAGATCGGTAACTACGCATCCCTAATACTAGCCATAATGAGGGCGGCAAAAGAGTATCGTATAGGAAAAAAAATATCTGGCATACATTATCGTTAGTATATGTTGCAACATATCCAGTGGATAATTTAGACTTAAGTACGCCACTACCATCTTCACAAAAGCGAAGCACTCCCAATAAAATTGTCAATAGCAATGGCTAAATAAATTAATCAATAACAAACGCACCAGACTTATCACAGATTACACAAGAAACGAAAACTCAATAAAAAGACATGCGTTAATAATAGAATCTCGCATAAACACGACCTACATACGAACAACAGGCAGAATATATAATGCGGCGTTGTCGTATTGACCGTCCAATGACAGCTATTGGAATAACTATAAAAATAATATAACTATATTAGTGTAACTGTAACTAACATTGGAATGCTAACCAAGCTATCAGTGGTCCCGCGCGTTCAAGTCAACAAGTTATACACATGAGTCGGATGTGGCTTGAGAAGCGACAGGGTGCTTGATTCGCCATATAGGAGTACTCCAGCCTGGTGCACCCCTCCCCCCTCCCTCTAGACACTATCTAGGAGTACTCCAGCCTGGTGCTCCCCCCAGGGGTGGGACACTATCTAGGAGTACTCCAGCCTGGTGCTCCCCCCAGGGGTGGGACACTATCTAGGAGTACTCCAGCCTGGTGCTCCCCCTAGGGGCGGGACACTATCCAGGAGTACTCCCGCCTGGTGCTCACCCCCAGGGGTGGGACACTATCTAGGGGTACTCCAGCCTGGTACTCCCCCTAGGGGTGGGACACTATCTAGGAGTACTCCAGCCTGGTGCTCCCCCTAGGGGTGGGACACTATCTAGGAGTACTCCAGCCTGGTGCTCCCCCTAGGGTGGGACACTATCTAGGAGTACTCCAGCCTGGTGCTCCCCCTAGGGGTGGGACACTATCTAGGAGTACTCCAGCCTGGTGCTCCCCCTAGGGGTAGGATACCATCTAGGAGTACTCCAGCCTGGTGCTCCCCCTAGGGGTGGGACACTATCTAGGAGTACTCCAGCCTGGTGCTCCCCCTAGGGGAGGGACACTATCTAGGAGTACTCCAGCCTGGTGCTCCCCCTAGGGGTGGGACACTATCTAGGAGTACTCCAGCCTGGTGCTCCCCCTAGGGGTGGGACTGCCCGAGGTGGCCATGGACCGAGACAGGTTCTTCATGCTCTCGGCCAGACGGCTGAACTCATCCCACTTCTGGCTGTGGATGGAGGACTGGACCTCCTTCAGGTGTTCCAACTCCTGCATATGGCTGTCCAGGCCACTCAGGCGGCTGTGCAGCGACAACACTTCCTTCTCCTTCTGCTCAAGCTGCGGAGGTGAAACGACAGATAGAACATTAGAAAGTGCTATCCATTATGGTTGAGGCTGTGAGGCTAGATCGGGCAATGCAACCTGTCCAAAAAGGCGTGTTTGTGGATGATGGAAAACACATATTCATAGAGAACTAGGAGTGCTGGGCTACTATCCTTATCCATAGACCACTCCAATGATAGTTAAAGTTATCCCACTGCGAGGCGCCACTGCATGTGTAATGCATTATGGGTATTAGTTTGGTATTTGCATGACAACGTATTCTGTCGACAACAAAAGTGAGGAAAAGTTATAACTCTGGAAGCAATTTAGCCTCATTATTCATTACGATCACTTATACTGCTAACAGGCTAAACACTCATACAACGTAGCTCTGCAGTGTGAGATACACGTATCACCCACCTGGTTCTGTAAGTCTGTAGTATGAGATACACGTATCACCCACCTGGTTCTGTAGGTCTGCTGTGTGAGATACACGTATCACCCACCTGGTTCTGTAGGTCTGTAGTGTGAGATACACGTATCACCTACCTGGTTCTGTAGGTCTGCAGTGTGAGATACACGTATCACCCACCTGGTTCTGTAGCTCTGCAGTGTGAGATACACGTATCACCCACCTGGTTCTGTAGGTCTGCAGTGCGAGATACACGTATCACCCACCTGGTTCTGTAAGTCTGTAGTATGAGATACACGTATCACCCACCTGGTTCTGTAGGTCTGCTGTGTGAGATACACGTATCACCCACCTGGTTCTGTAGCTCTGCAGTGTGAGATACACGTATCACCCACCTGGTTCTGTAGCTCTGCAGTGTGAGATACACGTATCACCCACCTGGTTCTGTAGGTCTGCTGTGTGAGATACACGTATCACCCACCTGGTTCTGTAAGTCTGCAGTGTGAGATACACGTATCACCCACCTGGTTCTCTAGGTCTGCAGTGTGAGATACACGTATCACCCACCTGGTTCTGTAGCTCTGCAGTGTGAGATACACGTATCACCCACCTGGTTCTGTAGGTCTGCAGTGTGAGATACACGTATCACCCACCTGGTTCTCTAGGTCTGCAGTGTGAGATACACGTATCACCCACCTGGTTCTGTAGGTCTGCAGTGTGAGATACACGTATCACCCACCTGGTTCTCTAGGTCTGCAGTGTGAGATACACGTATCACCCACCTGGTTCTGTAGGTCTGCAGTGTGAGATACACGTATCACCCACCTGGTTCTGTAGGTCTGCAGTGTTAGATACACGTATCACCCACCTGGTTCTGTAGGTCTGCAGTGTGAGATACACGTATCACCCACCTGGTTCTGTAGGTCTGCTGTGTGAGATACACGTATCACCCACCTGGTTCTGTAGGTCTGCAGTGTGAGATACACGTATCACCCACCTGGTTCTGTAGGTCTGCAGTGTGAGATACACGTATCACCCACCTGGTTCTGTAGGTCTGCATTGTGAGATACACGTATCACCCACCTGGTTCTGTAAGTCTGCAGTGTGAGATACACGTATCACCCACCTGGTTCTGTAGGTCTGCAGTGTGAGATACACGTATCACCCACCTGGTTCTGTAGGTCTGCAGTGTGAGATACACGTATCTCCCACCTGGTTCTGTAGGTCTGCAGTGTGAGATACACGTATCACCCACCTGGTTCTGTAGGTCTGTAGTATGAGATACACGTATCACCCACCTGGTTCTGTAGGTCTGCAGTGTGAGATACACGTATCACCCACCTGGTTCTGTAGGTCTGCAGTGTGAGATACACGTATCACCCACCTGGTTCTGTAGGTCTGCAGTGTGAGATACACGTATCACCCACCTGGTTCTGTAGGTCTGCTGTGTGAGATACACGTATCACCCACCTGGTTCTGTAAGTCTGCAGTGTGAGATACACGTATCACCCACCTGGTTCTGTAGGTCTGCAGTGTGAGATACACGTATCACCCACCTGGTTCTGTAGGTCTGCAGTGTGAGATACACGTATCACCCACCTGGTTCTGTAGGTCTGCAGTGTGAGATACACGTATCACCCACCTGGTTCTGTAGGTCTGCAGTGTGAGATACACGTATCACCCACCTGGTTCTGTAGGTCTGCAGTGTGAGATACACGTATCACCCACCTGGTTCTGTAGGTCTGCAGTGTGAGATACACGTATCACCCACCTGGTTCTGTAGGTCTGTAGTATGAGATACACGTATCACCCACCTGGTTCTGTAGGTCTGTAGTATGAGATACACGTATCACCCACCTGGTTCTGTAGATCTGTAGTATGAGATACACGTATCACCCACCTGGTTCTGTAGGTCTGCAGTGTGAGATACACGTATCACCCACCTGGTTCTGTAGGTCTGCAGTGTGAGATACACGTATCACCCACCTGGTTCTGTAGGTCTGCAGTGTGAGATACACGTATCACCCACCTGGTTCTGTAGGTCTGCAGTGTGAGATACACGTATCACCCACCTGGTTCTGTAGGTCTGCAGTGTGAGATACACGTATCACCCACCTGGTTCTGTAGGTCTGCAGTGTGAGATACACGTATCACCCACCTGGTTCTGTAGGTCTGCAGTGTGAGATACACGTATCACCCACCTGGTTCTGTAGGTCTGCAGTGTGAGATACACGTATCACCCACCTGGTTCTGTAGGTCTGCAGTGTGAGATACACGTATCACCCACCTGGTTCTGTAGGTCTGCAGTGTGAGATACACGTATCACCCACCTGGTTCTGTAGGTCTGTAGTGTGAGATACACGTATCACCCACCTGGTTCTGTAGGTCTGCAGTGTGAGATACACGTATCACCCACCTGGTTCTGTAGGTCTGCAGTGTGAGATACACGTATCACCCACCTGGTTCTGTAGGTCTGCAGTGTGAGATACACGTATCACCCACCTGGTTCTGTAGGTCTGCAGTGTGAGATACACGTATCACCCACCTGGTTCTGTAGGTCTGCAGTGTGAGATACACGTATCACCCACCTGGTTCTGTAGGTCTGCAGTGTGAGATACACGTATCACCCACCTGGTTCTGTAGGTTTGCAGTGTGAGATACACGTATCACCCACCTGGTTCTGTAGGTCTGCAGTGTGAGATACACGTATCACCCACCTGGTTCTGTAGGTCTGCAGTGTGAGATACACGTATCACCCACCTGGTTCTGTAGGTCTGCTGTGTGAGATACACGTATCACCCACCTGGTTCTGTAGGTCTGCAGTGTGAGATACACGTATCACCCACCTGGTTCTGTAGGTCTGCAGTGTGAGACACACGTATCACCCACCTGGTTCTGTAGGTCTGTAGTGTGAGATACACGTATCACCCACCTGGTTCTGTAGGTCTGCAGTGTGAGATACACGTATCACCCACCTGGTTCTGTAGGTCTGCAGTGTGAGATACACGTATCACCCACCTGGTTCTGTAGGTCTGCAGTGTGAGATACACGTATCACCCACCTGGTTCTGTAGGTCTGCAGTGTGAGACACACGTATCACCCACCTGGTTCTGTAGGTCTGCAGTGTGAGACACACGTATCACCCACCTGGTTCTGTAGGTCTGTAGTGTGAGATACACGTATCACCCACCTGGTTCTGTAGGTCTGCAGTGTGAGATACACGTATCACCCACCTGGTTCTGTAGGTCTGCAGTGTGAGATACACGTATCACCCACCTGGTTCTGTAGGTCTGCAGTGTGAGATACACGTATCACCCACCTGGTTCTGTAGGTCTGCAGTGTGAGACACACGTATCACCCACCTGGTTCTGTAGGTCTGCAGTGTGAGATACACGTATCACCCACCTGGTTCTGTAGGTCTGTAGTGTGAGATACACGTATCACCCACCTGGTTCTGTAGGTCTGCAGTGTGAGATACACGTATCACCCACCTGGTTCTGTAGGTCTGCAGTGTGAGATACACGTATCACCCACCTGGTTCTGTAGGTCTGTAGTGTGAGATACACGTATCACCCACCTGGTTCTGTAGGTCTGCAGTGTGAGATACACGTATCACCCACCTGGTTCCGTAGGTCTGCAGTATGAGATACACGTATCACCCACCTGGTTCTGTAGGTCTGTAGTGTGAGATACACGTATCACCCACCTGGTTCTGTAGGTCTGTAGTGTGAGATACACGTATCACCCACCTGGTTCTGTAGGTCTGCAGTGGGAGATACACGTATCACCCACCTGGTTCTGTAGGTCTGCAGTGTGAGATACACGTATCACCCACCTGGTTCTGTAAGTCTGTAGTGTTAGATACACGTATCACCCACCTGGTTCTGTAGGTCTGTAGTGTGAGATACACGTATCACCCACCTGGTTCTGTTGGTCTGCAGTGTTAGATACACGTATCACCCACCTGGTTCTGTAGGTCTGCAGTGTGAGATACACGTATCACCCACCTGGTTCTGTAGGTCTGCAGTGTGAGATACACGTATCACCCACCTGGTTCTGTAGGTCTGCAGTGTGAGATACACGTATCACCCACCTGGTTCTGTAGGTCTGCAGTGTGAGATACACGTATCACCCACCTGGTTCTGTAGGTCTGCAGTGTGAGATACACGTATCACCCACCTGGTTCTGTAGGTCTGTAGTGTGAGATACACGTATCACCCACCTGGTTCTGTAGGTCTGTAGTGTGAGATACACGTATCACCCACCTGGTTCTGTAGGTCTGCAGTGGGAGATACACGTATCACCCACCTGGTTCTGTAGGTCTGCAGTGTGAGATACACGTATCACCCACCTGGTTCTGTAAGTCTGTAGTGTTAGATACACGTATCACCCACCTGGTTCTGTAGGTCTGTAGTGTGAGATACACGTATCACCCACCTGGTTCTGTTGGTCTGCAGTGTTAGATACACGTATCACCCACCTGGTTCTGTAGGTCTGCAGTGTGAGATACACGTATCACCCACCTGGTTCTGTAGGTCTGCAGTGTGAGATACACGTATCACCCACCTGGTTCTGTAGGTCTGCAGTGTGAGATACACGTATCACCCACCTGGTTCTGTAGGTCTGCAGTGTGAGATACACGTATCACCCACCTGGTTCTGTAGGTCTGCAGTGTGAGACACACGTATCACCCACCTGGTTCTGTAGGTCTGCTGTGTTAGATACACGTATCACCCACCTGGTTCTGTAGGTCTGTAGTGTAAGATACACGGATCACCCACCTGGTTCTGTAGTTCTGCCGTGTGGTCCACCAGTAGCATCTTGTCCCTCCTGAGCGTAGCGTTCTCGCTGTCCACACTGTGGTGGTACCCCTCCAGTTCACTCAGCTTGCTGCGCGTTGTCGACGCGTTCAACTCGCTACTCGTCGCCAATCGTTCTTGTTTGGCGAGCTAGGGACAAGCAACAAACCAACAACTTGAAGAGGTTGTCATTCACATGTTTATTCATTATTGCTAACTTCTTAAACAAATACTCTTTGCCACAATTATTGAAGAGAATGGGTTTTCCTAGTAATAATAGAGGCCGGCGCGATAGCTCAGTGGGCTTTAGCGTTCGCTTTGAGTGCTCTGGCCACCTGAGAGGCTAACGGCACATGGATCGGTGGTTCGAGCCCCGCTGTTGCCATATCTCTGTAGTCACAGGATAAAGATCCCATGTTTTTCTTCGTAAAGAGTAGGAGGTTACCCCGGGGACATGGCTGCACTCTCCCTACCTTCTTGCATTGACCAAACGTGGTTAAAGCGTCCTGAATAACCAACCAACCTTAATAATAATAAATAATAAAAACAAATGAAATGAGCTGAATTGGCGTTTGAGGCCACTTTTGAGCACACAATGGTTACACTGGGCCAAGGAACGACCCGGCACGATAAGGTATGAATAAGGGAAACATAATCCAGGTGAGATACCAATATCCGGACTCGAACCCAGGACCTATTCTGCATGTTTCCTGAGCTTATCATTACACTAGGGAGTCCCTCATCAGAGCGGATACACATCATGCATTCAAGAAAAGGAAACGCAGCAGGGCTTTACACACAATGCAAGTTTGGGGCTAATCAGGGGATTTATATGCCACTTTTCATTATCTTCAGCTATTCTGTCATGTGCCGCATGTTACTTTCTACATCGCTCTCCCTGACATAAGTTAAGACCATACATGATATCAATCTGGAAAGTGTTACACATATAATGTATTGTAGTACTTCAAGAAGTTTCTACCACTTTTAGTATTTTAAGAAGAACCTTCCCGCTTTTAGTATTTTAAGAAGTTTCTTCCCGCTTTTAGTATTTTAAGAAGTTCCTTCCCGCTTTGCGCCTACGTGAACACAAAAAAAGGCCAAAACGAGGCACAATCCAGGCCGTGCCACTGGACAGGGCGACCGTCCGAACGACCGGGGTTCACACGCCCCTGCTCCACGGGGTTCACACGCCCCTGCTCCACGGGGTTCACACGCCCCTGCTCCACGGGGTTCACACGCCCCTGCTCCACGGGGTTCACACGCCCCTGCTCCACGGGGTTCACACGCCCCTGCTCCACGGGGTTCACACGTCCCTGCTCCACGGGGTTCAAACGTCCCTGCTCTACGGGGTCCACACCTACCTGCTCCATGTAGTGCTTGCAGCGTCCCTGCTCGTGTCGCAGCGTCTCCTTGGTCTGCTCAAGGTCAAACTGCAGTTGTTTCTCGCGGTCCTTCAGCACGACGAACTCCGTGATGCTGGCTGACCGCCTCGAGTCGTTCCCTTCTCGCAAACTCTTCTCCTGGCAAAGCAAAGCAAAAAATTCTTGTTGCAGACTCGTTGTATCGCAGGACCCACACAACTACACCGACCCTTTCTAGTTACTTCTGTAGCTCCAGGACCTACACAACTACACGGAGTCTTTCTAGTTATTTCTGTAGCTCTAGGACCTACACAACTACACCGACCCTTTCTAGTTGTTTCTGTAGCTCCAGGACATACACAACTACACGGAGTCTTTCTAGTTATTTCTGTAGCTCTAGGACCTACACAACTACACTGACCCTTTCTAGTTATTTCTGTAGCTCCAGGACCCACACAACTACACTGACCCTTTCTAGTTGTTTCTGTAGCTCCAGGACATACACAACTACACCGACCCTTTCTAGTTGTTTCTGTAGCTCCAGGACCTACACAACTACACTGACCCTTTCTAGTTATTTCTGTAGCTCCAGGACCCACACAACTACACCGACCCTTTCTAGTTGTTTCTGTAGCTCCAGGACATACACAACTACACCGACCCTTTCTAGTTGTTTCTGTAGCTCCAGGACCTACACAACTACACTGACCCTTTCTAGTTGTTTCTGTAGCTCCAGGACCTACACAACTACACTGACCCTTTCTAGTTATTTCTGTAGCTCCAGGACCCACACAACTACACCGACCCTTTCTAGTTGTTTCTGTAGCTCCAGGACATACACAACTACACCGACCCTTTCTAGTTGTTTCTGTAGCTCCAGGACCTACACAACTACACTGACCCTTTCTAGTTATTTCTGTAGCTCCAGGACATACACAACTACACCGACCCTTTCTAGTTATTTCTGTAGCTCCAGGACCTACACAACTGCACCGACCCTTTCTAGTTGTTTCTGTAGCTCCAGGACCTACACAACTACACTGACCCTTTCCAGTTGTTTCTGTAGCTCCAGGACCTACACAACTACACTGACCCTTTCTAGTTGTTTCTGTAGCTCCAGGACCTACACAACTACACCGACCCTTTCTAGTTGTTTCTGTAGCTCCAGGACCCACACAACTACACCGACCCTTTCTAGTTATTTCTGTAGCTCCAGGACCTACACAACTACACCGACCCTTTCTAGTTGTTTCTGTAGCTCCAGGACCCACACAACTACACCGACCCTTTCCGGTTATTTCTGTAGCTCCAGGACATACACAACTACACCGACCCTTTCCGGTTATTTCTGTAGCTCCAGGACATACACAACTACACCGACCCTTTCTAGTTATTTCTGTAGCTCCAGGACCCACACAACTACACTGACCCTTTCCGGTTGTTTCTGTAACTCCAAGGACCTACACAACTACACCGACCCTTTCTAGTTGTTTCTGTAGCTCCAGGACCCACACAACTACACCGACCCTTTCCGGTTGTTTCTGGAGCGCCAGGACCCACACAGCTACACCGACCCTTTCCAGTTGTTTCTGGAGCGGCAGGATCTACACAACTACACCGACCCTTTCTAGTTGTTTCTGTAGCTCCAGGACCCACACAACTACACCGACCCTTTCTAGTTGTTTCTGTAGCTCCAGGACCCACACAACTACACCGACCCTTTCTAGTTGTTTCTGTAGCTCCAGGACCTACACAACTACACTGACCCTTTCTAGTTGTTTCTGTAGCTCCAGGACCTACACAACTACACCGACCCTTTCTAGTTGTTTCTGTAGCTCTAGGACCTACACAACTACACCGACCCTTTCTAGTTGTTTCTGGAGCGCCAGGACCCACACAACTACACTGACCCTTTCTAGTTGTTTCTGTAGCTCCAGGACATACACAACTACACCGACCCTTTCTAGTTGTTTCTGTAGCTCCAGGACCTACACAACTACACTGACCCTTTCTAGTTGTTTCTGTAGCGCCAGGACCCACACAACTACACTGACCCTTTCCAGTTGTTTCTGGAGCGCCAGGACCCACACAACTACACCGACCCTTTCTAGTTATTTCTGTAGCTCCAGGACCTACACAACTACACCGACCCTTTCTAGTTGTTTCTGTAGCTCCAGGACCTACACAACTACACCGACCCTTTCTAGTTGTTTCTGTAGCTCCAGGACCTACACAACTACACCGACCCTTTCCAGTTGTTTCTGGAGCGCCAGGACCCACACAACTACACCGACCCTTTCCGGTTGTTTCTGTAGCTCCAGGACCTACACAACTACACCGACCCTTTCCAGTTGTTTCTGTAGCTCCAGGACCTACACAACTACACCGACCCTTTCTAGTTGTTTCTGTAGCTCCAGGACCTACACAACTACACCGACCCTTTCTAGTTGTTTCTGGAGCGCCAGGATCTACACAACTACACTGACCCTTTCTAGTTGTTTCTGTAGCTCCAGGACATACACAACTACACCGACCCTTTCCAGTTGTTTCTGTAGCTCCAGGACCTACACAACTACACCGACCCTTTCCAGTTGTTTCTGTAGCTCCAGGACATACACAACTACACCGACCCTTTCTAGTTGTTTCTGTAGCTCCAGGACCTACACAACTACACCGACCCTTTCTAGTTGTTTCTGGAGCGCCAGGATCTACACAACTACACTGACCCTTTCTAGTTGTTTCTGTAGCTCCAGGACATACACAACTACACCGACCCTTTCCAGTTGTTTCTGTAGCTCCAGGACATACACAACTACACCGACCCTTTCCAGTTGTTTCTGTAGCTCCAGGACCTACACAACTACACCGACCCTTTCTAGTTGTTTCTGTAGCTCCATGACCTACACAACTACACTGACCCTTTCTAGTTGTTTCTGTAGCTCCATGACCTACACAACTACACCGACCCTTTCCAGTTGTTTCTGTAGCTCCAGGACCTACACAACTACACCGACCCTTTCTAGTTGTTTCTGGAGCGCCAGGATCTACACAACTACACTGACCCTTTCTAGTTGTTTCTGTAGCTTCAGGACATACACAACTACACCGACCCTTTCCAGTTGTTTCTGTAGCTCCAGGACATACACAACTACACCGACCCTTTCCAGTTGTTTCTGTAGCTCCAGGACCTACACAACTACACCGACCCTTTCTAGTTGTTTCTGTAGCTCCATGACCTACACAACTACACTGACCCTTTCTAGTTGTTTCTGTAGCTCCATGACCTACACAACTACACCGACCCTTTCCAGTTGTTTCTGTAGCTCCAGGACCTACACAACTACACCGACCCTTTCTAGTTGTTTCTGTAGCTCTAGGACCTACACAACTACACCGACCCTTTCTAGTTGTTTCTGTAGCTCCAGGACCCACACAACTACACCGACCCTTTCCAGTTGTTTCTGTAGCTCTAGGACCTACACAACTACACCGACCCTTTCTAGTTGTTTCTGTAGCTCCAGGACCTACACAACTACACTGACCCTTTCTAGTTGTTTCTGTAGCTCCAGGACCCACACAACTACACCGACCCTTTCCAGTTGTTTCTGTAGCTCCAGGACCCACACAACTACACCGACCCTTTCTAGTTGTTTCTGTAGCTCCAGGACTTGCTGGCTGAGCAGCGCGTTCTCCTTGATGAGGTGAGAACTGTCATCGGAGAGCTTGTTGCGCAGGTAGCGGTCCTGATCGGCGCTCATCTCAGCCTCCTTCACCTTCGTCTTCAGCAGCCGCATCTCATCCTGGAGGTCAAAGGTCAAGGTCATGACAGTTTTCGCAAATCATGCGCCATTTCAACGGGTATGGTCAATAATTGGAACGGACGTAAACTCCGAGTGTTCTACTGACACCTTTCTTCCAGTTTAGCCACACTCACCCTCAGGACTCTGGACCACTGTATCCTGTATGGTAGCCACACTCACCCTCAGGTTCTGGACCACTGTATCCTGTATGGTAGCCACACTCACCCTCAGGTCCTGGACCGCTGTATCCAGTATGGTAGCCACACTCACCCTCAGGTCCTGGACCACTGTATCCTGTATGGTAGCCACACTCACCCTCAGGTCCTGGACCACTTTGTCCTGTATGGTAGCCACACTCACCCTCAGGTCCTGGACCACTTTGTCCTGTATGGTAGCCAAACTCACCCTCAGGTCCTGGACCACGGTATCCTGTATGGTAGCCACACTCACCCTCAGGTCCTGGACCAATTTGTCCTGTATGGTAACCACACTCACCCTCAGGTCCTGAACCAATTTGTCCTGTATGGTAGCCACACTCACCCTCAGATCCTGGACCACTTTGTCCTGTATGGTAGCCACACTCACCCTCAGGTCCTGAACCACTTTGTTCTGTATGGTAGCCACACTCACCCTCAGGTCCTGAACCACTTTGTCCTGTATGGTAGCCACACTCACCCTCAGGTCCTGAACCACTTTGTCCTGTATGGTAACCACACTCACCCTCAGGTCCTGAACCAATTTGTCCTGTATGGTAGCCACACTCACCCTCAGATCCTGGACCATTTTGTTCTGTATGGTGGCCACACTCACCCTCAGGCCCTGAACCACTTTGTTCTGTATGGTAGCCACACTCACCCTCAGGTCCTGAACCACTTTGTCCTGTATGGTAGCCACACTCACCCTCAGGTCCTGGACCACTATGTCCTGTATGGTAGCCACACTCACCCTCAGGTCCTGGACCACATTGTCCTGTATGGTAGCAACACTCACCCTCAGATCCTGGACCACTTTGTCCTGTATGGTAGCCACACTCACCCTCAGGTCCTGGACCACTTTGTCCTGTATGGTGGCCACACTCACCCTCAGGTCCTGAACCACTTTGTCCTGCATGGTAGCCACACTCACCCTCGGGTCCTGGACTACTTTGTCTTGTATGGTGGCCGCACTCACCCTCAGGTCCTGGACCACTTTGTCCTGTATGGTAACCACACTCACCCTCAGGTCCTGAACCATTTTGTCCTGTACGGTAGCCACACTCACCCTCAGATCCTGGACCACATTGTCCTGTATGGTAGCCACACTCACCCTCAGGTCCTGGACCACTATGTCCTGTATGGTAGCCACACTCACCCTCAGGTCCTGAACCAACTTGTCCTGTATGGTAGCCAGTCACCCTCAGGTCCTGGACCACTTTTTCCTGTATGGTAACCACACTCACCCTCAGGTCCTGAACCAATTTGTCCTGTATGGTAGCCACACTCACCCTCAGGTCCTGGACCACTTTTTCCTGTATGGTAACCACACTCACCCTCAGGTCCTGAACCACTTTGTCCTGTATGGTAGCCACAGTCACCTTCAGGTCCTGGACCACTTTTTCCTGTATGGTAACCACACTCACCCTCAGGTCCTGAACCAATTTGTCCTGTATGGTAGCCACACTCACCCTCAGGCCCTGGACCATTTTGTCCTGTATGGTGGCCACACTCACCCCAGGTCCTGGACCACTTTGGCCTGTATGGTAGCCACACTCACCCTCAGGTCCTGGACCACTATGTCCTGTATGGTAGCCACACTCACCCTCAGGTCCTGAACCACTTTGTCGTCTCGGGAGGTTCCTTGGCCCAATTTAGCCTGTATGTGCACAAAAGTGGCCTAAAACACCAACATTCCATTCCTGAACCACTTTGTCCTGTATGGTAGCCAAACTCACCCTCAGGTCCTGGACCACTTTGTCCTGTATGGTAGCCACACTCACCCTCAGGTCCTGTACCACTGTATCCTGTATGGTAGCCACACTCACACTCAGGTCCTGAACCACTTTGTCCTGTATGGTAGCCACAGTCACCTTCAGGTCCTGGACCACTTTGTCCTGTATTGTAGCCACACTCACCCTCAGGTCCTGGACCACTTTGTCCTGTATGGTGGCCACACTCACCCTCAGGTCCTAGACCACTTTGTCCTGTATGGTAACCACACTCACCCTCAGGTCCTGGACCATTTTGTCCTGTATAGTAGCCACACTCACCCTCAGGTCCTGAACCACTTTGTCCTGTATGGTAGCCACAGTCACCTTCAGGTCCTGGACCACTTTGTCCTGTATTGTAGCCACACTCACCCTCAGGTCCTGGACCACTTTGTCCTGTATGGTGGCCACACTCACCCTCAGGTCCTAGACCACTTTGTCCTGTATGGTAACCACACTCACCCTCAGGTCCTGGACCATTTTGTCCTGTATAGTAGCCACACTCACCCTCAGGTCCTGAACCACTTTGTCCTGTATGGTAGCCACAGTCACCTTCAGGTCCTGGACCACTTTGTCCTGTATTGTAGCCACACTCACCCTCAGGTCCTGGACCACTTTGTCCTGTATGGTAGCCACACTCACCCTCAGATCCTGGACCACTTTGTCCTGTATGGTAGCCACACTCACCCTCAGGTCCTGGACCATTTTGTCCTGTATGGTAACCACACTCACCCTCAGATCCTGGACCATTTTGTCCTGTATGGTAGCCACACTCACCCTCAGATCCTGGACCACTTTGTCCTGTATGGTAGCCACACTCACCCTCAGGTCCTGGACCACTTTGTCCTGTATGGTGGCCACACTCACCCTCAGGTCCTGGGCCACTTTGTCCTGTATGGTAACCACACTCACCCTCAGGTCCTGGACCACTTTGTCCTGTATGGTAGCCACACTCACCCTCAGGTCCTGGACCATTTTGTCCTGTATGGTAGCCACACTCACCCTCAGGTCCTGAACCACTTTGTCGTCTCGGGAGGTTCCTTGGCCCAATTTAGCCTGTATGTGCACAAAAGTGGCCTAAAACACCAACATTCCATTCCTGAACCACTTTGTCCTGTATGGTAGCCAAACTCACCCTCAGGTCCTGGACCACTTTGTCCTGTATGGTAGCCACACTCACCCTCAGGTCCTGTACCACTGTATCCTGTATGGTAGCCACACTCACCCTCAGGTCCTGAACCACTTTGTCCTGTATGGTAGCCACAGTCACCTTCAGGTCCTGGACCACTTTGTCCTGTATTGTAGCCACACTCACCCTCAGGTCCTGGACCACTTTGTCCTGTATGGTAGCCGCACTCACCCTCAGATCCTGGACCACTTTGTCCTGTATGGTAGCCGTACTGCTGTAGTATTTGTCTTCTACTTCTCGCAGAGCCGTCTCCAGCTTCAACAACTCTGTTCTCTTCTCCTCCAGGGCACCCTGTGTCATCTTATGTTGTTCGGTCTTCTGATCCAGCTGATATAAGTCAATCACATATACGCTTTAATAATGCTTGGTCAGATGTTATGGCATTGTTGGCTTTCCATAAGTTTGTCTGACGTGAGTTGGTCTCAGTGCAATTGCTGCAAGTTTCACGCTTGGTTTGTTGATTTGACGACACTTTAAAGTTACATATCGAGCTATTTCCCGCCAAAAGTAAGCCCAGGTGAAATTTATATCAAAATTTGCAGAAACCAGCCGTTTCGCCTGTGATGTGGCAAACAGAAAGCGGGGTTAGGGGGCTGAGTATGCAACCGGGGGTTGGGGGCTGAGTATGCAAGCGGGGGTCGGGGGCTGAGTATGCCAGCGGGGGTCGGGGGCTGAGTATGCCAGCGGGGTTAGGGGGCTGAGTATGCAAGCGGGGGTCGGGGTTTGAGTATGCAAGCGGGGGTCGGGGGCTGAGTATGCCAGCGGGGGTCGGGGGCTGAGTATGCCAGCGGGGGTCGGGGGCTGAGTATGCAAGCGGGGTTAGGGGGCTGAGTATGCAAGCGGAGGTCGGGGGCTGAGTATGCCAGCGGGGGTCGGGGGCTGAGTATGCAAGCGGGGGTCGGGGGCTGAGTATGCCAGCGGAGGTCGGGGGCTGAGTATGCTAGCGGGGGTCGGGGCTGAGTATGCCGGCGGGGATCGGGGGCTGAGTATGCAAGCGGGGGTCGGGGGCTGAGTATGCAAGCGGGGGTCGGCGGCTGAGTATGCAAGCGGAGGTCGGGGGCTGAGTATGCAAGCGGGGGTCGGGGGCTGAGTATGCCAGCAGGGGTCGGGGGCTGAGTATGCCAGCGGGGTTAGGGGGCTGAGTATGCCAGCGGGGGTCAGGGGCTGAGTATGCAAGCGGGGGTAGGTGGCTGAGTATGCAAGTGGGGGTCGGAGGCTGAGTATGCAAGCGGGGGTCGGGGGCTGAGTATGCACGCGGAGGTCGGCGGCTGAGTATGCAAGCGGGGGTTGGGGGCTGAGTATGCAAGCGGGGGTCGGGGGCTGAGTATGCCAGCGGGGGTCGGGGGCTGAGTATGCAAGCGGGGGTCGGGGGCTGAGTATGCCAGCGGGGGTCGGGGGCTGAGTATGCACGCGGAGGTCGGCGGCTGAGTATGCAAGCGGGGGTTGGGGGCTGAGTATGCCAGCGGGGTTAGGGGGCTGAGTATGCAAGCGGGGGTCGGGGGCTGAGTATGCCAGCGGGGGTCGGGGGCTGAGTATGCAAGCGGGGGTCGGGGGCTGAGTATGCCAGCGGGGGTCGGGGGCTGAGTATGCACGCGGAGGTCGGCGGCTGAGTATGCAAGCGGGGGTAGGGGGCTGAGTATGCAAGCGGGGGTAGGGGGCTGAGTATGCAAGCGGGGGTAGGGGGCTGAGTATGCAAGCGGGGGTTGGGGGCTGAGTATGCCAGCGGGGTTAGGGGGCTGAGTATGCAAGCGGGGGTCGGGGGCTGAGTATGCCAGCGGGGGTCGGGGGCTGAGTATGCAAGCGGGGGTCGGGGGCTGAGTATGCCAGCGGGGGTCGGGGGCTGAGTATGCACGCGGAGGTCGGCGGCTGAGTATGCAAGCGGGGGTCGGGGGCTGAGTATGCAAGCGGGGCTCGGGGGCTGAGTATGCAAGCGGAGGTCGGCGGCTGAGTATGCAAGCGGAGGTCGGCGGCTGAGTATGCCAGCGGGGTTCGGGGGCTGAGTATGCAAGCGGGGATTGGGGGCTGAGTATGCACGCGGAGGTCGGCGGCTGAGTATGCAAGCGGGGGTAGGGGGCTGAGTATGCAAGCGGGGGTAGGGGGCTGAGTATGCAAGCGGGGGTAGGGGGCTGAGTATGCCAGCGGGGGTTGGGGGCTGAGTATGCCAGCGGGGTTAGGGGGCTGAGTATGCAAGCGGGGGTCGGGGGCTGAGTATGCCAGCGGGGGTCGGGGGCTGAGTATGCAAGCGGGGGTCGGGGGCTGAGTATGCCAGCGGGGGTCGGGGGCTGAGTATGCACGCGGAGGTCGGCGGCTGAGTATGCAAGCGGGGGTCGGGGGCTGAGTATGCAAGCGGGGCTCGGGGGCTGAGTATGCAAGCGGAGGTCGGCGGCTGAGTATGCAAGCGGAGGTCGGCGGCTGAGTATGCCAGCGGGGTTCGGGGGCTGAGTATGCCAGCGGGGTTCGGGGGCTGACTATTCAAGCGGGGTAGGCGGATCAGTATGCCGGCGGGGGTATGTGTAATATGTTAAAAGTACCCTGTCAGATAGTGCGGGGTGGGTTTATGCCGGACCTGTTGTCACAAGGGATCGCAGCTAAGTGAGTGCGAGAATAAATTTATTTAGCCTTCGCGTACCATGAAAGTGGGCTACAATGCCAGCCTATCCGTTCATATGTCTGCCCTCGATTTCCTGGTTATCTCAATAAAATACACGTTTTAGCATCACCGGGGCGGATCTAGGCAGGACGGAGGAGGAGTTGAGCATACGCTGTAAAAGTCGGGTTCTCCGTTCGACGAAATACATAGCTAAGTGGCATTTTTCAGCCCACTGAAGGATCCACGGTGGGGGGGGGGGGGGATTGCTCCTCAAGCAAAGGAATGTTAAGGACTCTTAAAGACGATGTTTTTTTTTCAAATCACCCTTATTGAGTAGGAATGCTCCCTCAGTGTTGCACTGGAGCCAAACAAACCTGGTTCCGAAGCAGTTCCATCTTGGTCTCAAAGCTCTTGAGGGCAGCTGTCGCCTTGTCGAGCTCCTGGCGGGCCTGCAGGATCTGGGAGTCCTTCCGGATCCCCTCCCGATCCAGAAATTCCTTTTCCTTCTTCAGCTGGACGACCTCGTCCAACAGGAGGCGCTTCTCTCGCTGGTGAGAGTCTGCAAACAACGCGCCATGGCCCAACACTCAATCCACTCAGTCCAGAATACCTCATACCGAGAAACCTCCAGAAGTCTGGATCGACCAAGCTTCGCCTCATGTGTCATTTGCGGCCTGTTTCACGCACATAGTTCAGCCGGCTACAGGGCTTAATTACTCGACTAAATTAAAATCAACCATTATTTACATGGAAACTTTACGCGATTAAGCCCGGTAGTCGGCTAAACTGCGTTCGTGAAATTAGCAATTGGTGTTTCTCTGCATCTGTGTACACAAGGTTGGGCCAATTACGGGACCTTGCCCCAGTCACGTCAAGGCTCAAACCGTCTCGGCATTCTCATGCATAAAGCAAAATTAATGTATCTATGTAATCAACTCATACTGATACCATTAACCATGCGGTAACTGGCAGGGAATAAACAAATCAACGTAGTTATCTAATATGTAAATTAGATATCCATGTTCTCGTCTTTTGATAGATATAACAGCTCATAATATTTATCGCAGTTCCATAATTTGTCCAAGTGGCACCTACCTTCCTCAGCCTTGAGGCGGCCCTGAAGCCTCTCCTTCTCGGTGTTGGCGGTGTCCACACTGTTCTCTCTCCTCTTCAGTTCTAGCTGCAGGCCATCCACCTCCTCTTGCATTTGCTGCGGAGAGAGACTGCTATGAGCGTCGTCAGGTGTTCTCACAGCCCCTTATATTAGACCTATATTAGTAGTGGCTCACAACGCTATGGCGTTAGCCTGGTTGCAACCTTGTTCCAGCATTACTCATCTAATTTATCCGGTCGCAAAAAAATGTAAAAATATTCGAAAACTCCTAATCAATTGAAACAATTAACCCGTGACGTCATCTCGCGTGAATGGTAGGGTCAGAGGGTCGGGGCCTCGTCCTTGTGGTGTACACTAGTCTGGCGAAGATACTTATTATTTATGCCCCGAACTGCAAATGGAGAACCGGTCTGACACAGCCCGCTTAGCCACTTCGCCAGCGCATTACTAATATACAGTGGCTTGGGTTAATTAGGACCCCTTAATCTCTAACTCATGCGGTGAAAAGGACCGAAAAGAGTCAAGGTGGAAAGGAACCACGTGATGGTGGATTCGTGGGAGAGAATTCACCGAATGACGTCACAATGGGATGACGCGACTAGTATGGTTACAGAAGCACTTCCTACTACGCGAGTTATAGACACGGACACTCATGCAGACCTACCCTCAGCTTGGACAACATCCTCTCCGCCTCGACAGTCATCTGTGGCTGGATGTCGGTAGCCTTCCGCGCCTGTTCACGACTGGGAACATGGTTAAGGGACATGTACGCTTATCACACAGTATATCCCGAGAGTCTAATCCATGTTTTTCCAGGGTTCACTTAGGGCTTTAACTGTGGAACGTTCTATTGTGACGTCATCGTCTACGGGGCAGCAACTGCGCTAGCTGTCAGGGTTTTTGAGAGCAAACATTATACCCAATACTTAATTACACATGTATTTTTCGATCAGGCACAAACCGTTCCTTAGGAAGACTAACGATGAAGCAAAGAACATTGATTTACATGTAACACAATATAAATGGATTTCTAAATTCTAACGGGTCAATTTGATTAACATGATTATGTCACATTAGTTCTTTTCAATTAATTCAATTTTGCAAAAATTGTTCACAAATCAGCCTGTACATCATAACCGGTATTCGTAACTTAGACACATCCAGTTTACACATCCAGTTTACGCCACTTTTGTGCGTATGAAGGCGAAAGTGCACCAGGGATGCTTTCTGACAATCGATGACGACCGAACCACGAGATGGCCGGATGACGTCACCCATGCTGTGTCGATACATACGGCATGGTATAGGATACAGGTAGTTGGCCTCCAGTTCCAGGTAATAGACTTGCTGTTGCAGGTTCTTGATGTACTCAGACTCGATTTTCTCCAGATCACTGGCGCTGCGGTTCAACTTGCCACTCATGGTGGAGAAGTTGGCGGCCAGCTTCCCTAGAAACAGGTCACCGTGCTAGATTGATTGATTGAGTAGGACGCTATAGCTATAAGTACAGAAAGTCATATCGCGCCAATGAGAATTACGGGTCAAGAAATATCTAGAGGAGCCATGTCTCCAGGAGTAACTTCTTAATTACTACTCTTTACCAACAAGGACATATGATATATATCCTACTAAACACACAAGACCTTTGCCTGGTCTGGTCGAGCGCAATCGATAATAAATTAACCAAAGGCACACCTACTAGGACAAGGGGTCGATCTCCCCACAAGACGATAGGGTGTGATACAGCTGTAGAGGGTCATATATTATTGTACATTGGTAGAGTTATAATTGCAGTTATTAACATATCATCCCACGTTGATTGGTCGATGGTACTAACCGCCACTTTTCTTCAGGCTGCTGAAGCTGCCGCTGCGCCTTAGCGTGGAGGACTCTGGATATCCTGAAACCATAAGAACATACATGTACTGATTAAGTCATATTATATTATAAATTGTATAGTCCATGCAGTGTCGGATGACCATATCTTCCACTGTAGAAGTCGCGATGTTCAACACATGCGTTATACCAGTAGATATACATAGATACCGTAGTTTCCACTGTAGGACTAGTTGCAGAGCTGTTTATCACATGTGACATCGATATAGTAGTCTTTAAAGCTACGTATCGACCTCTTTCTCGCCACAAGTAAAGGCATCAATATACAAATAAGAATCGGTACTTCAATCGTCCAAAAATTCTTTTGTCTATATTCCACGCATGCCAGACTGCCAAATAGAGTCTCTTAGCCTTAGCAGCTTTAAGCTAGATGTCAAATTAAATGCAAGTAATATGCGGGAATTATGATATACAATTCATATTGTCTTAGACTTATAGCGAACACCTGATCTACTAAGATACATATTCTTTGGCACTAGAGAGAGAATAATCATTTACTTCGATCAGGAAAACAACAACAGTACAATGCAACATACAGCAAAAACGAACAAAATACAATCCATGGCCGAGGAGACCACCATTATGACATAGACGCTGGCATGGTGGCCACCTCAAAAGAAAGCCCCAAAAAAAAAAAGCGGAGAACAATACTTTTATAAGGACAAATTGGGTAGACAATTATCGATAGACACCGTTAGAATTCAATAGAACATATGATATAAAAATAATAATTTGGGGGATTAGATAGAACGCAATGGTGATAACACTAGTCATTTAAATACTATTGGAACCGTTTTCAGCACTATTTATGTCTCTGTGTATGTGCAATATAAAGAAAAGGTGCATCCTCAGTTTGACCATCTGGAATATA
Source organism: Arenicola marina (assembly GCA_964019135.1). Classification (NCBI taxonomy): domain Eukaryota; kingdom Metazoa; phylum Annelida; class Polychaeta; family Arenicolidae; genus Arenicola; species Arenicola marina. Next base: position 11,394,075 of record OZ025256.1, on the reverse strand, counting down.
TCTTTTACATGTGTTAATTTGCAGCATATAATATATTAATCTACATGCGTCCATAGTATGCAAGGATATGCAAGGTTTAATAAGAAGATTCATAAGTCCTAATTAAGACATACTTAGTCCTAATTAGGAGATTCGAATCGATCATCATGCAGTCTTAGGAATGGAATGTTGGTGTTTTAGGCCACTTTTGTGCACATACAGGCTAAATTGGGCCAAGGAACCTCCCGAGACGATGAAGGATGAAGAAATAAAACATGCCCCAGATTAGGTGCCCGAGCCCGGATTCGAGCCCAGGACCTATTGATCTGCGGTCTAGTGCGCTAACCACTACACCAGGGAGGCCCCCTCATGCAGTCTTAATTAGGAAATACTATAGTAAGTCCTAATGCTCATGTGATCACATAATTAGCCCTTATATATATCTTGATTAGAACACATCAATTTTTTGCTACACAAATATGCTTCTGTGGAAATGCTTATGTCACAACATTGTAAAGAAAGCAAAAAACAGAGATGTAATTAAGAGGGAACAATAATAGCCCCATTATCAAGCAACGGCGCGTGGGTCGGTGGTTCGAGCCCCGCTGTGGCCATGTCTGTGTGGTCGCAGGATAAAGATCCCATATCTTTCTTCGTAAAGAGTAGGGGGTTACCCCCAGAGACATATGGTTCCACTCTCCCTTCCTTCTCCCATTGACGCGATATGACCAAAAGTGGTTAAAGCGTCCTGAATAACCAACCAACCAACCATTATCAAGCACTCCCATTACACACAACAAAAGTTAATTTTTAGTGGAAAGATGTTGCTATAGTTTTCCATTGGAGGAAGAGCAGATAGAAAGTTTCCCATAGCTCAAACAACTAAATGTTGAATTATTCTTGTGACAATACCATCATGAGATCTTTTTAAGCTACTGCATAATAATTCATATCTCAATTCTAGCTTTCATAAACTGGGAAATGGTAATGATATGTTCATGCTGGTCAGCAGTCATTTTAAGGTTTCATACCATTTATATACACATGAATACCACAAACAAGTACAAACTATTATCACATCTGCTAACATAGATTATGTCAGCAGCTTGAGACTATAATATCAACCGACAAGGACTAGCTAGTAAAAACAATCTGATGAGTATCATTTACACATATATATTAATTATATATACAAAAGAGAAGTTAGGTGTTATAGCTATACACATGATTAGCTTTTTGGTAAGCAATCTCACCTTTTTGTTGTCTGAGAGAATCTTTCCACTTTAACAAATCAGGTGATTGTCTTCCTAAAACTTGCGATATTGGGTGTTTTCCTTCCACCGTGAGGGGCATCTTACTTTCTCACTTTGTTTGAAACAAATCAATAAAACACTGACTCAACTTACCGGTACCAGTAGTTAATAAAATCTACAAAATTTAGTGAAATCAAAACACTGAATACAGACTTTAATTAAATACATATACCTAAATATCTTTAGCAGCTAGGTTTGGAAATATATCATATGTCTTTAAGTTTATTAATAACAGCTTTAATTTATAACTATTGTTGTAAAAGTATAATGCATTATCCCAGAGTGATATCTACGCTCACTTGCCACATTATTTCTTATTTATCTCCACCAGTTGACAACATTGTACCATAGAGTATTATTCAATGCCTTACCATGTAAACCTTATTTTCTTCCTATACAATCAACGTTACGTTACATGACATTGTGCCTGGGGTCGATTGACCAGTAAGTCAAGGCAGTTTGATGCAGGATAAAGATACAAAACAGATCAGAATTCAAAGCTTTGTTTCTGCTTTTACATATAAAGGCTAATGGAGGATGTCATCTGTAACCTAATTAAGTCATCTCCAGTTCTAATAAATCTGTCAAGCATAACAATAAGATATTGTGTACCGTCAATTATTAGATCCTGGAGTCCTCATACTTGAGATTTCGTAATAGAACCAAATAACTATGGATTTTACTACAATATATACTGGCTTTTCAGCTGCATGACTCTAATGACAATGGTGTATTTAACTTTATATTACATGTATATGCTGGTGAGTCATGTCTAATACCATTTATTTGGCTTATGGCATAATAATAACAGATAATATTATAAATATAGGGAATGTTATCAAGCCGATATATGCATATATATATTTCTGGCTCAGAAATAATAGATAATATATTAAATATAGCTTATTAAATACCAGAATTTGAACATTATCTGGGTGATGTTCAATATCACTTGGGCATAGATGTTAATGTTATATATATAGCCATACTACCAGCCCACATATGTGTTAGGGTGGATGAGATAGCAGTCTATAGGGGTGGTCAATACGCGGGGCGCAGCATCATCTTCGTCTATCAGGAAATTGACAAGGATGTGGTCTAGGACACTTGGCTGTAAAAGATAGATTACTTGCAGCCTACAGATGCAAATAATTGGGAGCAGGGAGCCAGACCTCTTGATGTTTGATTGGCTTAAGCATGTGTGTAGTATCTCCCTACCAATCTGGTATGATAGACCAAAAAACTTTGCATTTGCCATTTCACTCTAAATGTCCTGGAGTCCATTCTTAAGTTGCATCATCTTTTCATGTATAGTGAACTTGCTCATTCTCAAATAACAGCCTGCACATGTCTCAGAATGTTCCATGTTGTAGGGTGCTGTATTGGGTTGGTGGTAAAGGATGGAAAGTCGAGCGTCATTGATCCGCTTACTGCCGAGAATACAATTTGGATGAGAACAGCAATTCTGCTTTGCAGAAGGATTTGATTATTTTCCTGAAGGTTCCAAGGTATATATAAAGCTATATAAGAATTACCTCAGTTGCAAAGTTTTTACAGATGTAATCACTGGCAAGAGTGCATGGCTTGTTAAAAATGGAATTCGCTGTTTTATATAAGTACTTTCAGAGCACAGAGCTCACTACCAGAGTGTATTTGAGATAGCAAAGAGCATATACATTGATAGAACTTTATGCATTTTTACTTATTTTAAGTGGTTAATTATTTTTGAAATCGAGTCTAATTTATTACATTTAAAGTCAAAGTCATAAATGCAGTAGACTCACATTTCTGCCCATATTTTCCGTAAATTTGCCGTGATCACTCTGAAATTCACTGATATGAGAAAGCAATACCGTGCAATTTTAATGATACCAAACTTACATGTATACTGCATTGTTATCCTTGTTTAAGACACAACCAATATTTCTTCATGCAGTGATTAATTGCCCTAGAAATTTTCAAATGGGGGACGTCATGCCCATGACCGCAGCCACAGCCCACGGCCGCAGCCACAGCCCATGACCGCAGCCACAGCCCACGGCCGCAGCCACAGCCCACGGCCGCAGCCACAGCCCATGGCCGGAGCCACAGCCCACGGCCGGAGCCACAGCCCACGGCGGCAGCCACAGCCCACGGCCGCAGCCACAGCCCACGGCCGCAGCCACAGCCCACGGCCGCAGCCACAGCCCACAGCCACAGCCCACGGCCGCAGCCACAGCCCACGGCCGGAGCCACAGCCCACGGCCGCAGCCACAGCCCACGGCCGCAGCCACAGCCCACGGCCGCAGCCACAGCCCACGGCCGCAGCCACAGCCACAGCCCACGGCCGCAGCCACAGCCCACGACCGCAGCCACAGCCCACGGCCGGAGCCATATCCCATGACATAGTCCAGTGCATGGAGCCACCCCCACATGCACTGAGCCAATAACCCGCAGCACTGAACCATAGATCACGATCAGATCCATAGCCCACAACCGGAACCATATCCCGCGACCGGAGGCATAGTCCAGCATACAGAGCCATAGTCCAGCAAACAGGGTCATTGTCCATAACCAGTTGGTTAATAATTGCCCATGATCGGAGCCATAGCCCATTACCGGAGCTATAGTCGACGAGGCCCGACGGGAGCTATAGACCAGCGCACGGAGCCATAGTCCACGACCAGAGCCATAGTCTGTGACTGGAGCCATAGTGCATGACCAGAGCCATAGTCTGCAACCGGAGCCATAGTCCATGACCGGAGCCATAGTCTAGCGCATGAAGCCATCGTCTAGCGCACAGAGCCATTGCCCATGAGCAAAGTCATTAATTGCCCGTGACTGGAGCCATATCCTGGCGCATGGAGCAATAGTCCGGCACTTTGAATGTTAGGAACCGAGAATGCGACGGTGAAAGCTAGCCACCTTGCATTTTCGCCCTCACATACGCGCATTTTGGCATTCTCACCCCTGTTTTGTCACAGGCTAGAATGCGCGATAGATATTTGGCTGAGAACTGCAAGTATCACACACTGCATGCAAGCTATAAAGTTAGCGGCCAATGAAGTATCAGTATGGAGAAATATTCTTTTATCATAAAAAAGGATAACCTCGCAACACATACATAATTTTGGTATCATTAAAATTGTATGTTGTTGCTTGCTCACGTTAGTGAATTTCAGAGCAATTGCGACAAATTTGTAGGAATTATAGGCGGAAACCTGAGTCTACAGTATTTATGACTTTGACTTTAGTGGCTTTTAACAGATCTATAGAAAAGGGTTCAATGGTGAAAACAACTGCTGGTATTGGCGCAAGTGCCCCCAGGCAAGCCCGCTTCTCTAGGGGCACAACGGTAACAATGTTAAAATGCTTTGACGTTAGTAGGGAATCGACTTTAGCTTTTATTATAATGTGTGATCCATTACTGACAAGCCTTAATTCTACTTATCCCTGGTGGACCCTGTTTGGTACTCCAAGCAGGTGCATTAGGCTATATACAGTAGTCAGATAAATGCATTTCATTCACTGACACACTGTGACAGGCTTCCGCCTTGTCCCAAAACCGTGTTCGGGCACGAACATTCAAAGTGCCCGCCCATGCAGCCAGCGTCAAATAACAAATTGCAGATATAAACTGATATGATATCAGATATCTACCAGGATCTCGTCGCCTGTGGAAATACTAATGAACCCTTTCTCGCACACACACCTCTTGGGGAACTTGCCGATGATCTTAAGCTACTATGTTTCAGGAAAGTCGAAGAAGTGCGGGACATGTTTTGGACACAATTGCCCTCCGCTTTGATATCGTCAATGACGCCTCTTGGTTGGGAAGGAAATGTCGACCATGTCTCGCCTTATCTCGCGTCTCTGTGAGAAGTGAGCAATCTCTACGGTAGATGGCGCTTGATGTCCAATGGCTCGTCAAAAGTTTTGCGCACACTGCGTGGCGTTCGAGTCACATTATTCAAACTATTCGCCACATGAAAAAAGTTCTCTATGCCTTAAAAGTTATGAAGTTGTAACACTTCGAAAAATAAATGCTACTGTGGTCCTGTTGCATGAAAATCGCGAGTTCGTGAACACCCCGGGACATGTGAGTCCGCGAAAATTTACTCCGTTAAAGTCGCATATCGAGCTCTTTCCCGCCAAAACTAAAGAGGTCAAAATACAAATAAGAATCAGTCTTTAAATCATTCAAGATTTCTTTTGTCTATACTCCACGCATGCCAAGCGGAGTCTCTAAGCCTTGACCATGATATCAATTTACCACAAGTTTTCATTTTAGTGGTAAACATCATCAGTTTGTGTGCTTTGGAGGCGGCATGGTCAGCTTTCCCGACCAGCTTTTCAGAGAACGGAGTGATGCGACTGGTAATCAAGCAGAACACCAGCGGGACTTGCTTCGACTTGTCGCCGTCCCTCACGGAGACATGCATCCACAGCTGCATAAACGGCTCTCTGATGACTTGAAATGTGCCGTCGGCGTACCAAGCCTTCGCATGGTGCAACAAATCGAGTTGCCCGGACGTCGCCAGGACGATATGTCGCTTTCCGTCGACCTGCAACATAGGAAGAGGAGGAAATATGTTACAAAACCCGCAGACTATTTCATCGCTGCATAGTTTCTTAGCATAGTTTACTATGTTATTTATTGAAATGGTTACATATATTGTTATACATTTGCCCCGTACCTTTACGTCAGCCGGCAAGAAAGTCTTCCGGGATATGCTGGTCCTGCAAGACGGAGTTCATGTCGTGAGGTTCCACAGGCCGGCTCTTCTGGCGGGCATAATTTGTTTTCCGATGAATACTTGGGATCGTTGACAGAGCGGGACATGGCTCAGGACCCAAATGCATGTCTAGAGCTTCAGCCGAACTGCCAAACTGATACTATTAAGAAAGCAGACATTAAAATTCGATGATAGAGCTGTACAATTAATGAAAAACGCCAACCCCTAGCCCAAGAAAAGAAAAGGCATCGAGAAAACTTGCAAATAGTTCAGAAAACATTCGTGTAAATCATAATTATATCGGAGACCATTATATATAACCAGATTTATTAAAATGAGAACACAAGGCATAAATTACTGATAATTGGTGTGACCTATATCTTTCTTGATTTTTATTACAAGAACGATGTTTTTAGAAGGCAAGATTTTCATTTTTGAGGAAATTATATTCGATTTTGTGAAGGTGGTGATTTCGAATATTGGCAAAAACTGTCCTGATTTTGCATAATTGCACTTTATTATTACCATTCTGTAATTTTTTGTGGCTACTATTTACATTTTTGAATATCATTCCTGTATTGCACTAGGTTTAAGCTTTCCAAAGAGCTATTACTGATGATAATGACTTAATATTGAGCTGAATTGTAGCAAAATTATATATTCGTGGTAGGTGTCAAGTTTTGGTCATTATGTAAAATGGGGGTATATTTGGAAAATGGAGAATATTTTTTTAACGGGACGGTAAAGTATTCTAAAAATTCACCAGAAGGTGTGTAATTGGGTATACTTTCATAAAATAATCACAAAGTTGTCGTAGAACTGTAAACATCGATGATTTGGCTCAAAATACAACGCTTCCAACAGCCTCATCGAAGGGACCACATGCATTATGGGGAGATAAATGTCTTATCTTTAATTATATTATGATTTTATAGTTAGCCATGCCTGGACCAAAGCAAACAAAAAATAGTTTCACACCCACTCAATTTTTCACGCACAAACCGCGCAGCCAGCCGGTTCCCAACACTAAATCGTTAACTACAATGAGTGCGAGTCACGCAGTTGCAGCAAGGCACCAGCGTGATGCGCACTCGTTCTAAGAGCACGTGTTTTTTTGTTGGTCCCCAAAAGACCTACACCGGAAATAGAACCCGCAAGAAATGTACAGCCCTATAGGGCTATAAAGTCTCGTTCGCTTAGACTTCCGGTTTACTCATTTTGGGGACAAACAAACGAAGCACTTGTTCGGAACGAGTTTAGAAGCTCTGCGCACACTGGTATGCTGACTATCTGTGACGTAGGCGTGACGTGTATGTTACGCAAAGAGAGAGACCGGGAACCAGACTACCTGCGCAAGAGTCAGGCGCCGAGGGGTGGGTCCATTGCGGAAGGCCTAGCGATATAATTCAGAATATTTAAGAAATATAGCTTAACAAAACGGATAGACGACATATTTTTTATTCGTTTGCGCCATCACAATGACGAATATTTGTTACGACGGGACAATACGACTGAGAAACTAACGTTTTTTTGCATTTCCTACGAAAACGAGGCATTATGACGTCACACGGATTCTCCCCGAGTGACAACGTTGGCGCAACGCTTCAAACAGAAAACTTACAAATGAAGAAACTTGGTCTTTTCGTGATCCAAAAGTGATACGAAAACATCCAACTGGTCTTGTTTTATCGTTACCATGTGGTTTAATGACGCATCCGTGTGCTGTTACTCCATGCACTGCACATTTTGACAGCGGAATGGTTAAGTCGATCACTTGCTCTCGCCATTTTGTTACCGCGGAGGCACGCGAAACTCTGTGACGTCACTCGCTGTGTGGTGAACTTGCGAAAGCCCGGGTGCAGGGCTAAATTTAGAACGTTATTTTTAGTTTCGAGTATTTTGAAGACGGATTTTTCCTTGTATATTCCCAAAGTTCTGCGCTTCATCGCCTCCAAATATTTTAACGTATATCTCTCATAGCCATGTTTAGTAAAATGGTACTCATAGTCTTTAGAATAAACCTGGAAAGAAATTGACTTATAGCTGCCTATACTTCAACATGGAGCACGTGTGTTTGTTTGTCCCCAAAACTGAAGTCTCGCGGCCCGATCGCGAGAACTGTATAGCCCTATAAGGAGCGTTGTTACGTAACCATAGATACCGCGCGCAGACACGCGCGTCATGATGATTATTACGTCATACGACATGGAAAACCCCGCGCAGCACGTTAGATCGCCTGACACTGACAGTCACTCATGAGACAACCGCATTCTGGTTTATCAACTGCCTAACCGCTCATACATTACATAAATCTACTCTGATGGTTATAATTCGGATATGCACATAACTTCAGTGGTTATTTGTGCTTCCAAGGACAGCTTTAGTCGATCTTCTGTGTGAGGCGATTGAAGGCAAACAACCGGAAGGTAGGCAGCACGTACAGGCCGTTGATGCTAGGCATTGACGTAGAGCATAGGTATCCCTGTCTCGTGGGGTCTCGATAAGATCCCGAAGTGACTGTACAGCCCTATTTTGCTTGCGTCCAGTATATGAGGTCTGTCGCGCATACTTAGTTTTAATCAGTGGTTGTTACGGGCATCTTAGACCAACAAGAGGTCATATTGGCTCTTAGATATGTTTTTTATTTTCCTTCGCATGGGGTCTTCCCGTGCGGTGTAATGCCATCGTATTCGATGACGTCATGGAGCATGAGCAATTTCGGCGACATGGGTCTCGGGTTTAGAGACGATGAAGAAAGCGGAAGTACGAACAATGTGCTGCATGACACGACAACTATGAACCTTCTTACTCATTCTGCATCGAGACATGCATACTAGATTCGAGACATGCATACTAGATTCGAGATATGCATACTAGTTTTGAGGCATGCATGCACATGTGCATACATGCATACATGCTTCGATACGTGCTTCAAGACATGCATTCAAACATCGAACCATGAATCGAAACATACATACACACTTCTCAACTAGCATACATGCTTTGAGAGGAAACACAGCATCAACACATTCCTTGCTCAAGACATGAAAGTGTGCATGGAGAAATGCATGCAAACATCGAGATCAGCATACATGCATAGAGACATACATGCAATAATACATCCATTGGGAATATTAACATGGCGGTTTATCTTGACGACGGTGTAGGACCTCGACGCTTGGGCGTATGCAATATTTCATGTATGTCGGATTTATTCATGTATTCAGGTCTACCGAGTGCGCCAAACTGGACAATTTTTGGCATATCAGAATCACATGATAGGGAGAGTTTGTCAGTTTCAGACAGTAGCTTCAACTGGAATATGTATTACATGAGGCACATGTTATCCAATGCTAACTGCCTATGTTTCTGCAGGCGCTGTACACAATAATCATATGTAAACGAATTCAAGTCTTGAATGTAACAAATTTTACCTGACATTTATAACGGCATTTATTCAATTAATTTCGCACATCGGCACAACCACATGGCAGCTGTTAATTGATAATACGGGCTGATAACAATTAATGACGAGGATATGATGCATAAATATACGGTTCATCTTAATATGAATCATTCCTGGTTCAGGCATAAATGTGGTGTACTCCGCCCTCAGGTCTGGTTAACCTTCATGAGTACGAAAAAGTCGTGGTTAAATAAACATGATAAATATATTAAATCTAAAACAACATTTATGAACTGAATAATAATAGTATCAAACAATACGAAAAATTGCTCATTTGTAAAGAAATCCGGGATTTTGGCAATTAAGAGGCAGTATGCAACAGAATCAGAATCATACCATTGTCAACAATGAAGCTATCAAATGGTAACTGAGGATACCTGCCGCTTTCTCGGAGGCAAGACAGAAAGAAAAAGGTGGGGGCGGGAGGGGAGGCGGGGAAGGGGTATTACATCTCCGCTGTGACATTCCCTGAATCCGCCAGTAACGTTGCACCTAATATGCGCAATGTTGCAAGCTTATTTCAAGTATGCCATGAGTTACTAGTAAGTAAAGTATTTGGATATGCGATGCGACTGTGTACAACGTGTTCGGGTGGATGGCCTTAACGTGCGCTGTTTCCTGTATATAGCTCAGACTGTCCACCGCGACATGTCGAGGACTGTATGACAGTGTATCAGCGGGGGGGGGGGGGATAGCAGGTTAACAGGCTTCACTCCATTGGTGTCTTGGTCTCGAAGATCTCGGTATAATCGGGTGGTAGACTCCTGGTTTCCGGGTCAGCAAAAGCTGTCCTCTGCTCACTGACCATCCCGGTGGTGGCTCCCATGACGAGGCCGTACCCGTAGCCAGGAGCCATGAACCCATCCATGGGCCGCCCTACCACGCTCTCTTCAGGGGACAACCCCCCGGGCACCGCGTGGAAGTTCCCGACAGCCAACGCGTCAGCTGGCATTTGCTGCGTGGCCCCCACTTCCGGTGCGGAGTTCATGTCCGGATGGCGCCCTTCAGCTCTCGCCCTTTTCTCGCGTGACGTCATGCAGATCACGATCAGCGCGACGGCGACGAGCATCGCAAACGTGACGCACACTCCGACGCCTATCGACACTTTGCGGAAAGCTACGAGTAGATAAATAATAACAATGATACATCACCGAACTATACCAGGAAAACATTCTGACCGATGACGGGTTTTCTTAGTTTTAGGTGTAAGTATTCATAATATTGTCGTACGACACTTAAAGTTACTATTTCAAAAAATTTTGCGGCGGGGGTGTTCCGTCAGATCACGTGAGGCGCCGCGGCTTTTGGAACAGCTGTGAACACTGTATAACACTCTGCCTCAAGGAGGCGCTGCCAGTCGCGAATCCTGGCCAATAACGTCTAGTATATATATGGTTGGTACCAGTGACTTCCGGAAAGTTAGTCGTTGGCGCTCGCCCTGGCGGAGATTACTTCATGCGTGTTACGTCACCAGCACATCAACGTCACTGTACACACGTTTTTTCTCCGCCAGATTTGGATCACAATGAATGTTTACTTTTTGTTGTAATAGTAACTTTAAGTAGAAGAGTAAATAAATCGATGGTACAGATCCCCGGTCGTCCTTCCATGTAAGGGCGAACCATTCAGCATAGCTCACGCATTACTCACGCCTGCTATTTGCCATAAAAATCTCTTTCGTGGGATCTAACATGGAAGATGGACCATACCCCCTCCCCGCCCTCTGTCCTTGGGCATGCAGGGACATCATTGGACGTTGGAATGGGCCTTTAAGGGCAAAATTGGGACACGCACGCGGATAATTAAGCATATCTTCTCCCTCGAACGCCATGAATGCACCATATCTGTTCGAGAGACCTATTTGCTGAATCGTACCACAGTTCTCCTCATCATCGCCTTCCGGACAATCCACCATGCCATCACATATCGCGTATTCGTCAATGCAGCGGTAGAGCGGCCCGCGGCACAGGAAGTACCATTCCATGCTGCAGTGATTCTCGCGATCTGCCGAAAAAAAAACATCTCGATGATACGACAAGTATGGCGAGTGAATTCCATGGTAAATAAAAACCTACATTTAAAAATCAAGACTTGACAAGAGTGCTGGGGATCGTTTCACTAAGAGTTATGAGCTCGTAACCGTATCTTTGACATGCTAATGCAACGACAGATCCGAATTTTACGAGCAACGGAAGTAAGCGTTATACTGCGATGACTGGTGTGCAGCCATATTCATGGAATTTATTTTCTGCTGATATTATTAAAAAAAACGTGCTTTCCATGTATTGATGCTAAATATAACATTTTTCATTTATTTTCGGGTGGGCAATACAAATTTTAAATTTTACGAGCAAAAATTACGAGATCTTAGTGAAATGACACCCGGAGCCATACATGTGATTCAACTACCTCCACAGAATTGCTCGTCACTCCAGTCGTCGCAGTCGCGATCGTGGTCACACGTATCGGTGTAGGAGACACACTGGTAGCCATTCAGACAGCAGAATTCGCCATATTGACATCTTCCTGCCAAGAAGATAATTCGGTCTTAACATTATTCTATTGAAAATCATTCATTTGCAATGTAAGTAAGTGTCCGAACTGTGCAGCAGGTTGGCTCCAGATTAAGGTCTTTCACAAGTAGAGACTCGTAGCTTCATTGTCTTTCACTTGTCTATACAAGAATCACCCGATGATAACACATCTAATAAACTAAATATATAAGTTCATACATCCTTTAAAAGGCTCGGCACCACTGGACCAGGTCATGTAAGGGCCCGCCCAGACGGTCATTTTCCACACAGCGACACGGCGATTTTTAAAATCGACAACGCGACATTGGGGCTGCCTTAAAATCGACATGCGACATAAGACTAAGTATCTCCGTTGCGTTATTATCGTAAACAGGTAGGCCCGCATAATATGTGGAGCTATGTTAATACAATGCCAGCCTAAAATTTTCTTTGTGCCCAGGCCGCGTCTGTGCATAAACCTATTAAAAGAAAATACCGGGGGGGGGGGCTGCAATAAAATAAAACTCTGTTGGTATAAAATCTATTTGCTGTTAATGTTTCTGCTTAAAAAAATAGTATTATCGAGAAAATCACACATTAACAGTATAAAATACAGACTTTCGCCCTTCGGGCGGGTGTCGAAATGTTCTGAACACGTGACCAGAGTTAGCCAATCACACGCAAGGCGTACGCAAGGCGTTGACGTCACTGACGACTACCTTCCGCTGAACCAAAACGTTGTTTACAGGCGAGCGGTGCGTCTTTGGCACAAGCTGTCGGCCTACCACCTCTCATGAATAGTGACAAGCGAATTTCACTCATAAATTTGAAACATCGATGCATTTAGAACAAAATAGTGTACTGTTCAGCTGTTGGCTGTAACAATTCAGTGCAAAAAAGGACAGCAAAAACAGGATATCTTTCTACCGCTGTCCACTAGGCGAACTAGGTTTTTATCGGCAATGGCTACGCAAGATTGCTCATGTGAGTTTTAAACCCACCAAATATTCACAAGTATGTTCCGACCACTTTTAGAAAACTTGATTTGAGTCGACCCGGCTGCTAGCTTCACGCACCACTCCTCCCCCAACCACTGCCCAACACTCCTATCGACTCCACCCACCCTAACCCATACGGCTGTTCTGTAGTACGGCAGTCCTGCCCACACGCTCTTCAGTGACAGTGAGTTTGTAAGACAGCAGCTCAACCTTTTTTGCCTTTATTTCTCTCAATCCCCGAAGCAAAAATCAACAACTTCTCTCGATATACCCACATGAGACTGATTTTTTTTAAGTTCTTCCAGTTCTTGACTATGTAGTCTAATTGATATCGAAAGTGTTCAAATAAGTATCCTTCTGACACTTTGTCATGAATGTCAGTGTCAATTTTAGACGGTTTTTTCACCACAAATGTTTGTCGGTGTCTATTTTAGATGCCTATTTAACACCTAATTTTTGTCAATGTCAATTTGATATGCCTTTTTAACCAACATTTTGTGAGTATCTATTTTAGTGACCACAAAATCAGGCACTTTACTCGCGCTCTCCAAATCCTCCCCCCCCCCCCCCCCGAACCATGGCCCGCCACTCAACGAGTCAAAATTGGGCACCCTGCCAACAATGACGATGGATCCATGACTCCACTCCCACTGGGCCCCCAACCGCCCCCCTCCCCCCCCCCCCCCCACTCCCTTTTAATGCAACTCGGTTTCACTGACCACGCGATGCGTCGTAAACGACCCGCATGAAAAATGCCTTATCCGCCATCGTCAACCCCTACAAACTGGGTTCAAACTGGTCCCCGATTAAATCATCAATTGGTGTACATTCGGGGTTTACTTCATCGTCCGACTCACCAGAAGTTATTATAGCTTCCGGTGGCACTGAGGCGGGTGCCAATGGCACGTTATGTGGTCGTGCAAAAGGGCTTGAAACTTCACTAATCTATGATTAAAAATATAAATATTTTGTGTAATGTTTAGTTAATTTCCTATAGTTTAACTGGAAATGTTAATGATATTGGCCCGGCATTTCCCTTTAAACAGAGCTGATGAAACCTTGGGATAATGAGACGAAAGACCATGGAGGCTCCGTCATGTTGTTATGACCACGTGTGAGACTGGCTTACCGTCTAAGCAGCTGGCGGTGGCCACTTCATCCCCGCCATGGCCACAGTCGTCATGTCCATCCAGAACCAGAGTGGCGTTAATGCACATGTTCATGTATTCGCCACATTTAAATTCCCCATACAAGCAGCCGGTCTCTGTTTCTGCAAGTCATAATAAGAAGACTTTTGAAATCATATTAATATCATCTTAACGTAATAAATTTCCCCCTCATCGGCCCATACTTGTGCAACTCGGCAACCTTGACGAACAACTGTAGCGTGCCGAGAGTGTAAGTGGCCAAATCGTACCAAAACTGTAGCGTGCCGAAGGTGTATGTCTTTGATGTTATACCAGGAAGGGGGCGTTTTAAGCCGCGATATGATAAAGCATTCTCGGTTGCATTAGTTAAACTTGGCTTAAATAACCCAGCAATCAGATAATAAGAAAGTTATTATAATTCAAGTGATTTATTCCGGTTTAACTCAACTAGTCGCTGCCACCACATACAAATGTATGACCAATCTATCAATATGACTAAGATATATATATGACATTAGCCTCTCAGTAAACATATTCATAACCATAACTTAAAGAACCACCAATATCACAAACTCAAATATCACTGCACATGTTGTATAACTTCTTGTAGCCTAATTGCTGGTCGGATCAACCTCTCATTCAAGTCATATCATTTCTCTTATCCCTATAGTCAATTCTCTATATTCCACTGCTGATTCCTCTAAATATACCTCCAAAATACAGCTCTCTGACCTAGACCTCTAAGACAAGCTTATTTCCACATTTACCTTGCTGATACTACATAAGTACTCATAAAAGAAAATAGCAAAGACCCAAATAAATGAGTAAAGAGGTGCGCGGATGCTGCGCTAAGGGGAGAGGGTAAAGAGTGCGCGGATGCTGCACTAAGGGAAGAGGGTAAAGAGGTGCGCGGATGCTGCGCTAAGGAGAGAGGGTAAAGAGTGCGCGGATGCTGCGCTAAGAGGAGAGGGTAAAGAGGTGCGCGGATGCTGCGCTAAGGGGAGAGGGTAAAGAGGTGGACGAATGCTGCGCTTAGGGGAGAGGGTAAAGAGTGCGCAGATGCTGCGCTAAGAGGAGAGGGTAAAGAGGTGCGCGGATGCTGCGCTAAGAGGAGAGGGTAAAGAGGTGCGCGGATGCTGCGCTAAGAGGAGCAGGTAAAGAGGTGGACGGGTGCTGCGCTAAGAGGAGAGGTGCGCGGATGCTGCGCTAAGAGAGTTAAAGGTGCGCTGATGCTGCGCTGCCCCCCCCCCCCCAACTCCAACTGACTTTTTGCTGTGATGCAGGCCCTTTTATACCCCTATTTATCATTCCGCTAGTTCCCTCTATGCAAATTCGCTACACAACTAGCCCCCGGGGTGTGTTGTCATGCGGGGTGACAAGGTTTGAACCCGACCTGTACACATCTATGGCTATGTTTGTAAGGATATAAAATGCCCATATATATATGTGTGTGTTTCTTCTTAAAGTTAGGGGGATCACACCCGTAAACATCGGTCATATATTATTTCATTGCTGAATCGAAATATATGTTTTAGCGCAAAGTAGCACCACTGTTAAGAGCAAGTAAGGAAACCAAGTAAGTAAGTTACACACCAAGTAAGCAAGTAAGTTACACACCCACTTTGTGGCAGCTCCCAGTTAAGTAGACAAATTCATCCACAGCCAAGAGGTAGGGTCCTTCCGTGACATTGAGTGGCACGAGGCTGATCTGTTGAGGATACATATCAGACCATGTGGCACAACTATGTGAAGCCGTAAATGGGGGAAACGCAACGTTACAGCAACAAAGTTCATAGCTTCTACTTAAGGCAGAAAACGCATTTATGCTTTATATAAATTCTGAAGGGACTTGGGGCCTTAAATAAAGTAATGCAAAACAAGCGGTGTGTCTTGTATGGTCGCAACATCATTCACGTAATATTCGCTTTTTGAACATGACATTGTATGCACAATCTGTCGCTTGCACTTATACTGATCCACCCTTGTATTTGTGCCAGGAGGTTCATCCAACCAATTTGCTATACGCAACAGTAGCATTATAAAACGCCAATGAACTCACTTTACAGACATAGCCTTCCCTGGGTTTCCGTACACGCTGTACCCAACTATATTAAAATAAACTCCGAATCCTTCGCGACGGAAGGATGTATTCAACATTTATCAAAAGTGTTACCGATAAAAAAATAAATATATCAACTAGATTAGTACACCAACAGAGGCATTGTACCTTGTACGGCGTCGATTGCCGTATCACGAAAGTGATTTGCTGCCACGTGTTGTGCGGGATTTGAGACTGGGAGTCTAGGATGTCCACGAGGCGCTCCCCTCGGCCCGAGTTGTCCATAGTGCGCAGCTCCAGCAGCGGGACGACTCCGCTGAACGAGAGCTGGGCGAACACCCAGAAGCTGACGCACACGTCATCTAGATACGGCTCGTCATAGATATCCACGGGTGACATGAGTGCGTCGTCCTGGCCGGTGTGCAGCACACTGTCGTAGACCAGGTAATATCCGTCTAGACAAGACATCCGTGACAACAAACCGAAGGCATTAGCGGAACAATATAAGTGACTCAAGTAAACAATGGCAGCACAATAATGAATAATGCTATTTTTGCTTTGACCTTGGACCTAGTATGGTGTTGTTCAGATCATCAGTTTCATTGTCTCCTTGATATGTTTCTTAGAACCTGGCAATTGCTTCACAAGTGGCCCACAATGACAATGCCACTTCACGCTTTGGAAAAAAACAATACAAATTTAGAGCTGGCATAATGATTGTGGAATTTTTGCTTTGAGGAGTTTATTATTATCATAAATATCATATATTATCATATAATAAACAATAATAATAATAATTATTATTTCTATTATTATTATCATAATCAACACGCTATATGGGGAAGGGGGTGGGGGGGGGCAGGGGGTATTTGCGTTCCTCGGGATGGGGGCTTTTCATTTCACCGTGAACTGGGAATGAGGAAAATAATTCTTCGTGAACTGGGAATGGGGTATCAGCCGACCGCCGTGATCAAGGATTTTCCTTAATCGTGAACTGGGAATTTTTAACCGTGAATCGGGAAATTGTCAATTTAGTATAGTGTATCCGCCCTTCCATTGCACCTGGAGAGTTCTTCGTGATCTGGGAACACGACCCCCCTTGCCCCCCCCCCTATATGTATCTTACAATGTACAACAGTGGCGCTGCTTCGGAAAATAAATGTTTCATAATACGGGCTCACCAAAATGCGTATTGGTCCACAAGAGAGTGGGGGGAAGGTCCCCAAAGAACCTAAACATGTTTATCATTAAAGTCCATAATGAAATGATATAAATATGTGTAGGGGGTAGAGGGGTATGGAGGGGTAGATGTGGGCTACGGCTTGGCGACGCGCTAGTTGAAAGATCTGTCTCATTCACATTGATATGAGGAGACACGAATTCAACTGGTAACTCACAAAGCAAATTCAGCGGATGACAATTGCGTTCTGACTAACCAGGTCGACGCAGAACATGAAGTCTCCCATAGGGCGTTATACTACGGTATCACTACGGTATCTGATTGAGACCTCACGAGAGAGGGATACTTATGCTCTACATCAATGCCTAGCATCAACGGCCTGTACGTGCTGCCTACCTTCTAGTTGTTTGCCTTCAATCACAACATCACACATAAAATCGGCTAGGGCTGTCTTTGGATACACAACTTACCACCGACTTTAATGCGCGTTTCAGAATTATAACCATCAGAGTAAGTTTATGTAATATATGAGCGGTTAGACATAAAAAACAAAAACAAAAAGAGTTTCACACCCACTCGATTCTTCACACACAAACCTCGCAGCCAGTCGCTTCCCAACACTTAAACGTTAACTAGATCTACAATCTATTTATCTTAAAGCTGTTGTAGTATATGTCCGCTTTTTCCCTTACCCCACGATGACTTCAAAGATGTCTTTCGCAAGTACATGTTATAACAGTAAAACGGCTGACTAAGCGGTGTGTTATAGGCGCATGTCATTCACGTCTAACCTCCATTGTTAGTAGAGTGATCGCCAGGAAGAATGAACGAGTCTGTCACGTAGACCCCTTTGTGACGTAACCAGCTGTCGGCGTCTAGCGTCCAGCCACACGTCCCCGTCTCAAAGTTACACGACGCGTCCACTGGAGTCACAACCAACAATCCAAAAACTAGACCTTTACTGTATCAAATGAAAAGTGTCATCAACAATCTGTCCAGTTACTTTTGTTACAATAGGTTTGCTGTACTTGGCGATGGTGACACAGACACGCTCCCATTATACATATTGTTACGAGGAAAACAAATTGTATTCAAACATAAAGGGTTGGTTTCAATTACTTTTCTTCGCTGCAGCTAAGGAACACAATAGTTTTTCTATATTTGTGGTGCAACTTGGTGTAATATATACATATAAGAAATCACATAGACAGACTACATGTTCGCGAAAAAGGCTTCCATTTCTCACGGTAGAGGAGACACCCTGGTGCAGCACAATACTTACCCCCCAAGCAGGTGCCCTCATATAGACTGATGTCATCTAGAGAAATTACAGTGCTCATGTCACTGGCGTGGAAGGCACTGAATACCAACTGCAGCAAGACATAAGATAATTTATATAATCAACTAATTATAAATAATATAAATAATAATTCGGTATTATGACGCGAGCGTGTAAGTGCAAACAGCTAAGGAAGAGCCCCAGTTCAGACAAGGCCATGACTTTTGGATTTTAATGACTTATATTTTGGATTTTAATGACTTATATGAAGTGCACCATGCAACATATTATGCTAAAATCCGCCCGGAAATATGACTAAAAACTATAATCAATTATGACACCAAGTCATCAGATTAATAGGCGACAGTTCGACCACGACGATATCACTATGCCAAAACGGAAGTAAAATATGTATCCATTGCTTAGTTATAATAAAGGAAATGTCTCCACATGGTATATAGTATCAAAGTCTAATAAAAACTGACCATTTCACCGAGATGCTCCGCCAAGGCATCTTCCTCAAGCTCTAGTTCCCCCAGGCGCCAGAAATCTCCGAAGTTGCCGGATCTCTTCCAGAGAGGCGATTCCCTGGCGGTGTCTCCCGAGAAGTAGACGCCGAGCGTTCCAACGTCATTTCCGTACATGAAGTACCAGAAGGAGAAGCAGTGGGTGCCGTGGTAGGTGGTGTCCAGCACCGTGCTGTTGTCGTACATGTCCGCCCGCTCCCCGGGGGTAGTGAAAGACGTCCAGTACACATGCCCACTGCCACCTACTGCCACCAATTATGACACAATTATATGAAAATAATCTATCTATTTTTCACTGTATTGGAGTCGTTTAAAAACAAATATATTATGCATACTCCAGTGTCGACGAGCTATTTGGATAGACGCATATACCATTGATGTAACGAATCCGTTTACGAAGTTGATCTGGATCGTTCATATCCATTGGCGGGGCCACTGGCGGATCCCACAGTAACTGAGTAGTGAGATTTTTAATGTAAATTACAGATCATCGTAGCGTGTGGACCCCTTAGTTCTGTGCACACCCGCGCCCGCTGGCGCCTTGGACGTGACCTTCCTGGTCTGGGAGAGAAAGTCTTGGTGTATTAGGCAATTTCTGTGCGCAAGAGGGCTTAAGCTGGGCCATGAGACCTCCAAGAACATTGGTTGGATATTGGATAGAACATGGCAAACCCACGACCTGTTGCTTTACAGCACTAGCGAGGCTCCATTCTCAGAATTAACACTGTAGTAAGTTAAGATAGGGGAGGGTATGTATCCCTGCGTTGTCCCCATAGTTCTGTTACCTGTGCTGAAAGTAGTGTGGTCACGGTCGGGACCTGCTTGTACTGAAGGGGGTTTCTTGCGGAAAGTCCAGTTCTCCTCCCAGTTCACGGCTGTAATGTTGCCCAGGTTCCTTTCAAAGTCACAGGCCCTAAATGAAATATCTGTGCAAGAATAGGAAACGGTACATAAAATTGCAGCTGTGGGAGAGAAATATTCCATTATTATTGTCTATCAAAGGGCATACCAACAACACACTCCAAATCTGGAAGTGTTGGCGATAGAATAGTACGCTAACTCGTTAGATTGTCGGACGAAGGGATTCATTAACCAGGCCATGGTTGAAACTGGTCGCTTTCATTAGCATAGTATCAAAGGGACATGGGTTGGGTATAGGCGGGCTGCGCGGTTTGTGCGTCAAGAATTGAGTGGGTGTGAAACATTTTTTTGTTTGCTATGGTCCAGGCATTGCTAACTATAAAATCGTAAAGGTTAAAGTATAGTTAAAGGTATCTCTCAGTGATGAGACTGTTAGACGCGTTGTATTTTGAGGCAAATCATCGATGTTTACATTTCTGCGACAAATGGAACACCATTGTCTGCCTGCTCAGTCTATATAAGGAGCGTTGTCACGTAACCATGGATACCGCGCGCGACATACGAGTCATGATGATTATTACGTCATACGACATGGAAAACCCTGTGCAGTACATTCATAGAAATGGACTTCCGGTCATGCGCATTATACTCGCCAGGCGGCGCACCGAGCGCAGGTGAAAACAAACGCACGTGGCCCAGCCATTTGCATGCGTTCCGCTCTGATTCTCCCCAAATCGGACGCCGTACTTTCCCTATATATATAGCTCTGCCTATGCAAATAAAATCATGCTGAAGCAGTGCAAGGTCTAGGGTTGCTCCAACCACAATATGCAAGACGAAACAAGGGTGGGGGGGGGGGGCATGGGCGGAACCAGGGGGGCCGGACCTCCTCTCCCTTTTTGAGGAGGAATGCTGTTTTTCAATGCAAGTTAGGCCATCTGAGGTGTGGACCCCCGCCCTTTTGTAGTGCTCCCCGCTCCCCCTCGGTCGCAAACTTTTATTGGACTTCCCGCCGTCCATTTTTGCTAATTTCTGTATCCACGCTGGGCGTGGGGGCAGGACTACTTCTTGGCTATCATTTCTAGCTTGGGCCACAAATATTTGCGCTGCAATGGGAGCAATAATATTTTTATTTGGTAATATGAGAGCAAGAATTTGTCTTTATCTAATATGGGAGCAAGATTAATGTAACCTTTTTTTGTTTAGCAAACTCCCTCCCCACCCTTACCCCAAGAAATGAAAATTTAAGGGAATTTTTTTCTCTCCGGTCAAGGGTTTAATTATTTTTTTGCCAAATTTATGGCAAGCATTATTGTTAGCTAGGGGTAAAAGTCGGTTGATCTATAGAGCATTATGCAACCCTTTTTGAGTCACCCCCCTGGCCCTAGCCTCACCAGGCAAGCATTCCAACAATTCGTAGGACATCGTTAAATAAACAAAAACGGGCGCGAAACCACGGACAAATTCGACAGAAAACACTGAGAAAGACGCTATGCTTACGTATCCGCGGGAAAGTTTTCAAGGGCGCGATAACGAGGCTCAGTGCGCTTAGTCTGCATGCGTACAAAAATTGTGACGTCAGTCCATTACCATGACGCAAATAAAAGCCCCCCACCCCCCCACCAAATCCCCCAAAAAATAAATATGAATTATTTTTCACCACAAGGTTATAAGATTGAGGGGAAGTAATTTTTTCCGTCAAGTTCAAGGCAACTTCTTCAATAAATGTAAGGACAAATTAAAATTAAAGCAATTCTGTCAAGTTCAATGCAAGGTGGTTTTTTTTTGGGGGGGGGGCAGTGGAAAATAATCTAAGATCATAGAAGATGGGCCTACAAACATCAGAGATCTCAGATCAGACCTTGGGAAAAATCAAATATCAGAGATCAGAGAAAAATCTGAGATCAAAGATACTGCCTAAGATCAGAGAACATGCCAACCAAAAAATCAGA
Source organism: Arenicola marina (assembly GCA_964019135.1). Classification (NCBI taxonomy): domain Eukaryota; kingdom Metazoa; phylum Annelida; class Polychaeta; family Arenicolidae; genus Arenicola; species Arenicola marina. The sequence goes on along the minus strand of OZ025256.1, from coordinate 11,372,085 downwards.
GATTAGAAAACATGCCAACCCCAAAAAAAGAGATCAGAGAACCGAGCCACCCTGTTCTACCCCCCATTTTGTTAAGGAGAGAATTTTCTGTCGAGTTCAACAAGAATATTTTTTATCCACAAATTGAGGGCAAGAGAAAACGTCTTTCCCCCAAATTCAGGGTATGCATTTGCTTTGGGCCTTATTAATTAGGACAACTTAATTAGGTACGTTTCCAATTATGTATCAGCAAGTAGGAGGTGAGAACTTGGCAGGAACAAATGAGGGATGGGGATATCCACTGGATTAATGGAAATTATGATGTTTCAATATGCATTAATTCTGACCTACATAAAGTTGTTTCTGCATTAAGTTTTTGCATGGGTCTACTCATAACAACAGGCTTCATCCCAAGAAGACGGTCGCCCACTTCTCTGTTGCTTCGTTGGGCTTTAGGTCAGCTACTTTTAGTTTTCTGGGTACCTGGCACTAACTACACCAGGTAGGGTTTCCAAATAGTTTTAGGACATAGCACAACGAAAGAAAAACAGACGCAAACCCACGGAACAAAACCAGTACAAAAGACACAAAACACGAGATTTGTATGCAGATTTATAACCACGTGGCAATGTTTTCACCTGCGCGATAACGAGGCTCCGTATTTTCACCTACTACGCATGCGCACCACAATTGTGACGTCAGGCCATTTCTATGAATTAGATCGACTGACACTGTCACTGACAGTAACTCATGAGACAACCGCATTCTGGTTTATCAACTGTCTAACCGCTCATATATTACATAAATCTACTCTGATGGTTATAACTCTGATATGCACAGAACTTCAGTGGTTAGTTGTGCATCCAACGACAGCTTTTGCCGATGTTGTGTGTGAAGCGAGAGAAGGCAAACAACCGGAAGGTAGGCAGCACGTACAGGCCATTGATGTTAGGCATTGACATAGAGCATAAGTATCCCTGTCTCGTGGGGCCTCGATAAGATCCCGTAGTTACTGTAACGTTACAGCCCTATACATTAAATGTCTCCCTGACTTACCATTGTCGCAGCGCGCATGCGCGTACGAAAGTCCCGAGCCGTCTCCACAGTAATCGGAGGTGGCGTAAGGACATATCTCGTACAGCCTTGAGCAACGTCGGTTGAAACATGTGAAATTCAGCTCAGGGCACGGTGCTGGAAAGGTAGAAAGGTGTGACCCGTGGACAGTGACGCGGTGCAAGAGTCAACGTTTGTATTGATATGTTATATTTATTCATTTTTGAGACCAATTCCATACAGTTAGAGTTTTTGATTGACACGTTGAATGACAAGGGTTGACCTTTATCAAATACTGCCAGGTGGACGTCACTCGCACTTCAATGCAGCGGATGGTTTTCGCGGGATACGTCTATACCCACCTTCGTCATATAGTACTTCGTCATCTAAATGTCCTACATCCGCTGTGTCGGAAGTAACACCGGTGTCAACGCCTGAGTAAACAACGGTATAGATATATGGTATCGGGGCATCGAGACGTGAAGGTGGGAGTCGGGGTCGGTTGCCCCCACATCTCACCCTCACCTCCTGAACAAGTATGGGTTTAGCTCTCCGTTTGTATTACTATTCCGTACAGTTAGATGAGAAAAGTACGTTGCCACTCATTTCATCTTTTAGTTATATGAGTGGGGATAAACGGTCACTTAGTGGGTGATCCGACTATTTTAATCCTCACCCGGTAAATGTACCAATATATACCAAGCACATTTTCCGAGGCTCTGCAATATGTCGTCGTAACATGCAATATTTGAACATTTACTTCACCATTTGGTAAGGCCCCCATGAAAGTAACCAAGAAGAAAACAAATGGTCTTGCTCTTTGTTTCAAGAAATGCGCATGTATCATTTATATACTTATTTTAGATTTCATTACTGTCACCGAACTTCAGTAATCAGTTGTTACTTAGCAGTCTCATCATAGATCACCTGCATTGGCTCTCCAGTCATCAGTCACGTTCATTGTAACAATGTCGTAGTGAGCGTAGAAACCCGTGCCATCAACATATTGTGTGTCAAATGTTATCAAGAAGACTTCTTCCACTTTAATATCATACGCAGTGATATTCCCTGGAATATAAAAAAAGGAAGACAATCTATAATGGGAAATTCAGTGCTGGCCCTTAATGCGCGTTCATCTATCTTTGCAAGTGTCTCAAAGGACGAAAAGTAATTCGGAAAAAAACGTCTTAATTGATACGTACAACACCATGGTTGGTTCCACACGTGGTCGCGTCGGAAGGGCCCTGATGTAGCGTTGTGCGCGCTTGTTTGGCGACGAGGGGGCGGGGCACGACCGTCAGGGGGCGGGGCGCGGCCGTGAGCCTCAGCCCGGCGCTCGCTGGGCCTCTTCACGGCGCTCCTTGAGTCCATAGGTTGAATAGATTTGAGCGTGCCGAGGAGGTGGTACCAGTAGGTGGCGTCGCTTCCAGAGTCGTAGAAGCCAAGTGTGGCGTATTCGTCCATCAGGAAGCGACGAAACGTGAAGCAGATGTAGTTGTCCAGCGAGTCGTCGAGATGGTCGACCACGATGCGGTGCTCGCAGCGGAGCCCCTCTATGAGATCGAAGGGGAAGTTGTAGCTCTGTATGACTCCGCTTCCGGTGCTCCCGAAGTACCGCCGAGAGCAGTTCTGGCCTTGCACGCTGAGTGCTAGATGGCGTGGGTAAGATCGTGTCCAACTAATGAGTATTTGTGCCCAGTACAGAACAAGCACAGATATAAAATCTCACCCAGTACTAGCTGGCATAAGTTACTTCGAAGGTCGTAATATAAACATACGGTAAAACCAATAAAAAAAACTTTCAAAATCGTAACAACAGTGATCATTGTTTTTCGATAACGAATAGGTTATAAGGTTATAACAAACTAAATCCGTCATATTATTGCTAGCCTATGATACAAAACTGATGGTGGAGGCGTGTCTGGTAAAAGACCGTTCATAACGGCGCACGTGGGAGTGGTAACTGATGGCAAAATGCGACCAGAACGTTTGCCCTGCTAGATGACGATGGATGAATAGGACTACGAGATTGATAAAACTACTGGGTCATCAGCAAGTGGGGAGCAACCCATGGAGAGTTACAGCAATATGGCTGACGGATTCTGACTGCTGGTACGAGAATTACATCGTAACAACACTGTGATAGAACGATTGCATCTGGCATTGGTTCGAGCGCGACATTTATCTTAGTTTATCTCAGCACAATTCGAGCCTTTAGGCGACGATCAATGATGACCTTCCCCACAATAACAATGATCGATATGACGGAGTGTTATAATATGACCGGATAAAGGAAAAATCGCGCTGAAACTGAGACGGACTTACCTGCAAGGACACATGATATAGCCGCGTAGTACACGACGTTGATTTCATTCCAATGTTTTCCCATGTTCTCGGGTTATCACGCCATCCAGTTCGTCCCTGTAATGTGTCGTTTGATGATCTTGACAATAACGCACGGCCCCGCAGCGTTACTCGCTAAGCTTACTGTATAGCTTACCGCTTGTGCGTCTCGGATGTGGACTAACGCGGTCTCACTGGACACACCCCAGCGAGCTGAAAGCAAGGCCTCCAGCCATTAGTCATCCGCCTTTTATCCACGCTTGTGGACGCCTATACCCGCCAGGGGAGGTGATAGTCCACCCATCATATCCACAGTATTACACATAACTTTCTTAGCGCTTAGGCACTCGGGGTGGCTTGGCCGAAGCAGTTATGATATCAGCAAAATCTGACCGCCCTTTGATGGATCATATCTCTAGTGGCGGTGACTAAAGCTGATAGCGCCAACAGCACAGTGTGTCAGATGTGGCCGTCATCACACCGCCAACAATATTTCTCTCTTATCAGGCCTCCAAGGTTAAATACACGCCTCGATTGCGAGATGGAAGTCTCTTCTGACGTTGTCCGAGACATGCGAAGTAACACGGCTAGAATAACTTAATTGTCACTCTGGGCCGGACACTGGGTCATGATTCAAAGTCAACCCTGCCCCGCATATCGCCATAACACTGAAAACGCCGATAGCTTCAGCACGTCATCACAATAAAAGGAACCCTTATCACATCACAATACACATAATATGGATATGGATACTTACAAAATATGCCAAGACATCAAGGGTCATTTTATTATCTTCACCAATGAATTGGTATTTGATAGAGCCTCTTGCATGGCACTGTAGAACCACAAATTTGTTCAACTACAGTACTGCAAATCCAGAATGGATTACGTATTTGTCCGAACACGAAGTGGCAGAGCAGCGTTGTAATTGACCCCAACTACGAATTTAGACCTGCGTACCCTTCACCTACTATGATAATATTTAATGGAGTGTTATTTCGTCTACTAAATACAACAAACACAAATACAATATCTTTAATATTAAAGTTTCTACATGTTTTTTTAACGAGGGACCCGTCTCCCGGTTTTCCGACTGTCGATAGACACCGTGTTTTTGCACAGCGCGCCGGATGGGACTCAAGTGTGACAGTCTGTAATTTTTCAATAAATTGTCCGATTTCCACAATTTAATCGACTATATATGTGCCTTATCTTTGGGTAGATTTACCGCCAAACCGGTCTAGATAGGCATGGTAAATGTGTGTTTATTAAAAAGCTATAATTGAGGGGGGATGGGGCGTACCTCGATCGATCGATCATCATTTGCATTTTCACCTTCACCACTACCCGTTTGATTCATCTCTATCTGCAACGTTTAATTTTTACTAAGTGAAACGTCTACGCAAATCAAGGGTGCCTGACCCCCAACATGGTGTCTCTCCCTCCCCTAACTTGGGCTACCACCCCAACTTGGAGTTTCTCCCCTCCCCTAACTGGGGAGTCTCCTCACCCCTAACTTGGGGTGTCTACCTTCCCGTAACTGTGGGTATCATTCTAGCTTTGAGTGTAGCCTCTCCCCTAACTTGTGGTGTCCCCCCGCTTCTAATTTATGGTGTCTACCCTCTTCTAACTTAGGGTGTCTACCCTACTCTTACTTGAGGATACCACCCTAACTTGGGCTACCACCCCAAGTTCGGGTGGTCCAACTTGGGGTGTCTCCTCTCCTATAACTTGGGGCCTCTCCCCCCCCCCCAAACTTGAGGCCTCTCCCCTCCCCAAATTTGAGGCCTCTCCCCTCCTCAAACTGTTGGTATCTCCCCTTCCCAAACTTGAGGAACCACACCAAAGACCAAGTTTCTTCATTTCTGTAAGTTTTCTGTTTGAAGCGTTGCGCCAACGTTGTCACTCGGGGAGAATCCGTGTGACGTCATAATGCCTCGTTTTCGTAGGAAATGCAAAAAAACGTTAGTTTCTCAGTCGTATTGTCCCGTCTTAACAAATATTCGTCATTGTGATGGCGCAAACGAATAAAAAATATGTCGTCTATCCGTTTTGTGAAGCTATATTTCCTAAATATTCTGAATCATATCGCTAGGCCTTCCGCAATGGACCCAACCCTCGGCGCCTGGCTTTTGCGCAGGTAGTCTGGTTCCCGGTCTCTCTCTTTGCGTAACATACACGTCACGCCTACGTCACAGATAGTCAGGATACCAGTGTGCGCAGAGCTTCTAAACTCGTTCCGAACACGTGCTTCGTTTGTTTGTCCCCAAAATGAGTAAACCGGAAGTTTAAGCGAACGAGACTTTATAGCCCTATTCCGTTTTTTTAGCTAAACTTGAGTCGCCGACCACGGTGTGTCCTCACAGGGTAGTTGGCCTGGTACGGGCTGGAACCCAAGACGATGGGCTGCTTAGCAGGAGTTTTGGGCTGGCAGGGGAGTTACGTCCACAATGTGTGTTTGTGTCAAGGTATCGCAGGGGGCGGATTTTGGTGAATTACTATCTGATAAAGGTTAAAAGTTACCAGTGATTTATTGGGATATCTTTAAACACTTTGTTGTAGCTGCTATAGTAAATTTGTGGGCTTTTTCAGCATTTTAGGGAGAAACTAAGTTTAAGCGATGCTTGTAGAGTAATTTGGGCTAGAAATTATGACCTGTTCATTTAGTCGCTTGGGGTCAAAAGGTGTAACACCTGAGGACCTGTGTTCAGGTGTCAGAGTACAGGTGATGACCACACCAATACTTAGTAACTTAGAGCTTGAGTCAATGAGGAAGTGTGTGCATGACCATGCTGAAGTGCTTGGCGGGACAACACAGAGCGCCAAAAGGGCACTACTTCGTGCTGATCTTACGGCAGCTCCAGCAGCATCCGCGGCAGCATCGGCGTCCACCGTATCAGCAGCGTCCTCGGCGTCAGGGGCGTCACCGGTGTCATCGGTGACCGCCATCATTGGCGGCAGCATCGGCGTCCGCGACAACATCGGCGGCGTCACCGCCATCATTGGCGTCCGCGGCAGCATCGGCGGCGTCACCGCCATCATTGGCGGCAGCATCGGCGTCCGCGACAACATCGGCGTCCGCGACAACATCGGCGTCCGCGACAACATCGGCGTCCACCGTATCATCGACGTCAGCAGCAGCTGCGACAGTCACCGGCTGCCCGGATGGCGACGACATCCATGACGACGTCGCTACCTGTGGTCGCTACAGCAGTAGACATCCTGGCTGCTGCGGCCGCCGACACTAAACTTTGCTGGTGTCTCTACGGCAACACGGCATTGACGACATCTACGGTTGCTTCATGACATATCGTCGCGGATTGTGATTAATAGACTTGAGCGCTCGTGCTCAGAACGAACGCCCAGTTTAGGGTTGTCGAAATTAAGTTTCATAGATAATAAATCAACAGAAGGAGAAGTACAATAATTGTGAGAAAAGACACCCCTTCTTAAAATATCACAGCTTCACTGGTGCTCTCCAGCAACAGCAGCAGTGGCCACCCTGTGGGAGCCTCTTGAGTCTTCTGTGTATATTGGAGAAGTGTTGGGATGCAGAATATGGATGCTATCTTTGAGTTCAAGAAATATTTGCTGGGTCAGTGTTTGACTTGTTATGGGTTTTCAGTTTTAGTAGAAATTCCGGTGTTTCCATAGACTCTATCCCATGGAGGTATTTCTGGGAGGTATATCATTGATACTCGTATATTATTGAAATTAATATTGTACCTTGTCAAAAGGTTATTGGCGCGAATCACAAGGGTTTGAGTTGATTTGATTGCGGCTTAACGGCACTTTCAGCCTGTAAGGCTACATCGTGCCACACTGGTTCAGCTCATTCTAAATAACCCGAGTCAATACTAAAACCCTGCATGACAGTCTCCTGACAGTCTTGGTACATGTGAGATTGAAGATAAATTAATTGCAAAAATGATAACGGGTCAAGTAGATATGAATAAAACCATGAATGCCGTCAAGGTTGAAGCGATCAATGGATTAATAAAACCCTGAGGATATCAAGCAACTTAATGTGATTGAGCAGATTGTTTTAAAACCATGAAAGTGAATAGTGAAACGACAAAGTCAATAAGTTGTCAAAATATAAAACCATGAATGTTGGTATCGATGTTGGTATTTAAAACCAAGCTTTCGCGATTAATAAATACAACAAAGTGCACTGTTGAACTTTGACTAGATCTCCTATAAATTTGACTAGATCTCCTATACATTTGACTAGATCTCCTATACATTTGACTAGATCTCCTATACATTTGACTAGATCTCCTATACATTTGACTAGATCTCCTATACATTTGACTAGATCTCCTATACATTTGACTAGATCTCCTATACATTTGACTAGATCTCCTATACATTTGACTAGATCTCCTATAAATTTGACTAGATCTCCTATAAATTTGACTAGATCTCCTATAAATTTGACTAGATCTCATATACGTTTGACCTTGAAAAGTAGTCAGGAAACCAGCCACTGTCTCTGTCAGATATTATCAGATTATTATAACTGTAAGTTATAAAATGTTCTTGGTCCAGAGCAGAAGTCACAGGAATAAAAGTGTTCGTAAGTAATTGTATGTTTGGCTGTCCACAAGCAGCAGGAACAGTATTTGCGCAAATGTCAAGCTATATATAGGTTCCAAATGCAATAAATATTTATATTTAGCTACAATTTACGTCATACTCGGCTAACAGTAACATATAACCTGAAAACAAGACGTTACTGTCGTATTCGTAGGATAGTTGCCGTGAGTTGGGAAATGGACGACATGGTAAATGTGTCATGTTGTCCCTTTCCCCACTGTCTTACGACAGTAACGTCTTGTTGTCAGGCTAACAGCCAAGCTCCCCGCACGATGGCGCCACGCAAGCTCCGCTTTCACCGCCGCTGTCGGCCGGGGGCAAATTTCAAGATTGTTGAAAAACGGTCAAGTCAGCTGTAATTTCTTGCAACATTATAATTTTCAAGAATAAAACATAAAAATAATGAGCTTTGTGTATTTAATACAGCAAAAAACATCGTTTACCCTTTCGAAAAAGTTATAATTGTGGCAAAACTCTTTCTTTTCATCACGTGATTTTAGAAAAGCGCGACGCATTTTTCCTATCAGTTTGCACAGCGCCGCCCTGGCGAGCAAGTATGATAATGCACTGAGGACGTAGGCGACAACAGAGATATAATGGGCCCCTGGCGGAGTGAGTCGAAGGCAGAAAGAGGCTAACAGCCTTCAGGCTACATTCCACTCTCTGCCTCCCTTCACGGCTACATTCCACACCTTGAGGGTTAGGCCGTGAGGCTGATACCAGAAGGCTATAGTATAATAGAGTATAGTATAGTATAGGCGGATAGGTAGCCGCATACTCCCCTCATAGGGTAGTCTGTGGCTAGGGGAGGGTCGTGCAAATTCGATCCACGGCCAACGTCGATCACTCTCCATTTCGTGTTGTTTCTCTTTTGCCTAATCACATTGGAAATTTGTACTATTGTGAAGGCCAAACGTTTATTATTCATGAGCTTTATGACGTAAGCCTCGGTAGAGTTGGTGGAATCAGTACTATAACCTGATTGGTCTAATCTAGCTGTAGCACCGGCGAAACTATAAATTTGGCGCGCTCTATTTTGGCTGGGACGTCCCCCACCACAGGTACGCCCATATAGCCTACCCACACGAATACGGAAGTAATAATAGGCCCACAGTAGCATTTATTTTTCGAAGTGATACAACTTCATGGAGTTTAAGGGATAGAGAACTTGTTTCATATGCCGAATAGCAAAGGGGTATTTATTTTTAGGTGATATTAAGTAAATAAGATGATCGAATTTAGCCGCCAAAATTGGACTGGAATAGAGTGAAGGAACGCTCTGGGCTTCCGAGTAATTTCTGCTACTAATCCCTTGATTACTGGTTGTAAATAAGCTAATATGAAAAGGGGATTGGCTAACTAACATAAATATATATCAATTATTACTTAATATCACGTTAATTAAATGTCCAAACCATCAGAGATAACAAAACGGACAAGCGCTCATCAATGTCGGGCAAAACATAGTAACGACCACCTGACAGTAACGACCACCTGACAGTAACGACCACCTGACAGTAACGACCACCTGACAGTAACGACCACCTCACAGTGACGACAACCTGACAGTAACGACCACCTGACAGTGCCGACCACCTGACAGTAACGACCACCTCACAGTGCCGACCACCTCACAGTAACGACCACCTGACAGTGCCGACCCCCTGACAGTAACGACCACCTGACAGTGACGACCACCTGACAGTGACGGCCACCTGACAGTAACGACCACCTGACAGTAACGACCCCCTGACAGTAACGACCACCTGACAGTAACGACCACCTGACAGTGACGGCCACCTGACAGTAACGACCACCTGACAGTAACGACCCCCTGACAGTAACGACCACCTGACAGTAACGACCCCCTGACAGTAACGACCACCTGACAGTAACGACCACCTGACAGTAACGACCACCTGACAGTGACGACCACATGACAGTAACGACCACCTAACTGTGACGACCACCTGACAGTGACGACCGCCTGACAGTGACGACCACCTGACAGTGGCGGCCACCTGACAGTAACGACCACCTGACAGTAACGTCCACCTGGCAGTGACGACCACCTGACAGTAACGACCACCTGACAGTAACGACCACCTGACAGTAACGACCACCTGACAGTGCCGACCACCTCACAGTAACGACCACCTCACAGTGACGACAACCTGACAGTGACGACCACATGACAGTAACGACCACCTGACAGTGACGACCACCTGACAGTGACGACCACCTGACAGTAACGATCACCTGACAGTGTTGACCACCTGACAGTAACGACCACCTGACAGCAACGACCACCTGACAGTAACGACCACCTGACAGCAACGACCACCTGAGAGTAACGACCACCTGACAGTGATGACCACCTGACAGTGACGACCACCTGACAGTAACGACCACCTGACAGTGACGACCACCTGACAGTAACGACCACCTGACAGTGACGACCACCTGACAGTAACAACCACCTGACAGTGACGACCACCTGACAGTGACGACCACCTGACAGTGACGACCACCTGACAGTGACGACCACCTGACAGTGACTACCACCTGACAGTAACGACCACCTGACAGTAACGACCACCTGGCAGTGGCGACAACCTGACAGTAACGACCATCTGACAGTAACGACCACCTGACAGTAACGACCACCTGGCAGTGACGACCACCTGACAGTAACGACCACCTGACAGTGACGACCACCTGGCAGTGACGACCACCTGACAGTAACGACCACTTGACAGTAGCGACCACCTGATAGTGACGACCACCTGAGAGTAACGACCACCTGACAGTAACGACCACCTGACAGTGACGACCACCTGACAGTGACGACCACCTGATAGTAACGACCACCTGACAGTGACGACCTCCTGACAGTGACGACCACCTGATAGTAACGACCACCTGACTGTAACGACCTCTTGACAGTCACAAACACCTGACAGTAACGACCACCTGACTGTAACGACCTCCTGACAGTGACGACCACCTGACAGTAACGACCACCTGACAGTAACGACCACCTGACAGTAACGACCACCTGACAGCAACGATCACCTGACAGTAACGACCACCTGACAGCAACGACCATCTGACAGCAACGACGACCTAACTGTAACGACCACCTGACAGTAACGACCACCTGACAGTAACAACCACCTGACAGTGACGACCACCTGACAGTAACGACCACCTGACAGTAACAGCCACCTGACAGTGACGACCACCTTAAAGTAACGACCACCTGACAGTAACGACCACCTGAGAGTAACGGCCACCTGACAACAACGACCACCTGATTAGTGTCGACCCCTGACTGTGACCACCCTCTAACAGTAACATGCATACCTCTTACCCCCCCCCCCCCTCGCCCCCCACTCCCTCCTACTCCCTAGGCGAAAGGCCAGCTTGGAATACTGGACGTCTCGATTGGACTTAACGAAGTTTTTAATAAAATAGGCGATGCCTTGGCCCTTGAGAAATGTTGGTTGTATTGTAAACGAAGCGCGCACGTCGCTTCTGTTACCCGATAGTGACATGATCGATCTGACCCCCGCCTACCCCACCCCACCCCACCCCACCCCACCCCACCCCACCCCACCCCATCCCACCTCCTATTAACGTTACTCAATGCAGTTGTAGTGGACTATATACCATTAACGTGACTAAGAAACTTCCCTGTCGTACGAGAAAGTTGAACCAAGTAATTTGAGTACTATGGGGTGGATCTGATGTATGGCTAGATGTATGCGTCTCCTTCGTGACGTACTATTACAGCGCGATACAGAAGCAACGTCTGACAAGTTTCGTTAATCGTCATACGTTCTATCCCCGCCTGGCTGGATGCGCGACTCCATTTGCGACAGACTCCAGAATTTGAAAGCAAGTGAGTCCTATAAGTGATACCATGAGTGATTTGGTTCGTTTAATTTAAGGGTCAATAAACCTAAATTAAACTTTTGACCTTGTTACTGTTCTTGATTTATGGTTTTTATTATTTTTTAAGCTTTTGGGCAAAGAATTTGTTTTTAGAAATGATAAAATTAGTAGGATATTATATTATTTTAGCTATATATTAAATGTCAGTAACTATAACAAATTCTGATAACATTCCTTCACTTGATCGATCAAGTCCGTTTTCGTTCAAAGTTTCATATGTTGATAATCATTTATGATAATCATTTGAAAGATTAACGACTTAAGTTAAGTAATTTGATAGAATGATCAACATGATTTGTTTTTTAATGATATATGGATTATACATACAATTTATTTCCGTTTCAGGTTGCTCAGGCGATAGACATGGCATGTGAATGACTCAGCGAGAAGAATGTTACCCAGGCATACCCAAGCTCGCCCGAACCAATTGCTCCGTTTCGAGATGGAAGATCATCCCACAAGGTATTGTCGATGCAAGTGTCTTACCATTAAATACCAGTGGCCATACTGGAATAGTTTATCGCGAAGTAGAGTGTACCTTGGTCATCCCCCAGTTGGGCTTGGGGCCCACCGGAAGGGGTGGGTTGATCCAGTTGGGGTTGGGGTCTACCGGAGGGGGTGGGTTGGTACAATTGGTGTTGGGGTCCACCGGAAGGGGTGGGTTGGTACAGTGGGTGTTGGGGTCCACCGGAGTGGGTGGGTTGGTACAGTGGGTGTTGGGGTCCACCGGGGGAGGTGGGTTGGTACAGTTAGGGTTGGGGTCCACCGGAAGGGGTGGGTTGGTACAGTTGGCGTTGGGGTCCACCGGAGTGAGTGGGTTGGTACAGTTGGTGTTGGGGTCCACCGGAGTGGGTGGGTTGGTACAGTGGGTGTTGGGCTCCACCGGAGGAGGTGGGTTGGTACAGTGGGTGTTGGGCTCCACCGGAGGGGTGGGTTGGTACAGTTGGTGTTGGGGTCCACCGGAGGAGGTGGGTTGGTACAGTTGGTGTTGGGCTCCACCGGAGGGGGTGGGTTGGTACAGTTGGTGTTGGGGTCCACCGGAGGAGGTGGGTTGGTACAGTTGGTGTTGGGGTCCACCGGAGGGGGTGGGTTGGTACAGTTGGTGTTGGGGTCCACCGGAGTGAGTGGGTTGGTACAGTGGGTGTTGGGCTCCACCGGAGGGGTGGGTTGGTACAGTTGGTGTTGGGGTCCACCGGAGGAGGTGGGTTGGTACAGTTGGTGTTGGGCTCCACCGGAGGGGGTGGGTTGGTACAGTTGGTGTTGGGGTCCACCAGAGAGGGTGGGTTGGTACAGTTGGTGTTGGGTTCCACCGGAGGGGTGGGTTGGTACAGTTGGTGTTGGGTTCCACCGGAGGGGGTGGGTTGATACAGTTGGGGTTGGGATCCGCCGGAGGGGGTGGGTTGGTACAGTTAGGGTTGGGGTCCACCGGAGGGGGTGGGTTGGTACAGTTGGGGTTGGGCTCCACTGGAGGGGTGGGTTGGTACAGTTGGTGTTGGGCTCCACCGGATGGGGTGGGTTGGTACAGTTAGGGTTGGAGTCCACCGGAGGGGGTGGGGTGGTACAGTTGGGGTTGGGTTCCACCGGAGGGGCGGTTGGTACAGTTGGGATTGGGGTCCACCGGACGGGGTGGGTTGGTACAGTTGGTGTGGGAGTCCACCGGAGGGGGTTGGTTGGTACAGTTGGTCTTGGGGTCCACCGGAGGAGGTGGGTTGGTACAGTTGGTGTTGGGGTCCACCGGAGGGGGTGGGTTGGTACAGTTGGTGTTGGGCTCCACCGGAGGGGGTGGGTTGGTACAGCTGGTGTTGGGGTCCACCGGAGGGGGTGGGTTGGTACAGTTGGGGTTGGGCTCTACCGGATGGGGTGGGTTGGTACAGTTGGTGTTGGGGTCCACCGGAGGAGGTGGGTTGGTACAGTTGGTGTTGGGCTCCACCGGAGGGGTGGGTTGATACAGTAGGGGTTGGGGGTCCACCGGAGGGAGTGGGTTGGTACAGTTAGGGTTAGGGTCCACCAGAGAGGGTGGGTTGGTACAGTTGGTGTTGGGCTCCACCGGAGGGGTGGGTTGGTACAGTTGGTGTTGGGCTCCACCGGAGGGGTGGGTTGGTACAGTTGGGGTTGGGATCCACCGGAGGGGGTGGGTTGGTACAGTTAGGGTTGGGGTCCACCGGAGGGGGTGGGTTGGTACAGTTGGGGTTGGGCTCCACCGGATGGGGTGGGTTGGTACAGTTGGTGTTGGGCTCCACCGGAGAGGGTGGGTTGGTACAGTTGGGGTTGGGGGCCAGCGGAGGGGTGGGTTGGTACAGTTGGGGTTGGGATCCACCGGAGGGGGTGGGTTGGTACAGTTAGGGTTGGGCTCCACCGGAGGGGGTGGATTGGCACAGTTGGTGTTGGGCTCCACCGGAGGGGTGGGTTGGTACAGTTGGTGTTGGGCTCCACCGGAGGGGGTGGGTTGATACAGTTGGGGTTGGGATCCACCGGAGGGGGTGGGTTGGTACAGTTAGGGTTGGGGTCCACCGGAGGGGGTGGGTTGGTACAGTTGGGGTTGGGCTCCACCGGATGGGGTGGGTTGGTACAGTTGGTGTTGGGCTCCACCGGAGAGGGTGGGTTGGTACAGTTGGGGTTGGGGGCCAGCGGAGGGGTGGGTTGGTACAGTTGGGGTTGGGATCCACCGGAGGGGGTGGGTTGGTACAGTTGGTGTTGGGCTCCACCGGAGGGGTGGGTTGGTACAGTTGGTGTTGGGCTCCACCGGAGGGGGTGGGTTGATACAGTTGGGGTTGGGATCCACCGGAGGGGGTGGGTTGGTACAGTTAGTGTTGGGGTCCACCGGAGGGGGTGGGTTGGTTCAGTTGGTGTTGGACTCCACCGGAGGGGTGGGTTGGTACAGTTGGTGTTGGGCTCCACCGGAGGGGGTGGGTTGATACAGTTGGGGTTGGGATCCACCGGAAGGGGTGGGTTGGTACAGTTGGGGTTGGGGGCCAGCGGAGGGGGTGGGATGGTGCTGCCATGCAGCGAGTGGGTGGTGATCCCAGGGCTGGAGCTGAGGTTGAGGCACACCAGCGGTGGTGGAGTGGTGCTGCCTGGCAGCGAGTGGGTGGTGATCCCAGGGCTGGAGGTGAGGTTGAGGCACACCAGCGGTGGTGGAGTGGTGCTGCCTGGCAGCGAGTGGGTGGTGATCCCAGGGCTGGAGCTGAGGTTGAGGCACACCAGCGGTGGTGGAGTGGTGCTGACGGGCAGCGAGTGGGTGGTGATCCCAGCTGGAGCGGGGGTTGAGGCACACCGGCGGTGGTGGAGTGGTGCTGCCTGGCAGCGACTGGGTGGTGATCCCTGGGCTGGAGCTGAGGTTGAGGCACACCGGCGGTGGTGGAGTGGTGCTGCCTGGCAGCGAGTGGGTGGTGATCCCAGGGCTGGAGCTGGGGTTGAGGCTCGCTGGCGGTGGTGGAGTGGTGCTGCCTGGCAGCGACTGGGTGGTGATCCCAGGGCTGGAGCTGGGGTTGAGGCACACCGGCGGTGGTGGAGTGGTGCTGCCTGGCAGCGAGTGGGTGGTGATCCCAGGGCTGGAGCTGGGGTTGAGGCTCGCTGGCGGTGGTGGAGTGGTGCTGCCTGGCAGCGACTGGGTGGTGATCCCAGGGCTGGAGCTGGGGTTGAGGCACACCGGCGGTGGTGGAGTGGTGCTGCCTGGCAGCGACTGGGTGGTGATGCCAGGGCTGGAGCTGGGGTTGAGGCACACCGGCGGTGGTGGAGTGGTGCTGCCTGGCAGCGAGTGGGTGGTGATCCCAGGGCTGGAGCTGGGGTTGAGGCTCGCTGGCGGTGGTGGAGTGGTGCTGCCGGACAGCGAGTGGGTGGTGATCCCTGGGCTGGAGCTGAGGTTGAGGCACACCGGCGGTGGTGGAGTGGTGCTGCCTGGCAGCGAGTGGGTGGTGATCCTAGGGCTGGAGCTGGGGTTGAGGCTCGCTGGCGGTGGTGGAGTGGTGCTGCCTGGCAGCGACTGGGTGGTGATCCCAGGGCTGGAGCTGGGGTTGAGGCACACCGGCGGCGGTGGAGTGGTGCTGCCTGGAAGCGAGTGGGTGGTGATCCCAGGACTGAGTCATGGTGGCCACCTAAAGAGTTAGTGTTGGCGGCCAGAGTCATGGTGGCCATCTAAAGAGTTAGTTTTGGCGGCCAGAGTCATGGTGGCCACCTAAAGAGTTAGTGTTGGCGGCCAGAGTCATGGTGGCCATCTAAAGAGTTAGTGTTGGCGGCCAGAGTCATGGTGGCCACCTAAAGAGTTAGTGTTGGCGGCCAGAGTCATGGTGGCCACCTAAAGAGTTAGTGTTGGCGGCCAGAGTCATGGTGGCCATCTAAAGAGTTAGTGTTGGCGGCCAGAGTCATGGTTGCCACCTAAAGAGTTAGTGTTGGCGGCCAGAGTCATGGTGGCCATCTAAAGAGTTAGTGTTGGCGGCCAGAGTTATGGTGGCCATCTAAAGAGTTAGTGTTGGCGGCCAGAGTCATGGTGGCCACCTAAAGAGTTAGTGTTGGCGGCCAGAGTCATGGTTGCCACCTAAAGAGTTAGTGTTGGCGGCCAGAGTCATGGTTGCCACCTAAAGAGTTAGTGTTGGCGGCCAGAGTCATGGTGGCCATCTAAAGAGTTAGTGTTGGCGGTCAGAGTCATGGTGGCCACCTAAAGAGTTAGTGTTGGCGGCCAGAGTCATGGTGGCTTTCTAAAGAGTTAGCGTTGGCGGCCAGAGTTATGGTGGCCATCTAAAGAGTTAGTGTTGGCGGCCAGAATCATGGTTGCCACCTAAAGAGTTAGTGTTGGCGGCCAGAATCATGGTTGCCATCTAAAGAGTTAGTGTTGGCGGCCAGAGTCATGGTTGCCATCAAAATAATTAACGTTGGCGGCCAGAGTCATGGTGGCCATCTAAAGAGTTAGCGTTAGCGGCCAGAGTCATGGTGGTCACCTAAAGAGTTAGTGTTGGCGGTCAGAGTCATGGTGGCTTTCTAAAGAGTTAGCGTTGGCGGCCAGAGTCATGGTGGCCATCTAAAGAGTTAGTGTTGGCGGCCAGAGTCATGGTGGCCACCTAAAGAGTTAGTGTTGGCGGTCAGAGTCATGGTGGCCATCTAAAGAGTTAGTGTTGGCGACCAGAGTCATGGTGGCCATCTAATGAGTTAGTGTTGGCGGCCAGAGTCATGGTGGCCATCTAAAGAGTTAGTGTTGGCGGCCAGAGTCATGGTGGCCATCTAAAGAGTTAGTGTTGGCGGCCAGAGTCATGGTGGCCACCTAAAGAGTTAGTGTTGGCGGCCAGAGTCATGGTGGCCATCTAAAGAGTTAGTGTTGGCGGCCAGAGTCATGGTTGCCACCTAAAGAGTTAGTGTTGGCGGCCAGAGTCATGGTTGCCACCTAAAGAGTTAGTGTTGGCGGCCAGAGTCATGGTGGCGATCTAAAGAGTTAGTGTTGGCGGCCAGAGTCATGGTGGCCATCTAAAGAGTTAGCGTTTGCGGCCAGAGTCACGGTGACCATCTAAAGAGTTAGTGTTGACGGCCAGAGTCATGGTGGCCACCTAAAGAGTTAGTGTTGGCGGCCAGAATCATGGTGGCCATCTAAAGAGTTAGTGTTGGCGGCCAGAGTCATGGTTGCCATCAAAAGAATTAACGTTGGCGGCCAGAGTCATGGTGGCCATCTAAAGAGTTAGCGTTAGCGGCCAGAGTCATGGTAGTAACCTAAAGAGTTAGTGTTGGCGGTCAGAGTCATGGTGGCTTTCTAAAGAGTTAGCGTTGGCGGCCAGAGTCATGGTGGCCATCTAAAGAGTTAGCGTTAGCGGCCAGAGTCATGGTAGTAACCTAAAGAGTTAGTGTTGGCGGTCAGAGTCATGGTGGCTTTCTAAAGAGTTAGCGTTGGCGGCCAGAGTCATGGTGGCCATCTAAAGAGTTAGTGTTGGCGGCCAGAGTCATGGTGGCCACCTAAAGAGTTAGTGTTGGCGGTCAGAGTCATGGTGGCCATCTAAAGAGTTAGTGTTGGCGACCAGAGTCATGGTGGCCATCTAATGAGTTAGTGTTGGCGGCCAGAGTCATGGTGGCAATCTAAAGAGTTAGTGTTGGCGGCCAGAGTCATGGTGGGCATCTAATGAGTTAGTGTTGGCGGCCAGAGTCATGGTGGCCACCTAAAGAGTTAGTGATGGCGGCCAGAGTCATGGTGGCCATTTAAAAGATGGTGTTGGCGGCTAAAGTCACGGTGGCCACCCATAGAATTAATAACAACTATATTTATTATCTTTCACTGGAGCTCAATTCAGCAACTTGTACGTTGCTTCACTGTCTGGTCCCAACGGACCTACTCTTTACAAACTCCATGATCGCCGGATCGTTCTTCTTCGTGGCCTGGCTGCTGGAAACCCCCACCCCACGCTGACCCCCCCCCCCCCACCCCACGCTGACCCCCCCCCCACCCTCCACCACCCACCCACCCCAGACCATCCGCCTCCAACTCACGGTCCTGTCCCTCAACAGCCATCCCCCTGCCCGGTACGTCTAGTTCATCAATGATAGATGATACATGGACCGCCCGGTCGCCATGTAACCCATACATCATCTCTGTAAATAGATAGGCTTCCTCGATGGGCCACCCTTGTCCACCGCCATGGGCTAACGTGTACCATTTGCATACACGACTTCGCATTTATACGCCATCTTGGAAAAATCGAGACTGGCGCAACGAATTATGAGAAATATTTTGGTGTTATCTTGACTTTTTCTGTGGAGATAAATACTATATTTCCACGTTATTGGCAAGGCATGTATAACATTAATGAGCACGTCTAACTTACATGGCCAGATTACGTAACTTTTCCGTTGCATAGATAACACTATTTCACGTTTAAATGTCTACAAAATACGTTGTCATGCGATGACGCCATCTTGTCATCTCGCAAAGACCAAAATAATACCCAGAATGCATTGCACATGCAGTGGCGCCTCACGGTGGCAAAATTGGAACTACGATTAGAGAGGTGGTCTATTGGGCGACACGTGGATTGAGAGTTACTGGTATAGATGTCCTGGTAGTTACCGTAGTTGCTCGAGTAAGCGCCCGGGCGGTTATTTTTTTTTTCGAACACGGTATATAGAAATTGATAAGACGGTCTCGAGTGTTAATTTCGTGGCTGACTAGATATTATGCGACTTGTCCGGGACATTAGATATGTGAGATAGCAGCCATAATAAGTGCCTGCCACGGCTAAGTTTCGCTTGGTTAGATCCCGTTCCATAGTCGTATTGCCACTCTGAAGCATGGGCGCCGGCGGGAGGTGGGTGGGCGGGGGGGTGGAGGGGGGGGGTGTGCTGTGAAGGGCAGGGGGGGGGGGTACATTTATTGGAACCCCCATTAGGATGGATGGTAATTTTCCACCAATGACTAATACATACGTTATTGATATTCAATGGCATTCTCGTCGCAATCGAACACACTACCATTACATAACCAATATTTTATTATACAAATTAAGTGAATAATAAATGGTTAAGATGCTCGGTCAGAGACGTATGGCGGGTCGATCCCCACCTATTTAGTTTTGCCCCTTCACCTCATGTCAGTTGAAATCGGTCACTTTCTGGTTGTTTCAGGTCGAATGCTGACCGGAAAGAGAGACGGATCTTAGAGAGGACTTCAGTGGTTTGCGCCATCAGCACTCTGATTCTGACTATTGTCGTCGGAGTCATGTATATTATTGGTGAGTGAGAGGGAGAACAGGACAGATACGGCGACATAGCATTATCTCCACCCACACACCTAGCCACATTAAAACCCTGATACGTGGCCTCATACCCAGCCTGATACCTATATCCTCATACCCGCCCTGATACCTAGCCTCATACCCTCCCTGATACCTATAGCCCCATACCCGCCCTGATACCTATAGCCTCATACCCGCCCTGATACCTATAGCCTCATACCCACCCTGATACCTATAGCCTCATGCCCACCCTGATACCTATAGCCTCATACCCACCCTGATACCTATAGCCTTATACCCACCCTGATACCTATAGCCTCATACCCACCCTGATACCTATAGCCTTATACCCACCCTGATACCTATAGCCTTATACCCACCCTGAGACTTATAGCCTCATACCCACCCTGATACCTAGCCTCATACCCACCCTGATACCTAGCATCATACCCACCCTGATACCTATAGCCTCATACCCACCCTGATACATATAGCCTCATACCCACCCTGATACCTATGGCCTTATACCCATCCTGATACATAGCCTCATACCCACTCTGATACCTATAGCCTCATACCCACCATTATACCTATAGCCTCATACCCACCCTGAAATCTAGCCTCATACCCACACTGATACCTATAGCCTCATACCCACCCTGATACCTATAGCCACATACCACCCTGATACCTAGCCTCATACCCACGCTGATACCTAGCCTCATACCCAGCCTGATACCTATAGCCTCATACCCACCCTGATACCTATTGCCTCATACCCACCCTGATACCTATAGCCTCATGCCCACCCTGATACCTATAGCCTCATACCCACCCTGATACCTATAGCCTAATACCCACCCTGATACCTATAGCCTCATACCCACCCTGATACCTATAGCCTTATACCCACCCTGATACCTATAGCCTCATACCCACCCTGAGACTGATAGCCTCATACCCACCCTGATACCTAGCCTCATACCCACCCTGATACCTATAGCCTCATACCCATCCTGATACCTATAGCCTCATACCCACCCTGATACCTATAGCCTTATACCCATCCTGATACCTAGCCTCATACCCACCCTGATGCCTAGCCTCATACCCAGCCTGGTACCTAGCCTCATAACCACCCTGATACCTATAGCCTCGTACCCACCCTGATACCTATATCCTCATACCCACCCTGATATCTATGGCCTCATACCCACCCTGATACCTAGCCTCATACACACCCTGATACCTATAGCCTCATACCCACCCTGATACCTAGTTTCATACCCACCCTGATACCTAGCCTCATACCCACCCTGATACCTAGTTTCATACCCACCCTGATACCTAGCCTCATACCCACCCTGATACCTATAGCCTCATACCCACCCTGATACCTATAGCCTCATACCCACCCTGATATCTAGCCTCATACCCACACTGATACCTATAGCCTCATACCCACCCTGATACCTATAGCCTCATACCCACCCTGATACCTAGCCTCATACCCACCCTGATACCTAGCCTCATACCCACCCTGATACCTAGCCTCATACCCACACTGATACCTATAGCCTCATACCCACCCTGATACCTATAGCCTCATACCCACCCTGATACCTAGCTTCATACCCACCCTGATGCCTATAGCCTCATACCCGCCCTGATACCTATAGCCTCATACACACCCTGATACCTAGCCTCATACCCACCCTGATGCCTATGGCCTCATAACCACCCTGATACCTAGCCTCATACCCACCCTGATGCCTAGCCTCATACCCACCCTGATGCCTATAACCTCATACCCACCATGATACCTAGCCTCATACCCACCCTGATACCTATAGCCTCATACCCACCCTGATACCTAGCCTCATACCCACCCTGATACCTAGCCTCATATCCACTCTGATACCTAGCCTCATACCCACCCTGATACATAGCCTCATACCCACCCTGATACCTATAGCCTCATACCCACCCTGATACCTAGCCTTGTACCCACCCTGATACCTATAGCCTCATACCCATCCTGATACCTATGGCCTCATACCCAGCCTGATACCTATAGCCTCATACCGACCCTGATACCTATAGCCTTATACCCACCCTGATACCTATAGCCTTATACCCACCCTGATACCTAGCCTCATACCCACTCTGATACCTATAGCCTTATACCCACCCTGATACCTATAGCCTCATACCCACCCTGATACCTATAGCCTCATACCCACCCTGATACCTATAGCCTTATACCCATCCTGATACATAGCCTCATACCCACCCTGATACCTAGCCTCATACCCACTCTGATACCTATAGCCTCATACCCACCCTGATACCTATAGCCTCATACCCACCCTGATATCTAGCCTCATACCCACACTGATACCTATAGCCTCATACCCACCCTGACACTTATAGCCACATACCCACCCTGATACCTAGCCTCATACCCACCCTGATACTTAGCCTCATACCCAGCCTGATACCTAGCCTCATAACCACCCTGCTACCTATAGCCTCGTACCCACCCTGATACCTATATCCTCATACCCACCCTGATATCTATAGCCTCATACCCACCCTGATACCTAGCCTGATACACACCCTGATACCTATAGCCTCATACCCACCCTGATACCTAGTTTCATACCCACCCTGATACCTAGCCTCATACCCACCCTGATACCTAGTTTCATACCCACCCTGATACCTAGCCTCATACCCACCCTGATACCTATAGCCTCATACCCACCCTGATATCTATAGCCTCATACCCACCCTGATATCTAGCCTCATACCCACACTGATACCTATAGCCTCATACCCACCCTGATACCCATAGCCTCATACCCACCCTGATACCTAGCCTCATACCCACCCTGATGCCTAGCCTCATACCCACCCTGATAACTAGCCTCATACCCACACTGATACCTATAGCCTCATACCCACCCTGATACCTATAGCCTCATGCCCACCCTGATACCTAGCTTCATACCCACCCTGATACCTATAGCCGCACACCCACCCTGATAGCTATAGCCTCATACCCACACTGATACCTGTAGCCTCATACCCACCCTGATACTTAGCCTCATACCCACCCTGATACCTAGCCTCATACCCACCTTGATACCTATAGCCTCATAACCACCCTGATACCTAGCCTCATACCCACCCTGATACCTAGCCTCATACCCACCCTGATACCTATAGCCTCATACCCACCCTGATACCTAGCCTCATACCCACCCTGATACCCATAGCCTCATACCCGCCCTGATGCCTATAGCCTCATAACCACCCTGATACCTAGCCTCATACCCACCCTGATGCCTAGCCTCAGACCCACCCTGATGCCTATGGCCTCATACCCACCCTGATACCTAGCCTCATACCCACCCTGATACCTATAGCCTCATACCCACCCTGATACCTAGCCTCATACCCACCCTGATACCTAGCCTCATATCCACTCTGATACCTAGCCTCATACCCACCCTGATACATAGCCTCATGAACACCCTGATACCTATAGCCTCATACCCACCCTGATACCTAGCCTTATACCCACCCTGATACCTATAGCCTCATACCCACTCTGATACCTATAGCCTCATACCCACCCTGATACCTATAGCCTCATACCCACGCTAATACCTAGCCTCATACCCACCCTGATACCTAGCCTCATACCCAGCCTCATACCTATAGCCTCATACCCAGCCTGATACCTATGGCCTCATACCCACCCTGACACCTAGCCTTATACCCACCCTGATGCCTAGCCTCATACCCACCCTGATACCTAGCCTCATATCGACTCTGATACCTAGCCTCATACCCACCCTGATACATAGCCTCATACCCACCCTGATACCTATAGCCTCATACCCACCCTGATACCTAGCCTCATACCCACCCTGATACCTATAGCCTCATACCCACTCTGATACCTATAGCCTCATACCCACCCTGATACCTATAGCCTCATACCCACTCTGAAACCTAGCCTCATACCCACCCTGATACCTAGCCTCATACCCAGCCTCATACCTATAGCCTCATACCCAGCCTGATACCTATGGCCTCATACCCACCCTGATACCTATAGCCTCATACCCACCCTGATACCTATAGCCTCATACCCACCCTGATACCTAGCCTCATACCCACCCTGATGCCTAGCCTCATACCCAGCCTCATACCTATAGCCTCATACCCACTCTGATACCTATAGCCTCATACCCACCCTGATACCTATAGCCTCATACCCACCCTGATACCTAGCCACATACCCACCCTGATACCTAGCCTCATACCCAGCCTGATACCTATGGCCTCATACCCACCCTGATACCTATAGCCTCATACCCACCCTGATACCTAGCCTCATACCCACCCTGATACCTATAGCCTCATACCCAGCCTGATACCTATAGCCTCATACCCACCCTGATACCTATAGCCTCATACCCACCCTGAAACCTAGCCTCATACAAACCCTGATACCTAGCCTCATACCCAGCCTCATACCTATAGCCTCATACCCAGCCTGATACCTATGGCCTCATACCCACCCTGATACCTATAGCCTCATACCCACCCTGATACCTATAGCCTCATACCCACCCTGATACCTAGCCTCATACCCACCCTGATGCCTAGCCTCATACCCAGCCTCATACCTATAGCCTCATACCCACTCTGATACCTATAGCCTCATACCCACCCTGATACCTATAGCCTCATACCCACCCTGATACCTAGCCTCATACCCACCCTGATACCTAGCCTCATACCCAGCCTGATACCTATGGCCTCATACCCACCCTGATACCTATAGCCTCATACCCAGCCTGATACCTATAGCCTCATACCCACCCTGATACCTAGCCTCATACCCAGCCTGATACCTATTGCCTCATACCCACCCTGATACCTAGCCTCATACCCACCCTGATACCTAGCCTCATACCCACCCTGATGCCTATAGCCTCATAACCACCCTGATACCTAGCCTCATACCCACCCTGATGCCTAGCCTCATACCCACCCTGATGCCTATAGCCTCATACCCACCCTGATACCTAGCCTCATACCCACCCTGATACCTATAGCCTCATACCCACCCTGATACCTAGCCTCATACCCACCCTGATACCTAGCCTCATATCCACTCTGATACCTAGCCTCATACCCACCCTGGTACATAGCCTCATGCCCACCCTGATACCTATAGCCTCATACCTACCCTGATACCTAGCCTTATACCCACCCTGATACCTAGCCTCATACCCACCCTGATGCCTAGCCTCATACCCAGCCTCATACCTATAGCCTCATACCCACTCTGATACCTATAGCCTCATACCCACCCTGATACCTATAGCCTCATACCCATCCTGATACCTAGCCTCATACCCACCCTGATACCTAGCCTCATACCCAGCCTGATACCTATGGCCTCATACCCACCCTGATACCTATAGCCTCATACCCACCCTGATACCTAGCCTCATACCCACCCTGATACCTATAGCCTCATACCCAGCCTGATACCTATAGCCTCATACCCACCCTGATACCTAGCCTCATACCCAGCCTGATACCTATTGCCTCATACCCACCCTGATACCTAGCCTCATACCCACCCTGATACCTAGCCTCATACCCACCCTGATGCCTATAGCCTCATAACCACCCTGATACCTAGCCTCATACCCACCCTGATGCCTAGCCTCATACCCACCCTGATGCCTATAGCCTCATACCCACCCTGATACCTAGCCTCATACCCACCCTGATACCTATAGCCTCATAC
Organism: Arenicola marina; assembly: GCA_964019135.1. Classification (NCBI taxonomy): domain Eukaryota; kingdom Metazoa; phylum Annelida; class Polychaeta; family Arenicolidae; genus Arenicola; species Arenicola marina. Next base: position 11,346,612 of record OZ025256.1, on the reverse strand, counting down.
CCACCCTGATACCTAGCCTCATACCCACCCTGATACCTAGCCTCATATCCACTCTGATACCTAGCCTCATACCCACCCTGGTACATAGCCTCATGCCCACCCTGATACCTATAGCCTCATACCTACCCTGATACCTAGCCTTATACCCACCCTGATACCTATAGCCTCATACCCACTCTGATACCTATAGCCTCATACCCACCCTGATACCTATAGCCTCATACCCACGCTGATACCTAGCCTCATACCCACCCTGATACCTAGCCTCATACCCAGCCTCATACCTATAGCCTTATACCCACCCTGATACCTAGCCTCATACCCACCCTGATACCCATAGCCTCATACCCACCCTGATACCTAGCCTCATACCCACCCTGATGCCTAGCCTCATACCCACCCTGATGCCTATAGCCTTATACCCACCCTGATACCTATAGCCTCATACCCACCCTGATACCTAGCCTCATACCCACCCTGATGCCTATAGCCTCATAACCACCCTGATACCTAGCCTCATACCCACCCTGATGCCTAGTCTCATACCCACCCTGATACCTACCCTCATATCGACTCTGATACCTAGCCTCATACCCACCCTGATACATAGCCTAATACCCACCCTGATACCTATAGCCTCATACCCATCCTGATACCTAGCCTCATACCCACCCTGATACCTATAGCCTCATACCCACTCTGATACCTATAGCCTCATACCCACCCTGATACCTATAGCCTCATACCCACCCTGAAACCTAGCCTCATACCCACCCTGATACCTATGGCCTCATACCCACCCTGATACCTATAGCCTCATACCCACCCTGATACCTATAGCCTCATACCCACTCTGATACCTATAGCCTCATACCCAGCCTCATACCTATAGCCTCATACCCACCCTGATACCTAGCCTCATACCCACCCTGATGCCTAGCCTCATACCCAGCCTCACACCTATAGCCTCATACCCACTCTGATACCTATAGCCTCATACCCACCCTGATACCTATAGCCTCATACCCACCCTGATACCTATAGCCTCATACCCACCCTGATACCTAGCCTCATACCCACCCTGATGCCTAGCCTCATACCCAGCCTCATACCTATAGCCTCATACCCACTCTGATACCTATAGCCTCATACCCACCCTGATACCTATAGCCTCATACCCACCCTGATACCTAGCCTCATACCCACCCTGATACCTAGCCTCATACCCAGCCTGATACCTATGGCCTCATACCCACCCTGATGCCTAGCCTCATACCCACCCTGATGCCTATAGCCTCATACCCACCCTGATACCTAGCCTCATACCCACCCTGATACCTATAGCCTCATACCCACCCTGATACCTAGCCTCATACCCACCCTGATACCTAGCCTCATATCCACTCTGATACCTAGCCTCATACCCACCCTGGTACATAGCCTCATGCCCACCCTGATACCTATAGCCTCATACCTACCCTGATACCTAGCCTTATACCCACCCTGATACCTATAGCCTCATACCCACTCTGATACCTATAGCCTCATACCCACCCTGATACCTATAGCCTCATACCCACGCTGATACCTAGCCTCATACCCACCCTGATACCTAGCCTCATACCCAGCCTCATACCTATAGCCTCATACCCAGCCTGATACCTATGGCCTCATACCCACCCTGACACCTATAGCCTTATACCCACCCTGATACCTAGCCTCATACCCACCCTGATACCCATAGCCTCATACCCACCCTGATACCTAGCCTCATACCCACCCTGATGCCTAGCCTCATACCCACCCTGATGCCTATAGCCTTATACCCACCCTGATACCTATAGCCTCATACCCACCCTGATACCTAGCCTCATACCCACCCTGATGCCTATAGCCTCATAACCACCCTGATACCTAGCCTCATATCCACCCTGATGCCTAGTCTCATACCCACCCTGATACCTAGCCTCATATCGACTCTGATACCTAGCCTCATACCCACCCTGATACATAGCCTAATACCCACCCTGATACCTATAGCCTCATACCCATCCTGATACCTAGCCTCATACCCACCCTGATACCTATAGCCTCATACCCACTCTGATACCTATAGCCTCATACCCACCCTGATACCTATAGCCTCATACCCACCCTGAAACCTAGCCTCATACCCACCCTGATACCTATAGCCTCATACCCACTCTGATACCTATAGCCTCATACCCAGCCTCATACCTATAGCCTCATACCCACCCTGATACCTAGCCTCATACCCACCCTGATGCCTAGCCTCATACCCAGCCTCACACCTATAGCCTCATACCCACTCTGATACCTATAGCCTCATACCCACCCTGATACCTATAGCCTCATACCCACCCTGATACCTAGCCTCATACCCACCCTGATACCTAGCCTCATACCCAGCCTCATACCTATAGCCTCATACCCAGCCTGATACCTATGGCCTCATACCCACCCTGACACCTAGCCTTATACCCACCCTGATGCCTAGCCTCATACCCACCCTGATACCTAGCCTCATATCGACTCTGATACCTAGCCTCATACCCACCCTGATACATAGCCTCATACCCACCCTGATACCTATAGCCTCATACCCACCCTGATACCTAGCCTCATACCCACCCTGATACCTATAGCCTCATACCCACTCTGATACCTATAGCCTCATACCCACCCTGATACCTATAGCCTCATACCCACCCTGAAACCTAGCCTCATACCCACCCTGATACCTAGCCTCATACCCAGCCTCATACCTATAGCCTCATACCCAGCCTGATACCTATGGCCCCATACCCACCCTGATACCTATAGCCTCATACCCACCCTGATACCTATAGCCTCATACCCACCCTGATACCTAGCCTCATACCCACCCTGATGCCTAGCCTCATACCCAGCCTCATACCTATAGCCTCATACCCACTCTGATACCTATAGCCTCATACCCACCCTGATACCTATAGCCTCATACCCACCCTGATACCTAGCCTCATACCCACCCTGATACCTAGCCTCATACCCAGCCTCATACCTATGGCCTCATACCCACCCTGATACCTATAGCCTCATACCCACCCTGATACCTAGCCTCAAACCCAACCTGATACCTATAGCCTCATACCCAGCCTGATACCTATAGCCTCATACCCACCCTGATACCTATAGCCTCATACCCACCCTGAAACCTAGCCTCATACCCACCCTGATACCTAGCCTCATACCCAGCCTCATACCTATAGCCTGATACCCAGCCTGATACCTATGGCCTCATACCCACCCTGATACCTATAGCCTCATACCCACCCTGATACCTATAGCCTCATACCCACCCTGATACCTAGCCTCATACCCACCCTGATGCCTAGCCTCATACCCAGCCTCATACCTATAGCCTCATACCCACTCTGGTACCTATAGCCTCATACCCACCCTGATACCTATAGCCTCATACCCACCCTGATACCTATAGCCTCATACCCACCGTGATACCTAGCCTCATACCCACCCTGATGCCTAGCCTCATACCCAGCCTCATACCTATAGCCTCATACCCACTCTGATACCTATAGCCTCATACCCACCCTGATACCTATAGCCTCATACCCACCCTGATACCTAGCCTCATACCCACCCTGATACCTAGCCTCATACCCAGCCTGATACCTATGGCCTCATACCCACCCTGATGCCTAGCCTCATACCCACCCTGATGCCTATAGCCTCATACCCACCCTGATACCTAGCCTCATACCCACCCTGATACCTATAGCCTCATACCCACCCTGATACCTAGCCTCATACCCACCCTGATACCTAGCCTCATATCCACTCTGATACCTAGCCTCATACCCACCCTGGTACATAGCCTCATGCCCACCCTGATACCTATAGCCTCATACCTACCCTGATACCTAGCCTTATACCCACCCTGATACCTATAGCCTCATACCCACTCTGATACCTATAGCCTCATACCCACCCTGATACCTATAGCCTCATACCCACGCTGATACCTAGCCTCATACCCACCCTGATACCTAGCCTCATACCCAGCCTCATACCTATAGCCTCATACCCAGCCTGATACCTATGGCCTCATACCCACCCTGACACCTATAGCCTTATACCCACCCTGATACCTAGCCTCATACCCACCCTGATACCCATAGCCTCATACCCACCCTGATACCTAGCCTCATACCCACCCTGATGCCTAGCCTCATACCCACCCTGATGCCTATAGCCTTATACCCACCCTGATACCTATAGCCTCATACCCACCCTGATACCTAGCCTCATACCCACCCTGATGCCTATAGCCTCATAACCACCCTGATACCTAGCCTCATATCCACCCTGATGCCTAGTCTCATACCCACCCTGATACCTAGCCTCATATCGACTCTGATACCTAGCCTCATACCCACCCTGATACATAGCCTAATACCCACCCTGATACCTATAGCCTCATACCCATCCTGATACCTAGCCTCATACCCACCCTGATACCTATAGCCTCATACCCACTCTGATACCTATAGCCTCATACCCACCCTGATACCTATAGCCTCATACCCACCCTGAAACCTAGCCTCATACCCACCCTGATACCTATAGCCTCATACCCACTCTGATACCTATAGCCTCATACCCAGCCTCATACCTATAGCCTCATACCCACCCTGATACCTAGCCTCATACCCACCCTGATGCCTAGCCTCATACCCAGCCTCACACCTATAGCCTCATACCCACTCTGATACCTATAGCCTCATACCCACCCTGATACCTATAGCCTCATACCCACCCTGATACCTAGCCTCATACCCACCCTGATACCTAGCCTCATACCCAGCCTCATACCTATAGCCTCATACCCAGCCTGATACCTATGGCCTCATACCCACCCTGACACCTAGCCTTATACCCACCCTGATGCCTAGCCTCATACCCACCCTGATACCTAGCCTCATATCGACTCTGATACCTAGCCTCATACCCACCCTGATACATAGCCTCATACCCACCCTGATACCTATAGCCTCATACCCACCCTGATACCTAGCCTCATACCCACCCTGATACCTATAGCCTCATACCCACTCTGATACCTATAGCCTCATACCCACCCTGATACCTATAGCCTCATACCCACCCTGAAACCTAGCCTCATACCCACCCTGATACCTAGCCTCATACCCAGCCTCATACCTATAGCCTCATACCCAGCCTGATACCTATGGCCCCATACCCACCCTGATACCTATAGCCTCATACCCACCCTGATACCTATAGCCTCATACCCACCCTGATACCTAGCCTCATACCCACCCTGATGCCTAGCCTCATACCCAGCCTCATACCTATAGCCTCATACCCACTCTGATACCTATAGCCTCATACCCACCCTGATACCTATAGCCTCATACCCACCCTGATACCTAGCCTCATACCCACCCTGATACCTAGCCTCATACCCAGCCTCATACCTATGGCCTCATACCCACCCTGATACCTATAGCCTCATACCCACCCTGATACCTAGCCTCAAACCCAACCTGATACCTATAGCCTCATACCCAGCCTGATACCTATAGCCTCATACCCACCCTGATACCTATAGCCTCATACCCACCCTGAAACCTAGCCTCATACCCACCCTGATACCTAGCCTCATACCCAGCCTCATACCTATAGCCTGATACCCAGCCTGATACCTATGGCCTCATACCCACCCTGATACCTATAGCCTCATACCCACCCTGATACCTATAGCCTCATACCCACCCTGATACCTAGCCTCATACCCACCCTGATGCCTAGCCTCATACCCAGCCTCATACCTATAGCCTCATACCCACTCTGGTACCTATAGCCTCATACCCACCCTGATACCTATAGCCTCATACCCACCCTGATACCTAGCCTCATACCCACCCTGATACCTATAGCCTCATACCCAGCCTGATACCTATAGCCTCATACCCACCCTGATACCTAGCCTCATACCCAGCCTGATACCTATTGCCTCATACCCACCCTGATACCTAGCCTCATACCCACCCTGATACCTAGCATCATACCCACCCTGATGCCTATAGCCTCATAACCACCCTGATACCTAGCCTCATACCCACCCTGATGCCTAGCCTCATACCCACCCTGATGCCTATAGCCTCATACCCACCCTGATACCTAGCCTCATACCCACCCTGATACCTATAGCCTCATACCCACCCTGATACCTAGCCTCATACCCACCCTGATACCTAGCCTCATATCCACTCTGATACCTAGCCTCATACCCACCCTGATACATAGCCTAATACCCACCCTGATACCTATAGCCTCATACCCATCCTGATACCTAGCCTCATACCCACCCTGATACCTATAGCCTCATACCCACTCTGATACCTATAGCCTCATACCCACCCTGATACCTATAGCCTCATACCCACCCTGAAACCTAGCCTCATACCCACCCTGATACCTATAGCCTCATACCCACCCTGATACCTATAGCCTCATACCCACCCTGATACCTATAGCCTCATACCCACTCTGATACCTATAGCCTCATACCCAGCCTCATACCTATAGCCTCATACCCACCCTGATACCTAGCCTCATACCCACCCTGATGCCTAGCCTCATACCCAGCCTCACACCTATAGCCTCATACCCACTCTGATACCTATAGCCTCATACCCACCCTGATACCTATAGCCTCATACCCACCCTGATACCTAGCCTCATACCCACCCTGATACCTAGCCTCATACCCAGCCTCATACCTATAGCCTCATACCCAGCCTGATACCTATGGCCTCATACCCACCCTGACACCTAGCCTTATACCCACCCTGATGCCTAGCCTCATACCCACCCTGATACCTAGCCTCATATCGACTCTGATACCTAGCCTCATACCCACCCTGATACATAGCCTCATACCCACCCTGATACCTATAGCCTCATACCCACCCTGATACCTAGCCTCATACCCACCCTGATACCTATAGCCTCATACCCACTCTGATACCTATAGCCTCATACCCACCCTGATACCTATAGCCTCATACCCACCCTGAAACCTAGCCTCATACCCACCCTGATACCTAGCCTCATACCCAGCCTCATACCTATAGCCTCATACCCAGCCTGATACCTATGGCCTCATACCCACCCTGATACCTATAGCCTCATACCCACCCTGATACCTATAGCCTCATACCCACCCTGATACCTAGCCTCATACCCACCCTGATGCCTAGCCTCATACCCAGCCTCATACCTATAGCCTCATACCCACTCTGATACCTATAGCCTCATACCCACCCTGATACCTATAGCCTCATACCCACCCTGATACCTAGCCTCATACCCACCCTGATACCTAGCCTCATACCCAGCCTGATACCTATGGCCTCATACCCACCCTGATACCTATAGCCTCATACCCACCCTGATACCTAGCCTCATACCCACCCTGATACCTATAGCCTCATACCCAGCCTGATACCTATAGCCTCATACCCACCCTGATACCTATAGCCTCATACCCACCCTGAAACCTAGCCTCATACCCACCCTGATACCTAGCCTCATACCCAGCCTCATACCTATAGCCTCATACCCAGCCTGATACCTATGGCCTCATACCCACCCTGATACCTATAGCCTCATACCCACCCTGATACCTATAGCCTCATACCCACCCTGATACCTAGCCTCATACCCACCCTGATGCCTAGCCTCATACCCAGCCTCATACCTATAGCCTCATACCCACTCTGATACCTATAGCCTCATACCCACCCTGATACCTATAGCCTCATACCCACCCTGATACCTAGCCTCATACCCACCCTGATACCTATAGCCTCATACCCAGCCTGATACCTATAGCCTCATACCCACCCTGATACCTAGCCTCATACCCAGCCTGATACCTATTGCCTCATACCCACCCTGATACCTAGCCTCATACCCACCCTGATACCTAGCATCATACCCACCCTGATGCCTATAGCCTCATAACCACCCTGATACCTAGCCTCATACCCACCCTGATGCCTAGCCTCATACCCACCCTGATGCCTATAGCCTCATACCCACCCTGATACCTAGCCTCATACCCACCCTGATACCTATAGCCTCATACCCACCCTGATACCTAGCCTCATACCCACCCTGATACCTAGCCTCATATCCACTCTGATACCTAGCCTCATACCCACCCTGGTACATAGCCTCATGCCCACCCTGATACCTATAGCCTCATACCTACCCTTATACCTAGCCTTATACCCACCCTGATACCTATAGCCTCATACCCACTCTGATACCTATAGCCTCATACCCACCCTGATACCTATAGCCTCATACCCACGCTGATACCTAGCCTCATACCCACCCTGATACCTAGCCTCATACCCAGCCTCATACCTATAGCCTCATACCCAGCCTGATACCTATGGCCTCATACCCACCCTGACACCTATAGCCTTATACCCACCCTGATACCTAGCCTCATACCCACCCTGATACCCATAGCCTCATACCCACCCTGATACCTAGCCTCATACCCACCCTGATGCCTAGCCTCATACCCACCCTGATGCCTATAGCCTTATACCCACCCTGATACCTATAGCCTCATACCCACCCTGATACCTAGCCTCATACCCACCCTGATGCCTATAGCCTCATAACCACCCTGATACCTAGCCTCATACCCACCCTGATGCCTAGTCTCATACCCACCCTGATACCTAGCCTCATATCGACTCTGATACCTAGCCTCATACCCACCCTGATACATAGCCTAATACCCACCCTGATACCTATAGCCTCATACCCATCCTGATACCTAGCCTCATACCCACCCTGATACCTATAGCCTCATACCCACTCTGATACCTATAGCCTCATACCCACCCTGATACCTATAGCCTCATACCCACCCTGAAACCTAGCCTCATACCCACCCTGATACCTATAGCCTCATACCCACCCTGATACCTATAGCCTCATACCCACCCTGATACCTATAGCCTCATACCCACTCTGATACCTATAGCCTCATACCCAGCCTCATACCTATAGCCTCATACCCACCCTGATACCTAGCCTCATACCCACCCTGATGCCTAGCCTCATACCCATCCTCACACCTATAGCCTCATACCCACTCTGATACCTATAGCCTCATACCCACCCTGATACCTATAGCCTCATACCCACCCTGATACCTAGCCTCATACCCACCCTGATACCTAGCCTCATACCCAGCCTGATACCTATAGCCTCAAACCCAGCCTGATACCTATGGCCTCATACCCACCCTGATACCTATAGCCTCATACCCACCCTGATACCTTGCCTCATACCCACCCTGATACCTATAGCCTCATACCCAGCCTGATACCTATAGCCTCATACCCACCCTGATACCTAGCCTCATACCCAGCCTGATACCTATTGCCTCATACCCACCCTGATACCTAGCCTCATACCCACCCTGATACCTATAGCCTCATACCCACCCTGATACCTTGCCTCATACCCACCCTGATACCTAGCCTGATACCCAACCTGATACCTATAGCCTCATATCCACCCTTATCACTAGCCTCATACCCACCCTGATACCTGTAGCCTGATATCCGCCCTCATGCCTAGCCTCATACCCACCCTGATACATATAGCCTCATACCCACCCTGATACCTAACCTCATACCCAGCCGGATACCTATAGCCTCATACCCACCCTGATACCTAGCCTCATACCCACCCTGATACCTATAGCCTCATACCCACCCTGATACCTAGTCTCATACCCACCCTGATACCTGTAGCCTCATACCCGCCCTCATGCCTAGCCTCAAACCCATCCTGATAGCTAACCTCATACCCACCGTCAGGGGGTGACAAGTAGGGCTCCATATCTGCAACCACGGGGTGGCAAGTAGGGTTCTATATCTGGGATCACGGGGTGACAAGTAGGGCTTTTTATCTGGGATCACGGGGTGACAAGTAGGGCTCTGTATCTGAGATCACGGGGTGACAAGTAGAATTCTATATCTGCTCTCACGGGGTAACAAGTAGGGCTCTATATCTTGGATCACGGGGTGACAAGTAGGGCTCTATATCTGCAACCACGGGGTGACAAGTAGGGCTCTATATCTGGGATCACGGGGTGACAAGTAGGGCTCTGTATCTGGGATCACGGGGTGACAAGTAGGGCTCTGTATCTGACATCACGGGGTGACAAGTAGAATTCTATATCTGCTTTCACGGGGTAACAAGTAGGGCTCTATATCTGCTGTCTCGGGGTGACAAGTAGAACTATATCTGCTCTCACGTGTTAACAAGTAGGGATCTATATCTGCTGTCTCGGGGTGACAAGTAGAACTCTATATCTGCTCTCACAGGGTGACAAGTAGGGCTTTATATCTGCTCTCACGGGGTAACAAGTAGGGCTCTATATCTGGGATCACGGGGTGACAAGTAAAGCTCTATATCTGCTCTCACGGGGTGACAAGTAGGGCTCTATATCTGGGATCACGGGGTGACAAGTAGGGCTCTATATCTAGGATCACGGGGTGACAAGTAGGGCTCTGTATCTGGGATCACGGGGTAACAAGTAGGGCTCAATATCTGCTGTCTCGGGGTGGCAAGTAGAACTCTATATCTGCTCTCACGGGTTAACGAGCAGGGATCTATATCTGCTGTCTCGGGGTGACAAGTAGAACTCTATATCTGCTCTCACGGGGTGACAAGTAGGGCTTTATATCTGCTCTCACGGGGTAACAAGTAGGGCTCTATTTCTGTTGTCTCGGGGTGACAAGTAGAACTCTATTTCTGCTCTCACGGGGTAACAAGTAGGGCTCTATATCTGCTCTCACTGGGTAACAAGTAGGGCTCTGTATCTGGGATCACGGGGTGTCAACTAAAACTCTATATCTGCTTTCATGGGGTGACATGTAGAGCTCTATGTCTGCTCTCACGGGGTGACAAGTAGGGCTCTATATCAGCAACCACGTGGTGGCAAGTAGGGCTCTATATCTCCCATCACAGGGTGACAAGTAGGGCTCTATGTCTGCTCTCACGGGATGACAAGTAGGGCTCCATATCTGCTGTCTCGGGATGACAAGTAGGGCTCTATATCTCCGATCACATGGTGACAAGTAGGGCTCTATATCTAGGATCACGGGGTGACAAGTAGGGTTCCATATCTGCTCTCACGAGGTGACATGTAGAGCTCTGTATCTGCTCTTCGCTTCAAGATTGGAGATACCGGTAACTATTATACAATAGAGAGTTACTGCACTACGCTTTCGATTGAACGTATCCCGTAAACGTAACCGGATGAGCGTTACGTCATCAGAACCCGGGGTGTTTCCTGACCTACTTAGAGACGTTTGCGGGATCCGTTTGCGGGCAAGGTATAAATCGCCTTTCTAACGTTTTGCCCGTACGTATCACAGCTCAAAGGAATTTTTTCATTCATTTATTTTTTATATATTGCATTGACTGTCTTTAGACAGGGCAAAGCAAAGGAATTTTTCGGCCGTCCGCAGTGGCAGTGGCGAGCGCCGTGGCCAGTTCCCCCAGTGCACAATGCCGCACAGACCAGTAACTCTTACCACCAGCGTTGTTTGAAACATACATGCACTATATAGAAAAAGAGACAATAGACGATGGTGAGTTGTTTATAATTTCAGCAACACCAGTTTCGGATAAACATTTTCATCACTGCACAGAAGTTGCAACTTCTTTTTTTTTAAACAGATTATACAAAACGATGCCAAGGCCTTCCTCCTTATATGGCCCAACATAAACTGCATGTGCAAGACTGCATGGCCCGATCATCATGGAAGGGTCACGCGAAAAAATATCTCAAAATAACACGGGATCAAAGTTCAAAGCGCTTCACGCCTTTGACCCCGATCGAACTCGAAAACATAGTTCGAAAGAAATGTGGCCTCTAATTAATCAAAATCGAATGAATTCGTCTGGTACGGTACCAGTAGCCATGTTAACGATAACAGAGATGTATTTGATGTCTAACTGCGAATATATCTTCCATCAGATTCATTTTATATTTTCGCGTATGAAGGATAATTCTGATGGTTAAATTTGACGTGGGACAGGGGGACTATAGCTTTAGGCGGAACGCCCTCTGCCGGGAGATCGACGAAGCGTGTCTTTGTGTTGGTGGTTGGGCGCAATAGCCGAAGTTAATACCCAGCATGTTGCACCTTCTATTCATCCAGTCAATCAGTAATTTATATTTACACAGAATGGCACTTTTGTCTGCGAGGAATGTAAATGGCCATTTGGCGTGTCTAGGACACCATGTCTGGACCGGCGATGCGAGGGAACCACATACCAAATAATGTACCAGTTTTCGTTTTCGAGTAGAGTTTTAAACAAAGCTGCCACAGCAATATATCTTGTTGGGGGCCGTTTTTTACATCGTTTATTATGCGACAGCCCCCCCCCCCGCCGGGCAGCCACCACCACGTCGGCTCGGATGACAGTGCGTAGGCAGTTAACCTACAGGGAACAGGGAACCACGTACCAAATAATGTACCAGTTTCCGTTTTCGAGTAGAGTTTTAAACAAAACTGCCACAGCAATATATCTAGTTGGGGGTCCTTTTTTATGCGACAGCCCCCCCCCTCCCCCCCCCCCCCACGACGGCCGGCTAATACCCCATTCCCAGTTCACGAAGAATTATACCGTGGTCGATCCACACACTATGCCTCGGACGATATGAGCTCAGTTTTATTTTTTATGTCTTGCGCTACGAAAGGGTGATATAGCTGGTTCGCCCGCAGCTCGTTCCCTGTATTGTAATAGAATAACACAAAGAGTTATGTAAGTTATAGGATAGGGCAACTTTATTGCCGAGAATACAAGGTTCAACATTATCAGTGGCGGAAAAACGACATCGCCAGTGATAAACATGTGGCGGAAAACAGCGTCGCCACTAATAAAGATGTGGCGGAAAGACACATCGCCACTAATATACATGTGGCGGAAAACACATCGCAAATGGAAAAATATTTGGCGGAAAACATATCGCCAAGCAAAATGGGTGAGGCGAAAACACATCGCTAATGACAAATGTAGTGGCAAACCCATTGTCACTGAGAATTAAATGTAATACACATCTGTGGCAATCAGATGTTAGACAGGCACATATTAATGGATACTTATTGATATATATATAGATATACCACATTATGCAGTCCACTATGGATTTTAATCAAAGGCTATATGAAAATAGATGTTGCCTTCATACATAGCAGGGAAGGTGAATGGACAAACGCCTCGTACAAATGTGGAAATCACTGATCTAGGGATCATCATAGTTTACTATGAATTATTTCTTTAACCTTAACTTAATTCACGAAGAATTATACCGTGCTCGATCCACACACTATGCGTCGGACGATATGAGCTCAGTTTTATTTTAAAGGCTTTGGAAATGCGACAGTCAGATTGTGTTCAATGGATTCGTCTCTTAATTGTTCCCACCCGTTTCAGCCAGGCGCAAGAGCATTGTACAAACACGTTTCACTGAGCAATCCGTCACACGCGGTGTGATACAAGGCGGGTGACGCCTAGCGGAGCTTTATTTAACTAAAACAATTAATAATCAGTTTATTGCCAAATTAACACACAAATTACATTCATTTAGTACATCTTTACATTACATTTATAGTGGCAAGAGCAGAAGCCAAAGGCTTATTCGCTCGTATATGGTGAACGTGGTTAGAGTTGAAATTGATTTGCCAGCAAGCTAACAAAGAAAGAAAGCGAGAAGAGAACAGTCAAAAGTAAATAATTAAATAAATAAACATAAAAGTATAGGAGCCATTGATTGTTGATTAACGTCTAGCACAGCTAGCCACAGAAAAAAAACAAAAAAAAACAAAAAAAAAACATGTAAAGGCAACAGACTATTCAACAGTGACCGTGTTTAATATAATGCGTTTAACTTCTTTCTTAAACATGTATTTTGACGTGCAAAAATTTACCTTTCTAAGCCATTTATTAAATATCCTGGGACCCGTGGTTCTTATTCCCTTCTCAGATAAAGTAGTCTTTGGTTTATGTATCCGCAGATGAGTAGACGCCCTTGTATTGTAACTGTGTATTTGCGACGTTGGAGTAAATATATCAGCGATAGTCCTGGGAATTGTACCTTGGTAGTAATTATACATAGTTATAACTATTTTATATTCATTTAGATAAATAATTGGTATCAAATTATACTTTAAGAAGAGTGGTTTTGTGTGTGAAAGCCTTGGTACTCCCGATATTATTCTAATGGCTCTTTTCTGCAACGTAATGAGAGGTTTTAAAAATTTATGAAAATATGAAAAAATTGGCATCATCAGCAAATAATATACCAAATAATAAGGAGCTGACATTTGTGAGATCATTAATGTAGATCAAAAAGAGAAGCGGCCCTAATACAGAACCTTGTGGAACCCCGTCTGAAATTTTAGAGGTAGACGAGTTAATGTTATTATATTCGACATATTGTTTACGTTCGTAAAGATAGCTTCTGAACCAGTTTAATGATATACCTCTGACTCCAAACTTTTCCAATTTTAAAAGCAGGATGTCATGATTAACAGTATCAAAAGCTTTTGACAAGTCCAGAAATAATCCTATGGTGTAGTCTCCTTCGTCGATAGCAGTAGAAATTTTATCTACAAGTGAAGTGGAATGATTTGACCTGAATCCAAATTGGTGTTCATACAGCAAGTTGTATTTATTAATAAAGTTGATAAGCCTATTATACATTAATCTTTCAAATATCTTTGAAAACGTTGAGAGGACTGATACTGGACGATAATTGCTAAATAGTTTATCGTCACCATTTTTAAAAACAGGAATTACCTTTGCGATTTTTAGCTCATCTGGAAAAACTCCCTGGCTGAAGGAGAGATTTATTATGTGTGTCAGCGGGCTCTTAAGCGTATGCAAGGCCGATTTTATTACTTTAGCCGAGATTGACTCCCAGCCCGGGGAGCTATCTTTTAGGGAACCGATAATTGCACAAATTTCAGTTTCAGTCACGGGATCAAGGAAGAATGTTTTAATATTATTTGTCGTTACGAATTTTAGGGGGGATTCATTCTGCGTGGGGATGGCCTTAGACAGCGTTGAACCTATATTTACAAAAAAATGGTTGAAACCGTTGGCAATCTGAGAGCCATCTGAAGTTAACTTGTCGTTATAGACAAATTGCGTCTGGTTTCGGATAGATTTATTTTTATTGATGACCTCCTTGATTGTTTGCCATGTTTTCGTTAGATTGCCTTGGTTATTTTGTATTAATTGTTGATAGTGTAGTTTCTCGGCCTGTCTAAGCACTAAAAGAAGCTTATTTTTATAGTTTTTATATTGTCGTGTATGCTCATCATTGAGTTGAGTTTTAGTTTTATGATATAACTTATTCTTTATGGCAATTGATTTTCAGACCAGATGTGAGCCAGGGTTTTCTATTTTTATACCCGGAGCGGGTCTTTAAAGCTGGGAAGGACGACTCGTAAATGTTACACACGACATTATGTAGCCTTGTGTACGCCTGTTGCGTATCAGTACACTCTGCTATTCCTGCCCAATCATAATCTGTCATTTTTTCATTAAATAAAGAAATGTTTCGTTGACTGAGGTTGCGCCTCCGTAAAACACTATTCGTGTCAGGTATTTGGATTGTTCTACTTATGTAAAAGATGGGAAAATGGTCAGTAATATCAGTGTACATAATACCTTGTATCGGTTTGTTGCAGATGTTATTAGTAATAATGTTATCAATTAGGGTTGCAGTTGTATTTGTAACCCTAGTCGGCTTATTTATCACTGGGAAAAGGGAATGACTAAATACAGTATTAACAAATTCAGCCGTTGGTCTATGGGTTTCGTTATTCAGCAGATTTATATTATAATCTCCCGCTAAATAATAGATTTTCTTTTCTCCATCAAGCTTATTTAACAAGTCAGAGAACATGTCATTGAAAACCTGTACACTCTTATTAGGAGGGCGGTAGATGGCCCCAATGAGAATATTTGGTTCCTTGGAATTGCACCCAGTATCAAGCTCCACAAGCAACGCTTCTATGTGTTCATTGAATACATCTAGATCACCTCTCAGTGTACAGTTAATATTATCACGGATGTATAGCGACACCCCCCCCCCCCACCTCGCTTCTCCGCCCTATAATTGCTGATTAGGCGATAACCATCCATACCATACAGGTCGTGATTACTCTCTGTAAACCATGTTTCTGTCAAAGCATATACCGGAAAATTATACGATAATGTTTCGAGATAACACTTAAAATGTGCAAAATTCTTTTGTGCGCTTCTGATGTTCATGTGCATCACGGAAAATGCCGTGTCATTAATATCACCATCTGCTATTAGCTTATTAAATCCGTCTTCTAGATAATAGTCACAGTTTGCATATGGTTGCATAATTTCGTGATAAAAGTTCATATCCGGATCAATATCATCCTACGGGCAGTCGGTGTTGGAATTCAATTCAAAAGGATTAAAAAGCAGTTGTTCCAGTACATCTAATGGTATAGTAGTACATCTAATGGTTGGCTAACCACCGACACAAGTTTCCCTTCCCATATTGGGGGTTTCATGGCAACTATAACAACCGGTAACAAACCACAGGCCTAGACTTCCTGTATCATAATCTTGACATATTAATCACGTACAGACATCGGCATGCATAATAGATTTTGGCACGTCTTGCAATAGCTTGTAATTTTTGTAATAGCTGTAATAACAAAATATATCCAAATATAGTCCTCACATCGCATTAATTAGCAGTGGCAAATGGTATTTTCAAAGGAACACCCCAAAGCTCGTTAACATATGTAAGAAGTATGAAATTGTAGAAGAAACAAGTAGAGCAATTCTAAACCACATAATGCTGTGTTATGTGTTATGAAGTAATCTAAACCAGTATGTCATAGATGAAATTATAATTAGGTTCCTTTAAGCCGTCCACATGTAGCAAGCATCAGCGCAACAAGTTGTTCAGAACCAGATGTGTGGTAACCCACCAAACTTACAGTTACTCTTACAGAAATAATTTCCCCGTGGAACTTCCAACATGTTTTCATTTGAAATGAAGTATTTAGGTTCGAAGGTACTTATAAATTGCAAAGTGTGTACCACGTCATCAAAATTCGTACATCTTTGCCGTCGTTGGCCTTTTAGCCTATGATAGCATCCACACAGTCAGACAATGTGTCCAGGGCGTTTTTTTTATATTTTGAAAACCACAATGTAGGTTGAAAATTGCTATGTTAGCAGCTTTAACAGACAGAAGCTATTTGTGAGCGGAATGTGAATGCGATATAACGGCCTGTATCCGACCGGCTGTCATGAAAGAATCAAACACAGATGTTATCTTATATAAAGGCTGTCAAGAACTTGGTATAAAGATATTCCAGTTATGTATACCATTTCCTTTTATCATTTAAGAAATATAATTCTGATGCTCATTTGTTAAAATTATTTTATGCTACTCCAAGCAGGGGTTGGAGTAACACAAGCAGACACAACTAGTGTAGAGAATAGCGAAGTGCACGACTGATGTGTTCACCGCCCATGTAATAAACTGGATACATTGTTTATTTTTTCGTGTCGTCTAGTATATCTTAAACGCGTTAATTGAATATATATATAGAACATTCTTTATTGGACTCTTCTTTTGCGAGTCTTACACAAGCCAAATGGTACAGATATGTACAAATGTTACTCGACAAATACGTAATTCAAATTCGTTTCGGCAACAAAGCAGTAATAATATTGGTATTATAACTGGGTAATATTCGAATCGCGAAAACTCTGAATTAATTTATTCCGAAAAATATCATCATGACAATATTGCACGAAGGTTAATATCACAATACGTTGGGTTTTTCTTTATACAAATATACAACATTTAAAGGATTTCAGGGTGGTTCTAGTGTTCTTTTTCAAGGAACCGTCGGATTGACACGTCATTTTTAGCACATGTTCCGCATGTCCATGTCTCACCCATAAGGTACGTTACCACACTATGGGCTACAATTTTGTGTGCGTATCATCCGAACAACCACAGCATAATGGTAGCAATATTCGAAATAGAAACAAAGTTAGAAGAGTATAAATTCATACTATCTCAGCCATTATAGTCTATGAATTACGAATATAGTATATAGTCTAAAGATACGTTTCCTAAATGAAAACAAATAGTTATAGTCACGAATTTGCGGAGACAAAAATGTTGTAGACTTTAAAACCCCAATTATCGACCATACGTGTACTTTCGGTGGGGGCGGACAGCCGCCTATCAACCAATCAGGATCAAGGACACCACGTCACGGGAGCGGGTGATGTTGTACACGAACCACCCCATACGCTTAATTGTGATAACATAAACACATATCCTAAACCCCTGGGCCCGGTTGCATAAAGCAAGATCAAAATTTGATCGGATCAAGGAAAAAATCGGATCAACTGATTCTGGGGTTTAAGCCATGTTGCACAAAACGCGATCAAGGACCGATCAGTTGAGCAGAGAAATTTGTCAATGTCGCAAGGGGCGTAGGGAGCTCTCTATGACGTCACAATGAAGGAGGCGAGTTTGTAAGTGACGTATTTGCGTCGTCATGCTTTAATTCTAGACAAGAATCTCCTCCTCGGCACACAAGCCATCTCCGCAGAAATTTGACGTAGCTCTACATTGAAGAGGCAACGAATAGAAAACTACAAAAGTTTTGCCATTTTTGTTCTGCCATAGTCTAATCTATAAATTTGCCTCCCCCCTCCCTCCAATTTAACGAACGAACTGTCGTAGGCGATACACATTGCATGTAATCCACTCTGCACATATCTCTGGTGGGGGGCGGGGGCACTATAGAGTAGGTGAATGCGCTATCATAGAAACTACCGACAGGGGTAGGGGTGGGGGAGATAGGGTTAGTGGTCAGACAACTGACGACAGCAGAAGGTACGTTGCAAAATAGGAAGGGCGGGGGGTGAAATTTTATAGAGTAGGCTCTATTGGAAACATGGAGCTATACTGTAAAAGCGGGATGCCCCCTCCTCTCTCCCACCTCCTCCCCCTCGCACGGATTCCCTGAATCTAAATTATACAAAATATGGTTGAAGTCGTAAGCACAGCTTTCGCCTTATATGAAACTATATTTAGAGCTTCTGCGATTGCGACGTTTCGTTCCGACGTTTCCGACCGTGCAACTTTTATGTCCAGCTAACAAACTACAACAAAGAATTAAAGAGGGCCACGGGTGACGTTTGCAACATTGTATCTTTCTTTTTCTATTTACGTCCTACATATCCATAGAGACACGCACTCGCGTCACACAAAATATGTTTAGCATGTCAATTTCAGGCTTGGTCAGTGTTAGCGTGTGAAAATTAGCGCAGACCAAACACTGACTTCCGAAAACATGACTCAAACGTTACCATATTCTTCTCAATAAAATATGGAATCAGTCCATCTTGGAATAACCTGTCTCGGCAATTTAAAGCTTGGCGGAATACACGGACCGGTGAGTCGTCATTCGTGTAAACAACATAAATACAATATAATATTAATAAGTCAGAACTTGATCTATGATTAGAAAGATTGTTTGACTCGGGTACATCACTTTAAAACTCATGAGAACAACGACAACATCCCGTATCCACTGAAAGTAGTGTTCAACCGTACGAACTGCAGGCACGTATCCGCCATTTTAATCTTTGAAAAGTGGTTTAAACCCCCTCAAAAGCAGGATCAAAAGTTGAGCGGCGATCAAGCGTTTTGAGCGCTAAATCGGATCATTTTACGTTTATGCAACGCGATTAGCGATCAACGGTGATCGGCTAATTTTTTGGCTCAGATCAACGCTGATCTTGCTTTATGCAACCGGGCCCTGGCAGCTAATACGATTGACGGCCGGTGAGTTGTTTTTGAGCTCAAATCGCTTTTGAGTCAAATAATTGAGGCCATGGTGACGGGCTGCAAAACAGCGTGTGGGCGAAGTGGGAAATATCGGACCGCTACCGTGACGTCATCATGAGCTGCAATGCGCTTCCTTTATGAATGGGGCAGTGGTTAGCGTCCAATCGATGATTACTCCGCTATCAGATTCATAAAAAAATATGTCCTTCTGGGGATGAACTCTTTTGGTTCCATAGTTTCTATAAAAATCATTCATCGCTGGTCTTGACTTCCCCTTTAACTTTCACAATATACATTTTCGTTTGACATAATACCAATATGTTAATAAGGGGTCTTTTCAATGCAGGGACACACTCTAGCTCGGTTGCTAAGCAGGTTGAGCTACAAATCAACAGGTTGAGGGGTCGAATCCTGGTACTTGCATCAGGGGCAAGTTTCGTTCTAGCCCTTCTCTTTGCAGCGGGAGTTTCTTGAACCCATTTAGCCTTCATGTGCGTAATTTAATTTAATTTTTCCGTTAGTTGTCATGCCTTGTTTATTATCACTATACGGCCTTAGTACACTCTCTCACAACGCCATATTTTAAGGATTGCACAAACATTGAAGAACGCCATCTTCTCCCGCATATGCCAATCTGGGGAGCTGTCTCGGAGACACAATAACGAATAGATCCATCGCATCCATTGCTTTTCATAATGCGTCGACATTTCCACAACAGACAGATCATGGTTTCGCGCCCTACCACTGGGGTATGTTACATACAAACCAATTCCATTGACTTTATGCGCACACAATAGACATAACGAGGACAATTTCATTAAACAAGATTTGTTCTTGCAATGTAAGTGTCACTCCACGTTATTAGCATGGACTGGTTAACCGTTGCAACATCGATTCCCTTATTCTTGTGTCCATTACTTATGTATCTTCCCGATTAAGAGGTAATGTCGTACTGGGAACCCTATATCCAAGCCTGAAGTAAGAGTCTATTCCAATGTTTAAGAGAGGATATTATGGCAGTAATCAGGCCAGCATGTCGTTCAAATATTATTAAAATTACAACGATTTTGTCCTCGAAACAGGGCAGTGGGCGGGGAAACACCTTCAGTATCGTTTACTAATTTTACACCACGTATTAAAGCAGCCTACTTACATGCGCCATCTTATATTTTTCACATTTTAGAAACAGTACTAAAAGTATCCCAAAATTATGATATATGTTTTATATCTCTTTGAGTCTGTAAAACAACAAGTTCAACATAAAACTGCGCGGTTTATTTATATCGCGCGCGGACGTGATAGCGAGCCGCGGTCGACTTCTGCTTCGGTGAACAAATTTGCTTCTCTCCGGATAGCCCATAGGCTTTCAGGATTTAAGTCAAGATATAATATACTTATTTGCCATGGAGAAGATATTACCAAAAATTACAGAAAATATTGCTTTAAATTAGTCTACATATGACAGTTTAAAAACCCTGTTATGAGCCAAGGTATACCTACAAGCGAGTTTAAATCGCGTGGGACTGTGGCGGAGTAAATATATCCAGCCAAAGTGTTTGTAAATTGTGCGCGATAGTAAACAAGTACGAATAATAAACGATGGGTATTAATGTGTCGACCATAGGCGTCTTGTCTTCCCTTTATATATCTGTGAGATACCACCTGACGTCGGTGTTCCCCCACACGCCGCTTGGGGCGCCAGTGACGGCGTTGGCCATGTCCAGGGCGTCCGTCAAGGCGCATTCCGGACCGTCCGGGGTGATCCTGAATGCGAAGATGAGGCAGGCGTCGCGGCGGAGGCACCGGGACGTGCAGTCCATGCGACTGCGGACACGGACCACGTGACTGATTGGCGGCAGTGGATTGGGTGCAGCGGCAGGGTCAAAGGTCGAAATCGAGGTTTCTCGCTGCGGTTCTGCGGTACAATTTGTAACATTAGGTCGAAATGGAAACGAGTGCTTGGCTTGCGTTTATGAATGGCCAAAGTTAAGGGCTTACAAATAGGTGTACGTGCTATCCGGATATCCCCTTTACATTATTTAATTATGCATTTTTAACGCCAGGGTTATATTAGCTGGTTATATCGTATTCCGAGTTTAGCTCTTGATGTCCTTGATATGCTTCGCGCGATTTCGCGAGAGCAAATACGAGAAGTGACAAAGAAAATGTTTTGTTTTTAAGTGGACACACGAATCAGAAGGGAAAGGTCTTCAAGACTCTCCTAGAACTACACAGGCAAACAAACAAATTATCAGGGTATCCTAATTTTGTACCGGTAACAGCGATTATTAGTAACATGACATGCAATCGGCTTCTAGCAGTGCTTTCCAAGTACTTTGCCTTAATCTTGATGAGATTTCTCCCAGCGTGTGCCAATGTCGTTATTGCCTATAGACCCGCGATCCCCATCTAACCTCAGTGGCGGATCCAGCGGGGGGGGGGGCTACTGCGGCTATAGCCCCCCCCCCACCCCCTGGTCAAGGCGCAGAAGCCGCCCTCCCCCTCGCCCCACACCGATAGGTTTAGCCCCCGAGAATAAAGCAGCCTATCGCTCTTCACGAGCAGCAACCTAATGCTGGAGAAGGACCAGTGCCCCCCCCCCACTCGTTCCGCCGTCTTTACACTGTAATCTCGTAATTCAAGCCCCCCAGGGGCGGATCTAGGGGAGGGTTACGGGCTTGCAACACCCCCTTGGGAACCTGAACATACACTGTTAAAGTCGGCTTCTCCGAGCACCCGCCACCCCTCCCTCCCCCCCCCCCCCCCGGTCGGAAGTTTTTCAGAGCACACCTCACACCCCCGGTCGGAAGTTTTTAGAGAGCAACCCCCCCCCCCCCCTTGGCAAATTCCTAGATCCGCCCCTGCCCCCCACCCCCTAAAGTCTGGATTCACCCCTGTAGTATGCCCTGTAATCGCGAAATGCAAGCCTCCCCACCCTCTAAAGTCTGAATCCGCCCCTGAACCTCCCCGTCAAAATGAAACCCCAAAGCAAATAAAAACAACAGCAAAAACAACGATAAATACCTGTACAACGGAGGTCGCAGATGGAGAGGGAAGCGAAGGGAGTTCCGGTCAAGGCTGGGGGGAGAGCGCACAGCACTTGGCTCAGGTCCAAACCCGTGGTACCTGGCAGTAGTTTTAACCACCTCATATGGCAATCACACAGAAAAGGGTTATCCCTCAAATGCACGCTGGCCCGGACGTCATGGACCAGCCCCACAGATGATAACCCAGTTATGTTATTCTCCGTAAGGTCTATATCCCAGTCCGGATGTTCCAAGTTCTCCATAAACTTCGCCGGAAGTCTGGTCACCCGGTTTTGCGCCATATTCCATTTGACCAAGACTCCAGACTTTCGGGGGAATGCGCTCAAATCCGGTAGTACGTCCATCCTGTTATTTGCCAGACCGACCTCCTTCACTTGTGGTATTTTGGACAGCTGTTCCGCCGTGATTCGGTTTACAAAATTTGCGCCCAGTTTAAGTACCTTCAATTTGCGGCCCAGGAATTCTAAGGTTGGTATTGACGTCATGAAATTTCTCGTGAGACGCAGGTTTGTTAGCTTTCCCGGACCAGGGACATCAGGGATAGAGGTCAACTGGTTGCCCTTTAGATCCAGCATCTTTAGCGCCTTTAGACAATCCAGACGGGCCGCAGGGATATCTTGTAATATATTTCCCATGAGGCCCAACGTTAATAGATGACTTCCGACGTCGCAAAGGTTTGGAAATATCACCAACAAATTATTTTCCAAGTCGATTTCAGCTAATGACAAAAAATCGTAGAATATCTCGATTTCTACTATACCGTTATCAGCCAGAAGCAGTTCGGTGACATTCGAAGGAATAAGTGCAAAGGGTACATCGGTCAAGTTTTGGAAGCTTAAGTCGGCCTCCACCGCTTCTGCTGTGAAGTTACTCAGAGATAGTAACATGGCGATGAATAACCAAAACGAGCGCGACGTGTCCGTCATTGTGGCTACCGACATAGCGACAGTGTGAGAGGCCAGCTCTCCCGCCGGCGTCTTTCCTGTGATCAGTGAATCCACAATGCCAGAATCGACCCCCCAGATGGATTTCTCTTCACCCGCCCCCCGACTGTGGAGTTGTCCCACTCTGTATAGCCAAGACGTCGTTTGCTAATTCAGCAGCCGTGTTGTTATGGCGCCGTTACACGGCAGGGGTATGGCCAGACAGGGGCGGCGTCACCGACTGACTGTGCTAATCCGGAACACGTACGGAACGACCCAGCGCTGGAGCAACGTGCTGCGGTATCTTATATGGATCTTAACATAGTATGACAGGGGCATGTAGGAATTTGAAAAAGCGGGGGGCGGCGGAGAGGGGGGGAGATCATTGAAAATTTACGAATGGGGGAGGGTCTGCTCGCTAACAACTTGCGACCAGCGACACAAGGAGGGGGTGGTGCGATGTTTAGGGTGGTCAAGGAGGGGGGGGTGCGATGTGTGGGGTGGTCAAGAAGGGCGTGGTGCAAGAAGGGCGTGGTGGGATGTTTAGGGTGGTCAAGGAGGGGGTGGTGCGATGTTTGGGGTGGTCAAGGAGGGGGTGGTGCGATGTTTGGGGTGGTCAAGGAGGGGGTGGTGCGATGTTTGGGGTGGTCAAGGAGGGGGTGGTGCGATGTTTGGGGTGGTCAAGGAGGGGGTGGTGCGATGTTTGGGGTGGTCAAGGAGGGGGTGGTGCGATGTTTGGGGTGGTCAAGGAGGGGGTGGTGCGATGTTTGGGGTGGTCTAGGAGGGGGTGGTGCGATGTTTGGGGTGGTCAAGGAGGGGGTGGTGCGATGTTTGGGGTGGTCAAGGAGGGGGTGGTGCGATGTTTGGGGTGGTCAAGGAGGGGGTGGTGCGATGTTTGGGGTGGTCAAAGAAGGGGTTGGTGCGATGTTTTGGGTGGTCAAGGAGGGGTTGGTGCGATGTTTGGGGTGGTCAAGGAGGCGGTCGTGCGATGTTTGGGGTGGTCAAGGAGGGGGTGGTGCGATGTTTGGGGTGGTCAAGGAGGGGGTGGTGCGATGTTTGGGGTGGTCAAGGAGGGGGTGGTGCGATGTTTGGGGTGGTCAAAGAGGAGGTGGTGCGATGTTTGGGGTGGTCAAGGAGGGGGTGGTGCGATGTTTGGGGTGGTCAAGGAGGGGGTGGTGCGATGTTTGGGGTGGTCAAAGAAGGGGTGGTGCGATGTTTGGGGTGGTCAAGGAGGGGTTGGTGCGATGTTTGGGGTGGTCAAGGAGGCGGTCGTGCGATGTTTGGGGTGGTCAAGGAGGGGTTGGTGCGATGTTTGGGGTGGTCAAAGAAGGGGTGGTGCGATGTTTGGGGTGGTCAAGGAGGCGGTCGTGCGATGTTTGGGGTGGTCAAGGAGGGGGTGGTGCGATGTTTGGGGTGGTCAAAGAAGGGGTGGTGCGATGTTTGGGGTGGTCAAAGAAGGGGTGGTGCGATGTTTGGGGTGGTCAAGGAGGCGGTCGTGCGATGTTTGGGGTGGTCAAGGAGGGGGTGGTGCGATGTTTGGGGTGGTCAAAGAAGGGGTGGTGCGATGTTTGGGGTGGTCTAGGAGGAGGTGGTGCGATGTTTGGGGTGGTCAAGGAGGCGGTCGTGCGATGTTTGGGGTGGTCAAGGTTAGTTGGAGTTTGATTGGATAAGTCACTGTTATACGCAGGCCTGGAAGGAATTATACACGATGGAATAAAGGACAAAATGGACTTACGTGTGTTATAGTCGATAATAAAAAAAAACGAAACAAGAACGAAACGGCCATGCGAGAGTAACGTTACAATACAATTTATAAAGCCCATCTACATCGATAGATATTTCTTTTATTGGAACTTATTACTCAATAATTCAAGAATACGCAAGAATACTTCATATTTGAAAACGTCTCTTTATCTCGATGAACTTGTGAACTACATGTGATAACCACAGCAAAGCTTTATTATTTTTTCGCCTTATTATAGCCGCATTTTACTATACTAATTAACACACTTACGGGACTCGATTTCATTCCGCCGCACGATGCCCCGATGTCACGATGCCATCAGCTAAGGATATCAATTCCATAATTATTGTTTGTAGACCGATTCACACAACGACACTAAGCCCCTTTTTTTTCTCCAAGATTGTTCTTCAATCCAGAGTATGAAATTGACAATCGTAGCTGATGGTAGGTATAAGTGAGAAGCATTCATCTTTAAAACTGACAAGAACGAGTCATGTTGCTTTGTTTGTCCGACTTACTTGTCCGACATAACGCTCGTGGAATACCTTTTTTCGCCACATGATTGGATAAAAGCAACAGTGACGCCAGTGAATGATTGACAGCCTGGATCGGTCTATTTTGGATCCATGATACCACCGCTATGCGGGGTCTAGCTTGCTCGAGCCAAGACATATGTTGTCCAGTGATGCTTCGCGTATCCCGGGGGACACGCCCAGTAGGTGGGGGACGAAATCGAAGGAAATGATATCTTATGCAGGTTTCCGATAATGATTAGTACAAGTACAAGACTTACATTACACCTAGGAATAAAAAAGTATAAGTAACAGTATAAAAGCGATTCCATATTGTTTCCAGTGAAAGTTGTTTTTGAAATGAAACAAGGGCGCGTTATATGTGCTACAGACTTGATATATATATATATAATATATCACACGTTGCAAATTGGATAGAACTTTATTGTTTGTTTGTTTTCGTGGTATAATTTGCTGAACGGGTAATATTTGCTTCACGTCCATGCTTAGGTAACGATGCGGCCTGCATCTCAGATGCGGTATCAGTGATACTTATGTCTGTAAAACTAAGCATAACTCATATCATCCCTTCCAGCTGTGAATTCATCTAGACTGAACCCATGTCATAACAACGGGGGCTGCCAACATGCTTGTCACGTCAACAACAGCAGGGCCGTGTGTTCCTGTGTGGCAGGTTTTGTGTTGGGTAAAGATGGAAGAAGCTGCAAAGGTAAAGTCTTTCATCTGTCATTTCTTCAATTCAGGTTGCATATGCATATCTCATTCATAGATTATTTACTGACCTCGTGTAAATGATGTCAGCATCGTTTTGTTTTCTACAAAATGGTTGTAATTTCTAATGGCAGACGTCGACGATTGCTTGTCCACACCATGTGAAAATGGCGGAACCTGTGTGGACCACGTCGGGGGCTACAGTTGTGTGTGTCCATCGCAGTACGGGGGGAACTACTGTTCGCAAGGTGAGGCTTAGCTGTTAGGCGGATCTCTTTTGTCACGTTTTTGTCAATACTATAAGGATGTAGGTCATCTTCACCATTTCCCAGATATCAGAGATATTTCGCAAGAATTGCGTTACACATTCAGATGTAATGTTAGTATATTTTAAAACACTTGGCACACTGAAATAATATTGTGTATATGATACCCTATATATATGGCGTTCATATAATAACTGATGGAAGATTTACATTACATCTATGAATAACGATATAATAATAATAACGATATAATAGTATGTGGGGATTCCAAATGTTTTGCAGTGAAATTAGCTTTCAAATGCAATGCATAAATTAAAACAAGAGCTTGTCTTATGATGACCCCAAATGATAGCAAAAGCAATGAAACTTGATTATGCACTTGTTGTGGCATAGCCTGTTGGGTGGATCTCGTGTGTCAGGTTTTGTTAATAGTATAAAGATGTAGGTCATGTTTAGCATTCCCCAGATATCAGAGATACTTAGCAAGAGTTGCGTTGCATATTCAGATGTAATGTTAGTATATGTTGAAGCCCTTGGCACACTGAAATAATATTGTGTATTTGATACCCTATATATATGGCGTTCATATAATAACTGATACAAGATTTACATTAAATCTATGAATAACGATATAATAGTAAATGAGGATTCCAAATGTCTTGCAGTGAAATTAGCTTTCGAATGCAATGTATGAATTAAAACAAGAAATTGTCTTATGATGACCACAAATGAAAACAAAAGCAATGAAACTTGCATATAAGTCTATTCATTATGCAGTTGCTGTGGCATAACATGCTGTGCTAGAGGTAATATTTTTGTTCACATCCTTATTTGCTTAAAGATGTGAAACCTTTGTATCAGATAAGAAATCAATTCTGCTCATATCCATCAATCTAAGCATAACTCACATCATTCTTTCCAGTTGTGGACTTCTCTAGCCTGAATCCATGCCACAACAACGGGGGCTGCCAACATGCTTGTCACGTCACCAACGACACGGCCGTCTGTTCGTGTGTGGCTGGTTTTGTGTTGGGTAAAGATGGAAGAAGCTGCCAAGGTAAAGTCTTTCATCTGTCAATTCTTCAATGCGCGTTGCATATGCATATCACATTCATAGATTATACGCTGACGTCGTTCAAATGATGTCAGCATCGTTTTTTTATCTACAAAATGGTTGTAATTTGTAATGGCAGACGTCGACGATTGCTTGTCCACACCATGCGAAAATGGCGGAACCTGTGTGGACCACGTCGGGGGCTACAGTTGTGTGTGTCCATCGCAGTACGGGGGGAACTACTGTTCGCAAGGTGAGCACACCTACCTGTTAGGTGGATCTCTTTTGTCAGGTTTTGTCAATACTATAAGGATGTAGGTCATCTTCAGCATTTCCCAGATATCAGAGATATTTCGCTAGAATTGTGTTGCACATTCCAATGTAATGTTAGTATATATCAAAGCACTTGGCACACTAAACTAATATTGCGTATTTGATACCCTATATATATGGCTTTCATATAATAACTGATACAAGATTTACATTAAATCTCTGAATAACGATATAATAGTAAATGGGGATTCCAAATGTGTTCCAGTGAAATTACCTTTCGAATGCAATGTATGAATTAAACAGAAGAAATGATCTTATGATGACCACAGATGATAACGAAAGCAATGAAATTTCATTATGCAGTTTTTGTGGCATAACCTGATGTGCTAGAGGTAATATTATTGTTCACATATTGATTTGCTTAAGGACGTAAAACCTTTATATCAGATACAGAATACATTATGCTCATATCCGTAAATCTAAGCACAACTCATACCATCCTTTCCAGCTGTGGATTTCTCTAGCCTGAATCCATGCCACAACAACGGGGGCTGCCAACATGCTTGCGACGTCACCAACAACACGGCCGTCTGTTCGTGTGTGGCTGGTTTTGTGTTGGGTCAAGATGGAAGAAGCTGTCAAAGTAAAGTCTTTCATCTGTCCATTCTTCAATGCGCGTTGCATATGCATATAACATTCATAGATTATATACTGACCTCGTGCAAATGACTGTCAGCATCGTTGTTCATCTACAAAATGATAGTAATTTGTAATGGCAGATGTCGACGATTGCTTGTCCACACCATGCGAACATGGTGGAACCTGTGTGGACCACGTCGGGGGCTACAATTGTGTGTGTCCATCGCAGTACGGGGGGAACTACTGTTCGCAAGGTGAGGCCTATCTGTTAGGTGGATCTCCTTTGTCGAGTTTTTGTCAATACTATAAGGATGTAGGTCACTTCAGCATTTCCCAGGTATCAGAGATATTTCGCTAGAATTGCGTTACACATTCAGATGTAATGTTAGTATATGTTGAAGCACTTGGCACACTGAAATAATATTGTTTTTTTTTATACCTTATATATATATGTGTGTCTTTCATAAAGCAACGGATACAAGATTTACAATACATCTATGAATAACGATATAATAATATATGGGCACTCCAAATGTTTTGTAGTGAAATTAGCTTTCGAATGCAATGCATAAATTAAAACAAGAGCTTGTCTTATGATGACCCCAAATGATAAAAGCAATGAAACTTGATTATGTACTTGTTGTGGCATAGCCTGCTGGGTGGATCTCGTGTGTCAGGTTTTGTCAATAGTATAAGGATGTAGGTCATGTTTAGCATTCCCCAGATATCAGAGATACTTCGCAAGAGTTGCGTTGCATATTCAGATGTAATGTTAATATATTTTGCAGTACTTGGCACACTAAAATAATATTGGGTATTTGATACCCTATATATATATGGCTTTCATATAATAATTGATGCAAGATTTACATTACATGTATGAGAAACGATATAATAATAATAACGATATAATACTATATGGGGATTCCAAATGTTTTGCAGTAAAATTAGCTTTCGAATGCAATGCATAAATTAAAACAAGAGCTTGTCTTATGATGACCCCAAATGATAACAAAAGAGATGAAACTTGATTATGCACTTGTTGTGGCATAGCCTGTTGGGTGGATCTCGTGTGTCAGGTTTTGTCAATAGTATAAGGATGTAGGTCATGTTCAGCATTCCCCAGATATCAGAGATACTTCGCAAGAGTTGCGTTGCATATTCAGATGTAATGTTAATATATTTTGCAGTACTTGGCACACTGAAATAATATTGTGTATTTGATACCCTATATATATATGGCTTTCATATCATAATTGATACAAGATTGACATTACATGTATGAGAAACGATATAATAATAATAACGATATAATACTATATGGGGATTCCAAATGTTTTGCAGTGAAATTAGCTTTCGAATGCAATGTATGAATTAAAACAAGGGATTGTCTTATGATGACCACAGATGATAACGAAAGCAATGAAACTTCATTGTGCAGTTGTTGTGACATAACCTGCTGTGCTAGAGGTAATATTATTGTTCACATTTTGATTTGCTTAACGACGTGAAAGCTTTATATCAGATACAGAATACATTATGCTCATATCCGTAAATCTAAGCACAACTCATACCATCCTTTCCAGCTGTGGATTTCTCTAGCCTGAACCCATGTCACAACAACGGGGGCTGCCAACATGCTTGTGACGTCACCAACAACACGGCCGTCTGTTCGTGTGTGGCTGGTTTTGTGTTGGGTCAAGATGGAAGAAGCTGTCAAGGTAAAGTCTTTCATCTGTCAATTCTTCAATGCGCGTTGCATATACATATAACATTCATAGATTATATACTGACTTCGTGCAAATGAATGTCAGCATCGTTTTTCATCTACAAAATGATAGTAATTTGTAATGGCAGATGTCGACGATTGCTTGTCCACACCATGCGGAAATGGCGGAACCTGTGTGGACCACGTCGGGGGCTACAGTTGTGTGTGTCCATCGCAGTACGGGGGGAACCACTGTTCGCAAGGTGAGGCCTAGCTGTTAGGCGGATCTCTTTTGTCGAGTTTTTGTCAATACTATAGGGATGTAGATCATCTTCAGCATTTTCCAGATATCAGAGTTATTTCGCAAGAATTGCGTTACACATTCAGATGTAATGTTAGTATATGTTGAAGCACTTGGCACACTGAAATAATATTGTGTATTTGATACCCTTTATATATGGCGTTCATATAATAACTGATACAAGATTTACATTAAATCTATGAATAACGATATAATAGTAAATGAGGATTCCAAATGTCTTGCAGTGAAATTAGCTTTCGAATGCTATGTATGAATTAAAACAAGAAATTGTATTATGATGACCACAAATGTAAACAAAAGCAATGAAACTTGCATATAAGTCTATTCATTATGCAGTTGCTGTGGCATAACATGCTGTGCTAGAGGTAATATTTTTGTTCACATCCTTATTTGCTTAAAGATGTGAAACCTTTGTACCAGATAAGAAATCAATTCTGCTCATATCCATCAATTTAAGCATAACTCACATCATCCTTTCCAGTTGTGGACTTCTCTAGCCTGAATCCATGCCACAACAACGGGGGCTGCCAACATGCTTGTCACGTCACCAACAACACGGCCGTGTGTTCGTGTGTGGCTGGTTTTGTGTTGGGTCAAGATGGAAGAAGCTGTCAAGGTAAAGTCTTTCATCTGTCAATTCTTCAATGCGCGTTGAATATGCATATAACATTAATAGATTATATACTGACCTCGTGCAAATGAATGTCAGCATCGTTTTTCATCTACAAAATGATAGTAATTTATAATGGCAGATGTCGACGATTGCTTGTCCACACCATGCGAAAATGGCGGAACCTGTGTGGACCACGTCGGGGGCTACAGTTGTGTGTGTCCATCGCAGTACGGGGGGAACTACTGTTCGCAAGGTGAGGCCTAGCTGTTAGGCGGATCTCTTTTGTCGAGTTTTTGTCAATACTATAAGGATGTAGGTCACTTCAGCATTTTCCAGATATCAGAGTTATTTCGCAAGAATTGCGTTACACATTCAGATGTAATGTTAGTATATTTTGAAGCACTTAGCACACTGGAATAATATTGTTTTTTTATACCTTATATATATATATGTGTGTCTTTCATATAAGAAAGGATACAAGATTTAAAATACATCTCTGAATAACGATATAATACTATATGGGGATTCCAAATGTTTTGCAGTGAAATTAGCTTTCAAATGCAATGCATAAATTAAAACAAGAGCTTGTCTTATGATGACCCCAAATGATAACAAAAGCAATGAAACTTCATTATGCACTTGTTGTGGCATAGCCTGTTGGGTGGATCTCGTGTGTCAGGTTTTGTCAATAGTATAAGGATGTAGGTCATGTTTAGCATTCCCCAGATATCAGCGATACTTCGCAAGAGTTGCGTTGCATATTCAGATGTAATGTTAATATATTTTGCAGTAATTGGCACACTAAAATAATATTGTGTATTTGATACCTTATATATATATGGCTTTCATATAATAATTGATACAAGATTGACATTACATGTATGAGAAACGATATAATAATAATAACGATATAATACTATATGGGGATTCCAAATGTTTTGCAGTGAAATTAGCTTTCGAATGCAATGTATGAATTAAAACAAGGGATTGTCTTATGATGACCACAGATGATAACGAAAGCAATGAAACTTCATTGTGCAGTTGTTGTGACATAACCTGCTGTGCTAGAGGTAATATTATTGTTCACATTTTGATTTGCTTAACGACGTGAAAGCTTTATATCAGATACAGAATACATTATGCTCATATCCGTAAATCTAAGCACAACTCATACCATCCTTTCCAGCTGTGGATTTCTCTAGCCTGAACCCATGTCACAACAACGGGGGCTGCCAACATGCTTGTGACGTCACCAACAACACGGCCGTCTGTTCGTGTGTGGCTGGTTTTGTGTTGGGTCAAGATGGAAGAAGCTGTCAAGGTAAAGTCTTTCATCTGTCAATTCTTCAATGCGCGTTGCATATACATATAACATTCATAGATTATATACTGACCTCGTGCAAATGAATGTCAGCATCGTTTTTCATCTACAAAATGATAGTAATTTGTAATGGCAGATGTCGACGATTGCTTGTCCACACCATGCGGAAATGGCGGAACCTGTGTGGACCACGTCGGGGGCTACAGTTGTGTGTGTCCATCGCAGTACGGGGGGAACCACTGTTCGCAAGGTGAGGCCTAGCTGTTAGGCGGATCTCTTTTGTCGAGTTTTTGTCAATACTATAGGGATGTAGATCATCTTCAGCATTTTCCAGATATCAGAGTTATTTCGCAAGAATTGCGTTACACATTCAGATGTAATGTTAGTATATGTTGAAGCACTTGGCACACTGAAATAATATTGTGTATTTGATACCCTATATATATGGCGTTCATATAATAACTGATACAAGATTTACATTAAATCTATGAATAACGATATAATAGTAAATGAGGATTCCAAATGTCTTGCAGTGAAATTAGCTTTCGAATGCAATGTATGAATTAAAACAAGAAATTGTATTATGTTGACCACAAATGTAAACAAAAGCAATGAAACTTGCATATAAGTCTATTCATTATGCAGTTGCTGTGGCATAACATGCTGTGCTAGAGGTAATATTTTTGTTCACATCCTTATTTGCTTAAAGATGTGAAACCTTTGGATCAGATAAGAAATCAATTCTGCTCATATCCATCAATTTAAGCATAACTCACATCATCCTTTCCAGTTGTGGACTTCTCTAGCCTGAATCCATGCCACAACAACGGGGGCTGCCAACATGCTTGTCACGTCACCAACAACACGGCCGTGTGTTCGTGTGTGGCTGGTTTTGTGTTGGGTCAAGATGGAAGAAGCTGTCAAGGTAAAGTCTTTCATCTGTCAATTCTTCAATGCGCGTTGAATATGCATATAACATTAATAGATTATATACTGACCTCGTGCAAATGAATGTCAGCATCGTTGTTCATCTACAAAATGATAGTAATTTGTAATGGCAGATGTCGACGATTGCTTGTCCACACCATGCGAAAATGGCGGAACCTGTGTGGACCACGTCGGGGGCTACAGTTGTGTGTGTCCATCGCAGTACGGGGGGAACCACTGTTCGCAAGGTGAGGCCTAGCTGTTAGGTGGATCTCTTTTGTCGAGTTTTTGTCAATACTATAAGGATGTAGGTCATATTCAGCATTTCCCAGATATCAGAGTTATTTCGCAAGAATTGCGTTACACATTCAGATGTAATGTTAGTATATTTTGAAGCACTTAGCACACTGGAATAATATTGTTTTTTTTATACCTTATATATATATATATGTGTCTTTCATATAACAACTGATACAAGATTTACAATACATCTATGAATAACGATATCATAATATATGGGGATTCCAAATGTTTTGCAGTGAAATTAGCTTTCGAATGCAATGCATAAATTGAAACAAGAGCTTGTCTTATGATGACCCCAAATGATAACAAAAGCAATGAAACTTGATTATGCATTTGTTGTGGCATAGCCTGTTGGGTGGATCTCGTGTGTCAGGTTTTGTCAATAGTATAAGGATGTAGGTCATGTTTAGCATTCCCCAGATATCAGAGATACTTCGCAAGATTTGCGTTGCATATTCAGATGTAATGTTAATATATTTTGCAGTACTTGGCACACTGAAATAATATTGTGTATTTGATACCCTATATATATATGGCTTTCATATCATAATTGATACAAGATTGACATTACATGTATGAGAAACGATATAATAATAAGAACGATATAATACTATATGGGGATTCCAAATGTTTTGCAGTGAAATTAGCTTTCGAATGCAATGTATGAATTAAAACAAGGGATTGTCTTATGATGACCACAGATGATAAAGAAAGCAATGAAACGTCATTGTGCAGTTGTTGTGACATAACCTGCTGTGCTAGAGGTAATATTATTGTTCACATTCTGATTTGCTTAACGACGTGAAAGCTTTATATCAGATACAGAATACATTATGCTCATATCCGTAAATCTAAGCACAACTCATACCATCCTTTCCAGCTGTGGATTTCTCTAGCCTGAACCCATGTCACAACAACGGGGGCTGCCAACATGCTTGTGACGTCACCAACAACACGGCCGTCTGTTCGTGTGTGGCTGGTTTTGTGTTGGGTCAAGATGGAAGAAGCTGTCAAGGTAAAGTCTTTCATCTGTCAATTCTTCAATGCGCGTTGCATATACATATAACATTCATAGATTATATACTGACCTCGTGCAAATGAATGTCAGCATCGTTTGTCATCTACAAAATGATAGTAATTTGTAATGGCAGATGTCGACGATTGCTTGTCCACACCATGCGAAAATGGCGGAACCTGTGTGGACCACGTCGGGGGCTACAGTTGTGTGTGTCCATCGCAGTACGGGGGGAACCACTGTTCGCAAGGTGAGGCCTAGCTGTTAGGCGGATCTCTTTTGTCCGGTTTTTGTCAATACTATAGGGATGTAGATCATCTTCAGCATTTTCCAGATATCAGAGTTATTTCGCAAGAATTGCGTTACACATTCAGATGTAATGTTAGTATATGTTGAAGCACTTGGCACACTGAAATAATATTGTGTATTTGATACCCTATATATATGGCGTTCATATAATAACTGATACAAGATTTACATTAAATCTATGAATAACGATATAATAGTAAATGAGGATTCCAAATGTCTTGCAGTGAAATTAGCTTTCGAATGCAATGTATGAATTAAAACAAGAAATTGTATTATGATGACCACAAATGTAAACAAAAGCAATGAAACTTGCATATAGGTCTATTCATTATGCAGTTGCTGTGGCATAACATGCTGTGCTAGAGGTAATATTTTTGTTCACATCCTTATTTGCTTAAAGATGTGAAACCTTTGTATCAGATAAGAAATCAATTCCGCTCATATCCATCAATTTAAGCATAACTCACATCATCCTTTCCAGTTGTGGACTTCTCTAGCCTGAATCCATGCCACAACAACGGGGGCTGCCAACATGCTTGCGACGTCACCAACAACACGGCCGTCTGTTCGTGTGTGGCTGGTTTTGTGTTGGGTCAAGATGGAAGAAGCTGTCAAAGTAAAGTCTTTCATCTGTCAATTCTTCAATGCGCGTTGCATATGCATATAACATTCATAGATTATATACTGACCTCGTGCAAATGACTGTCAGCATCGTTGTTCATCTACAAAATGATAGTAATTTGTAATG
The DNA here is from genome assembly GCA_964019135.1 of Arenicola marina. Classification (NCBI taxonomy): domain Eukaryota; kingdom Metazoa; phylum Annelida; class Polychaeta; family Arenicolidae; genus Arenicola; species Arenicola marina. The sequence goes on along the minus strand of OZ025256.1, from coordinate 11,310,118 downwards.
GCAGATGTCGACGATTGCTTGTCCACACCATGCGAAAATGGCGGAACCTGTGTGGACCACGTCGGGGGCTACAGTTGTGTGTGTCCATCGCAGTACGGGGGGAACCACTGTTCGCAAGGTGAGGCCTAGCTGTTGGGTGGATCTCTTTTGTCGAGTTTTTGTCAATACTATAAGGATGTAGGTCACTTCAGCATTTCCCAGATATCAGAGTTATTTCGCAAGAATTGCGTTACACATTCAGATGTAATGTTAGTATATGTTGAAGCACTTGGCACACTGGAATAATATTGTTTTTTTTATACCTTATATATATATATATGTGTCTTTCATATAACAACAGATACAAGATTTACAATATATCTATGAATAACGATATCATAATATATGGGGATTCCAAATGTTTTGCAGTGAAATTAGCTTTCGAATGCAATGCATAAATTAAAACAAGAGCTTGTCTTATGATGACCCCAAATGATAACAAAGCAATGAAACTTGATTATGCACTTGTTGTGGCATAGCCTGTTGGGTGGATCTCGTGTGTCAGGTTTCGTCAATAGTATAAGGATGTAGGTCATGTTTAGCATTCCCCAGATATCAGAGATACTTCGCAAGAGTTGCGTTGCATATTCAGATGTAATGTTAATATATTTTGCAGTACTTGGCACACTGAAATAATATTGTGTACTTGATACCCTATGTATACATGGCTTTCATATAATAATTGATACAAGATTTACATTACATGTATGAGAAACGATATAATAATAATAACGATATAATACTATATGGAGATTCCAAATGTTTTGCAGTGAAATTAGCTTTCGAATGCAATGTATGAATTAAAACAAGAGATTGTCTTATGATGACCACAGATGATAACGAAAGCAATGAAACTTCATTGTGCAGTTGTTGTGACATAACCTGCTGTGCCAGAGGTAATATTATTGTTCACATTCTGATTTGCTTAACGACGTGAAAGCTTTATATCAGATACAGAATACATTATGCTCATATCCGTAAATCTAAGCACAACTCATACCATCCTTTCCAGCTGTGGATTTCTCTATCCTGAACCCATGTCACAACAACGGGGGCTGCCAACATGCTTGTCACGTCACCAACAACACGGCCGTGTGTTCGTGTGTGGCTGGTTTTGTGTTGGGTAAAGATGGAAGAAGCTGCCAAGGTAAAGTCTTTCATCTGTCAATTCTTCAATGCGCGTTGCATATGCATATCACATTCATAGATTATACACTGACGTCGTGCAAATGATGTCAGCATCGTTTTTTTATCTACAAAATGGTTGTAATTTGTAATGGCAGACGTCGACGATTGCTTGTCCACACCATGCGAAAATGGCGGAACCTGTGTGGACCACGTCGGGGGCTACAGTTGTGTGTGTCCATCGCAGTACGGGGGGAACTACTGTTCGCAAGGTGAGCACACCTACCTGTTAGGTGGATCTCTTTTGTCAGGTTTTGTCAATACTATAAGGATGTAGGTCATCTTCAGCATTTCCCAGATATCAGAGATATTTCGCTAGAATTGCGTTGCACATTCCAATGTAATGTTAGTATATATTAAAGCACTTGGCACACTAAAATAATATTGTGTATTTGATACCCTATATATATGGCTTTCATATAATAACTGATACAAGATTTACATTAAATCAATGAATAACGATATAATAGGAAATGGGGATTCCAAATGTCTTCCAGTGAAAATAGCTTTCGAATGCAATGTATGAATTAAACAGAAGAAATTATCTTATGATGACCACAGATGACAACGAAAGCAATGAAACTGCATTATGCAGTTGTTGTGGCATAACCTGCTGTGCTAGAGGTAATATTGTTGTTCACATTCTGATTTGCTTAAGGACGTAAGACCTTTATATCAGATACAGAATACATTATGCTCATATCCGTAAATCTAAGCACAACTCATACCATCCTTTCCAGCTGTGGATTTCTTTAGCCTGAATCCATGCCACATTAACGGGGGCTGCCAACATGCTTGTCACGTCGCCAACAACACGGCAGTCTGTTCGTGTGTGGCTGGTTTTGTGTTGGGTCAAGATGGAAGAAGCTGTCAAGGTAAAGTCTTTCATCTGTCAATTCTTCAATGCGCGTTGCATATACATATAACATTCATAGATTATATACTGACCTCGTGCAAATGAATGTCAGCATCGTTTTTCATCTACAAAATGATAGTAATTTGTAATGGCAGATGTCGACGATTGCTTGTCCACACCATGCGAAAATGGCGGAACCTGTGTGGACCACGTCGAGGGCTACAGTTGTGTGTGTCCATCGCAGTACGGGGGGAACTACTGTTCGCAAGGTGAGGCCTAGCTGTTAGGTCGATCTCTTTTGTCGAGTTTTTGTCAATACTATAAGGATGTAGGTCATCTTCAGCATTTTCCAGATATCAGAGTTATTTCGCAAGAATTGCGTTACACATTCAGATGTAATGTTAGTATATTTTGAAGCACTTAGCACACTGGAATAATATTGTTTTTTTTATACCTTATATATATATATATGTGTCTTTCATATAACAACAGATACAAAATTTACAATACATCTATGAATAACGATATCATAATATATGGGGATTCCAAATGTTTTGCAGTGAAATTAGCTTTCGAATGCAATGCATAAATTAAAACAAGAGCTTGTCTTATGATGACCCCAAATGATAACAAAGCAATGAAACTTGATTATGCACTTGTTGTGGCATAGCCTGTTGGGTGGATCTCGTGTGTCAGGTTTCGTCAATAGTATAAGGATGTAGGTCATGTTTAGCATTCCCCAGATATCAGAGATACTTTGCAAGAGTTGCGTTGCATATTCAGATGTAATGTTAATATATTTTGCAGTACTTGGCACACTGAAATAATATTGTGTACTTGATACCCTATATATACATGACTTTCATATAATAATTGATACAAGATTTACATTACATGTATGAGAAACGATATAATAATAATAACGATATAATACTATATGGAGATTCCAAATGTTTTGCAGTGAAATTAGCTTTCGAATGCAATGTATGAATTAAAACAAGAGATTGTCTTATGATGACCACAGATGATAATGAAAGCAATGAAACTTCATTGTGCAGTTGTTGTGACATAACCTGCTGTGCTAGAGGTAATATTATTGTTCACATTCTGATTTGCTTAACGACGTGAAAGCTTTATATCAGATACAGAATACATTATGCTCATATCCGTAAATCTAAGCACAACTCATACCATCCTTTCCAGCTGTGGATTTCTCTAGCCTGAACCCATGTCACAACAACGGGGGCTGCCAACATGCTTGTGACGTCACCAACAACACGGCCGTCTGTTCGTGTGTGGCTGGTTTTGTGTTGGGTCAAGATGGAAGAAGCTGTCAAGGTAAAGTCTTTCATCTGTCAATTCTTCAATGCGCGTTGCATATACATATAACATTCATAGATTATATACTGACCTCGTGCAAATGAATGTCAGCATCGTTTTTCATCTACAAAATGATAGTAATTTGTAATGGCAGATGTCGACGATTGCTTGTCCACACCATGCGAAAATGGCGGAACCTGTGTGGACCACGTCGGGGGCTACAGTTGTGTGTGTCCATCGCAGTACGGGGGGAACCACTGTTCGCAAGGTGAGGCCTAGCTGTTAGGCGGATCTCTTTTGTCCGGTTTTTGTCAATACTATAGGGATGTAGATCATCTTCAGCATTTTCCAGATATCAGAGTTATTTCGCAAGAATTGCGTTACACATTCAGATGTAATGTTAGTATATGTTGAAGCACTTGGCACTCTGAAATAATATTGTGTATTTGATACCCTATATATATGGCGTTCATATAATAACTGATACAAGATTTACATTAAATCTATGAATAACGATATAATAGTAAATGAGGATTCCAAATGTCTTGCAGTGAAATTAGCTTTCGAATGCAATGTATGAATTAAAACAAGAAATTGTATTATGATGACCACAAATGTAAACAAAAGCAATGAAACTTGCATATAAGTCTATTCATTATGCACTTGCTGTGGCATAACATGCTGTGGTAGAGGTAATATTTTTGTTCACATCCTTATTTGCTTAAAGATGTGAAACCTTTTTATCAGATAAGAAATCAATTCTGCTCATATCCATCAATTTAAGCATAACTCACATCATCCTTTCCAGTTGTGGACTTCTCTAGCCTGAATCCATGCCACAACAACGGGGGCTGCCAACATGCTTGTCACGTCACCAACAACACGGCCGTCTGTTCGTGTGTGGCTGGTTTTGTGTTGGGTAAAGATGGAAGAAGCTGCCAAGGTAAAGTCTTTCATCTGTCAATTCTTCAATGCGTGTTGCATATGCATATCACATTCATAGATTATATACTGACGTCGTTCAAATGATGTCAACATCGTGTTTTATCTACAAAATGGTTATAATTTTCAATGGCAGATGTCGACGATTGCTTGTCCACACCATGTGAAAATGGCGGAACCTGTGTGGACCACGTCGAGGGCTACAGTTGTGTGTGTCCATCGCAGTACGGGGGAAACTACTGTTCACAAGGTGAGCACACCTACCTGTTGGGTGGATCTCTTTTGTCGAGTTTTTGTCAGAACTATAAGAATGTAGGTCATATTCAGCATTTCCCAGATATCAGAGATATTTCGCAAGAATTGCGTGCCACATTTAAATGTAATGTTATTATATTTTGAAGCACTTAGCACACTGGAATAATATTGTGTATATGATACCCTATATATATATATATATTGCTTTCATATAATAACTGAGACAAGATTTACATTACATCTAAGAATAACAATATAATAGTATATGGGGACTCCAAATGTGTTGCAGTGAAATTTGCTTTCAAATGCAATGTATGAAGTTAAAAAAGGGTTTGTCTTATGATGACCCCAAATGATAACAAAAGCAATGAAACTTCATTATGCAGTTGTTGTAGCATAGCCTGTCCGAATCTCGTGTGTCAGGTTTTGTCAATAGTATAAGGATGTAGGTCATGTTTAGCATTCCCCAGATATCAGAGATACTTCGCAAGAGTTGCGTTGCATATTCAGATGTAATGTTGGTATATTTTGCAGTACTTGGCACACTGAAATAATATTGTGTATTTGATACCCTATATATATATGGCTTTCATATAATAACTGATGCAAGATTTACATTACATCTATGAATAACGATATAATAGTATATGGGGATTCCAAATGTCTTGCAATGTAATTAACTTTCGAATGCAATGCATGAATTAAAACAAGAGTTTGTCTTATGATGACCACAAATGATAACGAAAGCAATGAAAATTGCATATAAGTGTATTCATTATGCAGTTGCTGTGGCATAACATGCTGTGCTAGAGGTAATATTTTTGTTCACATTCTTATTTGCTTAAAAATGTGAAACCTTTATATCAGATAAGAAATCAATTCTGCTCATATCCATCAATCTAAGCGTAACTCACATCATCCTTTCCAGCTGTGGATTTGTCTAGCCTGAATCCATGCCGCAACAACGGGGGCTGCCAACATGCTTGTCACGTCACCAACAACACGGCCGTCTGTTTGTGTGTGGCTGGTTTTGCGTTGGATCAGGATGGAAACAGCTGCGAAGGTAAACTCCAAAAACGTTATGTATCAATTTGGTTTTCAGTCTTACCGTGTCACATTCGCTTTACGCCTTTTCATTGCTCATCTGTTTATCCTGTGATCAGTAAGGGACCCTGCTTGCTTAGAGTACGTGCCATCCGGAGGTGTCACTCACTTCCGCCACACTCGCCCCTCTTTCCCGGTCGGCACCCCATTTATTTGACCCCAAATACCTGCATCCTATGACATGCATTTGAGTTATGTTACGTTGAAACTGTGGGTACTGCGCACAGGCGGATCTTTCAGAGGAATTTGAAAATGAAGGGGGGGGGGGGGCGGGGGTCCATTGAAATTTGCGTTCATTTAGATAAGGTTGGTCGTATATGCAGGACTCTCAGGTGGCCAGGGGCCGTATTCATAATCGCCACTTACGCTACGCCACTAGACTTAGCGCTAAGTGAAAGATTTGTCGAGCGGGGCTTGGACCCCCTGACACCCCCCCCCCCCACCTCCCCCTGGACCCGCCCATGTAATATATTTGTGCTCTACCTTAGCCATGCCCACCGTTGCCTTCTGCGAGGAACACGACCAAGACGTAGTTCAAGCCGCCGGCACCATCATCAGCCCAAACTACCCAAGGCATTACCCAAACAACCGAGTCTGCCAGCTGTCGTTCCGCACACCAAGCGCCACGGTCGGTCCTTACGCCATGGAGGTAACCGGTCACACCTTCGTTACCGAAGGACGCAACGACTACCTGAATGTGACAAGCTTGTTTGCTCCCTACATCATCTCCGGACGACGGGAAAGCTTTCGCCACACATGTAAGTTCCACAATGTTACACGTGACACGGCTGTGACACGTGCATTCCGTTGATTATTTCACTGCTTATTGCTCACAATATGTATGAAGCAATGCATGGAGGTGGTGGCACGTAAACAAGCAGACAGGTCACAGCTATATGCATTCAGATATCAGCCAAGAGAAAGACGTGTGTGGACTTCAGGATTGTGCTAACGCCAGATCTGTCAGCAGATCTTCCGTATGGTTTTAAAACAAAATGTACCGTGCGGTTTTGTGCACAATCCCAATTTAGCACACCATGCTTATCTTCAAATAATCTTGACATAAGGGTTGACATGTAGGATTTTAGCCACGCGGGTTAAGATATAAGGAAATAGGTCCAGCTGTGGCTTCCCTGTTTGCACCAGGGTGACACAGCAGAATTATTTATGTTCGTGGGCGTAACGAGGGTAAATGCCGGATGGTGATGTATGACATCTTAAGCTAGCTAACTATTGATTTTGTGCTTAACCATTTAGACGTAGTTTGTATTCGGTCAATGGATTGCACTTGCGTGCTCTATTTAATGCAGTATTTTGTAGATATTTTGGCTTTGGAAGAGAGTTTTCCTTGTTCACGTACCATCTAATCGAATACCTACACTAAATGTTTCTGGGAAAACCCGACGCTCGTATTAATTTTTCCCGGGGAAACATAGTAATATATGTGAAAACACAGAGTACAAGCTATGCCATTTAATATATTTGTTATATATAAAGCATTACATCGTAAAAGGCTGATATAAACGGGGAGGGGCAAGGGGTATTTGCGTTCCTCGGGATTGTGCTTTTCATTTCACCGTGAACTGGTAATGAGGAAAATAATTCTTCGTGAACTAGGAATGGGGTATTAGCCGACGGCCGTGATTAAGAATTTTCATTAATCGTGAACTGGGAATTTTAATATTAAATAACCGTGAATCGAGAAATCGTCAATTTAGTATCTTGTATCCGGCTTTCTATTGCATGGGGAGAGTTCTGCTTTTAATTCATCGTTACATGGGAATAAAGACCCCCCCCCCTCTTGCCCCCCCCCCCCCCATATATCATGCCTATCATGCAATGACCCTATTGTTTACTCTACTTTTTTTACTCTGCAATAGTAAATAGTAACACTGTCAAATGCTTTACACAAGCAAGCCTGTCTTTAGGCCTGTTTAACTTTCAATTACGTTCATACTAATGTTTGTCATTGCCTGAGACCCCAAAATACACAATGTGTATATTAGAAATGTAGTAACTGATAATTAATCCGGTCTTTCCACATGACGCTTTTCAGTTTATAGTTACGGCGCCCCCATTAGGATGAACTTTCACAGCGACGACACGATAGCGTTCACCGGTTTTAATCTGACATTCGTCCTTCTCACTGATATCCGTGAGTGCACAATGCGTATACCATAGCCATTTCGGCAGTCTGGTTGCGATCAATGGCTGACTGCGATATCTATTCCTATGTGTATCGTGCTCAGCACAACCCCACGTTATGATAGTAATTGTTATGTAACTTCATAGGTAACCTCGTGCTGCGGCTTGCTTACCCGTCTCTTCATATTCTTAATTAATGTGTTATTTGTCCCTGTAACCTAGTTGTTGCTATATTTATTACCGTAAAATACTGTCATTTCCATGGGCGTTACCGAATCTTAATTATTGCTTTCTTGTGCAGGACTACATCACTGCAATATAGGTCGATACTGGTGGATCTGCTACTTTTCTTGACTTGTAACTTGATATCATATAACCTTTATCATATAAATATTCCAAGTCCATTTATCTGTCTACGTTTTCCCGGCCTCACTATTTACTGGACATGCAGCGAACCACGTGTTGGAGTTCTGCAGAGATGACGACGTTACCAGCACGTTTGGCACCATCATCAGCCCACGTTACCCAGATACGTACGGCCTCAATAAAAACTGTATGATCCACTTACACACTGGGCACTACGGTCCCTTTGTCCTTGAACTGACCAGCGACACATTCAACACGGAACAACAATTCGATTATGTGAAAGTGTATGATCTATTTGACATCGACTATATAAGCGGAAATCAACTTTTGGAAAAAAGATGTGAGTATACTTTGATGACATCATCTTTAATTTTGCTATGGGCTTGTTTTCCACAGTATGCCTAAAAAACCTGCTAAATCCTTGGGAGTTTCTAACCGTAAATAAACAAGACGAGTTTTCATGACGGGCATCTTGTTACTGACAGAAGTGATGCCCGTCATGAAAACTCGTATACTGGTTAATACTGGTAAGTTCCGTTTGTAAATTTGTAATGATTAAAAGCTACGATTTTATGATGATGTAACCTAGCTATATACCCCTGTACACTAGTTGTTACTGGATTTATCACCGTAAAATACTGTCGTGTCCATGGGGGTCACCGAATCTTGCTGCTTTCTTGCGCAGGACTACATCACTGCAATATATGTCGATAGAACCCTGGTACTTTTCCTGACTACGATTTTCTACGAAATCTACGTTTTTCTACGAAATCTACGTTTTTCTACGAAATCTACGTTTTTGTAGTCACAATTCGACAGTTAAAACCTTTAACCTTTACCAAATGATAGATATCTGGAATAACTCGGCTATGTTCAATATCGTCAAATGGTCAAAGGTCAAGGTAAGCGATGTTTTGAGAAAAAAACTAAGAACGCATATATTTCCGGTAATACAGAGATGACAGGTAGGTTTCAAAATGTGTTTGAAGCGCATTTTTCGGGTATGTTCACTTTGTGACACGTCACACTCATTTTCGACCAAAATGAAGTAAGAAGTTTTGGAAAAACTGATTAAATGACCTCTGTCATCTTTTCCCCTTTTTGATATTTAGGATCAGTCTATCGTTATGCGGTTCTAATAGGTCGTAAATATGAGCTGGGATGACTGTAGAATCGTAGGTTTTTCCGATATGTCATGTGACGTCACCAGGATTTGACTTTGGGTACATACAGGAAATCGTAATTTGTTTAAATAACATGCTAAAAATGCGTAAGTAGCGTCATCTTGTAGCGAGAGTGGTCTCCCATAGAGATGGACCATATAAAACAATAGCTCCAATCTTATTTTTCCGGTTCCATGGGTGACGGCAATTCCCATGTTGAAGCCCTCCATCTCTCATCCCAGCGAAATTGTCCTGTCTCGTAGTTCACGAGTGCCTTCGCCAAACAGTGCTAGAATTTTCTTTTCTGGTTAAACATCGGCGCTAGAGAGTTGGAATTTAGCATGAATTTTGCCTCGCCATAACCTGTTTTTGGTGCTAAAGGGCGATCTAACAGGCCATCCCTTTTCACCCTGTAGAGAGCTGTACGATGTGGGCACAATTTACTTCTGTCAGTTCTTTCAGCCTATGGCTGTCTTGTTTATGTTTCGAAAACTAAATGTATATTCATGTTCATGAGTTTTTCTTTGCAGACTTTGGCTACGGTGATGTCATTGCTATGAAGTTCCATAGTGACAACTCCGTTGAACGTCCCGGTTTCAACATAACATATAGCATCCAAACCATTGACGGTGGGTTAACACAACAGCACCCCAGTCTGCCATGTCATAAAACTAAACTAGCCGGAGGAATGACACATTTTCTCACGTTATATCTTTTTTTTAAATAAGAAATCTAACTATGAGTTAGTTTCTGAGATAGTTGTTGACGTAAGTCTTCCTTGTTATTCCTCTCACTCACGACGTCGGCCTCGGGATCCATATCACATCGGTCTTCCTGTAGACCTTATACTTTATGGTGCGCGGGCGTAGCGGGAGAACATAGTGACATGAAAACATCCGTGTGGCATATAGGTCTTGGTTTATTGCAAAAGGGTAAAACGACTCCAGTGGTTCACGGCGATCTGTTCACCATGTGTCGATGCATCTGAGATCAAGCGTGCCATTTGCATCGAACAAAAACATATGATGGCTGGCCGTTTGGCGTCCGTCCGTCTGCGACAGACAATGGATTTGCAGCTTCGTGTTGGTTTAAGTTATACGAGTTGCTTACCGCAGTCGTTGCATCGATGACCTGTCAATAGTTCTCGGTTTGTAATCACTGGGCGCCTAGACTGGCGTGTCAAGTCCAGTTTCTCAAACCTGAGTTTGGCCGTCCAGTTGACTTTTTGCCGTTGGCAAGCTCACCATAAAGCACATCATTTGGAATGCGTTCATCTGGCATACGATGAACGTTCCCAAGTCAACGAAGACGGCCTAGTTTCACAAGAGCAAGAACGCTTGGTAGGTTGGCCCTGGCTAACACGTCAGCATTCCTTACCTTGTCTGGCCAAGATATGCCTAAAATGTTTCGCAAGCAACGAAAATGAAAGTTACTCAATTTTCTTTCTTGGCCACAATATGTAGCCCACGTTTGACTGCCATACAGCAGGCTGCTTAGAACACACGCCCTGTAGATTAGCATTATGGTGCGAATGGTTAGGTATTTTTAGTGAATTTTGCCAAGCACGTTTGTTCAACCTAGCAAAGATGGTGGCTGCCTTCCCAACGCGAGCACTTATTTCCTCGTCCAGGGATAGATTATCCGTGACGGTAGTTCCCAGGTAACAAAACTTATTTACCACCTCTAAAGGCATATTATTTATAATAAGCACTGGCGGTGTGATAGCCCCTTGGCTAAGCACGACGGGTTTTTTTTAACACTTAATAGTCACAGCAAATAGTGCACACGCATTTGAGAGCCGATCCATAAGTCTCTGTAGCTGGCTTTCTGAATGCGTAACCAGCGCTGCAACATCAGCGAATAGCAGTTCCCTTATTAGGAAGCGCCTCCGCTTGGACTTAGCGCGCAATCTTGGAAGGTTGTACAACTTCCCATCAGATCTGGTGTGCAGGTAGTCCCCCTCCGCATCCTCATCAAATGCGTGCGAAGGGAGCACAGAGAAAACTATACCAAATAAAGTTGGTGTAAGAACACAACCCTGCTTAACGCCATTTCTGACTCAGAAGCTCTCGGATGTAAATCTGCCGAACTGTATTGTGCTGAACGTGTGTTCATGAAAGGAGCGGATAAGGTTAAGTAGTAGTATGCGCTTGAGGAAAAAAAACAAAAATATAAATGCCGTTATTAATAATCGGGGGGTACCTTTTACCCATTAATTAAAATTACCATTATTTTTTGTCGCAACGGGGGTAAACCATGTTTTTTATGTATGTTGCGTCAGTTCATTTTGCTTTTCGTGTTCGGTGACCCCGTGCGACATTAATAGATGATGCTTGAACAGTGAAAAGGGTTCATTGGGGATGTCTATATCGACTAAAACCCATTATAGGGAGGACAGTCAGGTTTCTCAGGCAGCCATTTTCCCCATGTAAACAACTTTTATCATCTACTTGGAAACGATGTATTTGGTTGTTAATTGCATAAATTCAAATATACAGTAGAAATGTGGGCAGTATTGCCAGGGTTCGCCATGTTACATAAAGGTAAGCTTAAAGTTGCATAGCGAGCTCTTTGCCGCCAAAACTTAGCCCAGGCGAAATTTATATCAAAATTTGCAGAAAACTCGATGAATTCAGAAACCTGATAAACATCTTCGTTTCGGCTGTTATATGGCAAACGTGTCTATCCCGGGACACCACAGAAATGTGGCGGGGCACTGCTAGTTATACCAAAGCACCACGAAGCACACAAACTGATGACGTTGAAGTTAAAAACTTGTGGTAAATTGATATCACGGGCAAGGCTAAGAGACTATTCGGCAGTCTGGCATGGGTGGAGTATAGACAAAAGAAATTATAAGCGATTCAAGGACTGATTCTTATTTGTATTTTGACCTCTTCAGTTTTGGCGAGAAAGAGTTCGATATGCAACTTTAATGCATACCGTCATGTCTTAAAAGCAGTTAACGTTAAAGATAAAGGGCAATCGATCCAGTCAGTTTTCCAAAACTAATTTAAAAAATCATTGTGTTGGTGATAAATTGCTGCACGAGCCGCTTTAAAACTGTCATGCTAATCTCGATGCCGCATGCGACCCTAATATATTATTTTATACATATTATATATGACTCTGAGCCGAGATATTTAATTATAAAAACACTTTCCAGCGAGCAGAACGGTGGAGTTTTGCCGCCATCAACGAGAAGACGTTTACGGTTGGTTCGGCACTGTCATCAGCCCAGGTTACCCGTCAAAGTATCCCAGCGACGCCAATTGCCGGATCACCTTTAATCGACCCCCTGATGCCTGTATGCCCTGCACCTACGAACTACTAATCGTTACACACGTGTTTCACATTGAGGAAGACGACCACCTGATAGTGGAAAACGGTACTGAAAGTCACGATAAAACTGGCTTCTTGGCCTTCAGTGAATCATGTAAGTTGGTTTTAATGTATGATATCCGCGGATAATGCTTTCGGTTGTTAATCCTATCTTGATTACGCCTGTGTTGGGGAAGTAGTGAAGAATGTAATGTTACCCATGCACATACGCCTGTGTTGGGCAAGCAGTGAAGAATATAGTGTTTCTCATGCACATTACGCCTGTGTTGGGCAATCAGTGAAGAATATAATGTTTTCTATGCACATTACGCCTGTGTTGGGCAAGCAGTGAAGAATATAGTGTTTCTCATGCACATTACGCCTGTGTTGGGCAATCAGTGAAGAATATAATGTTTTCTATGCACATTACGACTGTGTTGGGCAAGCAGTGAAGAATATAGTGTTTCCCGTGCACATTACGCCTGAGTTGGGCAATCAGTGAAGAATATAGTGTTTCCCGTGCACATTACGCCTGTGTTGGGCAAGCAGTGAAGAATATAGTGTTTCCCGTGCACATTACGCCTGTGTTGGGCAATCAGTGAAGAATATAATGTTTTCTATGCACATTACGCCTGAGTTGGGCAATCAGTGAAGAATATAGTGCTTCCCGTGCACATTACGCCTGTGTTGGGCAAGCAGTGAAGAATATAGTGTTTCCCGTGCACATTACGCCTGTGTTGGGCAAGCAGTGAAGAATATAGTGTTTCCCGTGCACATTACGCCTGTGTTGGGCAAGCAGTGAAGAATATAGTGTTTCCCGTGCACATTACGCCTGTGTTGGGCAATCAGTGAAGAATATAGTGTTTCTCATGCACATTACGCCTGTGCTGGGCAATCAGTGAAGAATATAATGTTTTCTATGCACATTACGCCTGAGTTGGGCAATCAGTGAAGAATATAGTGCTTCCCGTGCACATTACGCCTGTGTTGGGCAAGCAGTGAAGAATATAGTGTTTCCCGTGCACATTACGCCTGTGTTGGGCAAGCAGTGAAGAATATAGTGTTTCCCGTGCACATTACGCCTGTGTTGGGCAAGCAGTGAAGAATATAGTGTTCCCCGTGCACATTACGCCTGAGTTGGGCAATCAGTGAAGAATATAGTGTTCCCCGTGCACATTACGCCTGAGTTGGGCAATCAGTGAAGAATATAGTGTTTCCCGTGCACATTACGCCTGTGTTGAGCAAGCAGTAAAGAATATAGTGTTTCCCGTGCACATTACGCTTGTGTTGAGAAGGAAGTGAAGAATATAGTGTTTCCCGTGCACATTACGCCTGTGTTGGGCAGACAGTGAAGAATATAGTTTTACCCATGCACATTACGCCTGTGTTGGGCAAGCAGTGAAGAATATAGTGTTTCCCATGCACATTACGCTTGTGTTGAGAAGGAAGTGAAGAATATAGTGTTTCCCGTGCACATTACGCCTGTGTTGAGCAAGCAGTAAAGAATATAGTGTTTCCCGTGCACATTACGCTTGTGTTGAGAAGGAAGTGAAGAATATAGTGTTTCCCGTGCACATTACGCCTGTGTTGGGCAGACAGTGAAGAATATAGTTTTACCCATGCACATTACGCCTGTGTTGGGCAAGCAGTGAAGAATATAGTGTTTCCCATGCACATTACGCCTGTGTTGGGCAAGCAGTGAAGAATATAGTGTTTCCCGTGCACACTACGCCTGAGTTGGGCAATCAGTGAAGAATATAGTGTTTCCCGTGCACATTACGCCTGTGTTGGGCAGACAGTGAAGAATATAGTTTTACCCATGCACATTACGCCTGTGTTGGGCAAGCAGTGAAGAATATAGTGTTTCCCATGCACATTACGCCTGTGTTGGGCAAACAGTGAAGAATATAGTGTTTCCCGTGCACACTACGCCTGAGTTGGGCAATCAGTGAAGAATATAGTGTTTCCCGTGCACATTACGCCTGTGTTGGGCAAGCAATGAATAATATAGTGTTTCCCGTGCACATTACGCCTGTGTTGGGCAATCAGTGAAGAATATAGTGTTTCCCGTGCACATTACGCCTGTGTTGGGCAATCAGTGAAGAATATAGTGTTTCCCGTGCACATTACGCCTGTGTTGGGCAATCAGTGAAGAATATAGTGTTTCCCATGCACATTACGCCTGTGTTGGGCAATCAGTGAAGAATATAGTGTTTCCCATGCACATTACGCTTGTGTTGGGCAATCAGTGAAGAATATAGTGTTTCTCATGCACATTACGCCTGTGCTGGGCAGACAGTGAAGAATATAATGTTTTCTATGCACATTACGCCTGTGTTGAGCAAGCAGTAAAGAATATAGTGTTTCCCGTGCACATTACGCCTGTGTTGAGAAGGAAGTGAAGAATATAGTGTTTCCCGTGCACATTACGCCTGTGTTGGGCAGACAGTGAAGAATATAGTTTTACCCATGCACATTACGCCTGTGTTGGGCAATCAGTGAAGAATATAGTGTTTCCCATGCACATTACGCCTGTGTTGGGCAATCAGTGAAGAATATAGTGTTTCCCGTGCACATTACGCCTGTGTTGAGAAGGAAGTGAAGAATATAGTGTTTCCCGTGCACATTACGCCTGTGTTGGGCAGACAGTGAAGAATATAGTTTTACCCATGCACATTACGCCTGTGTTGGGCAATCAGTGAAGAATATAGTGTTTCCCGTGCACATTACGCCTGTGTTGGGCAATCAGTGAAGAATATAGTGTTTCCCATGCACATTACGCCTGTGTTGGGCAATCAGTGAAGAATATAGTGTTTCTCATGCACATTACGCCTGTGCTGGGCAGACAGTGAAGAATATAATGTTTTCTATGCACATTACGCCTGTGTTGAGCAAGCAGTAAAGAATATAGTGTTTCCCGTGCACATTACGCCTGTGTTGAGAAGGAAGTGAAGAATATAGTGTTTCCCGTGCACATTACGCCTGTGTTGGGCAGACAGTGAAGAATATAGTTTTACCCATGCACATTACGCCTGTGTTGGGCAAGCAGTGAAGAATATAGTGTTTCCCATGCACATTACGCCTGTGTTGGGCAAGCAGTGAAGAATATAGTGTTTCCCGTGCACACTACGCCTGTGTTGGGCAATCAGTGAAGAATATAGTGTTTCCCGTGCACATTACGCCTGTGTTGGGCAAGCAATGAATAATATAGTGTTTCCCGTGCACATTACGCCTGTGCTGGGCAGACAGTGAAGAATATAATGTTTTCTATGCACATTACGCCTGTGTTGAGCAAGCAGTGAGAAATATAGTGTTTCTCATGCACATTACGCTTGTGCTGGGCAGACAGTGAAGAATATAATGTTTTCTATGCACATTACGCCTGTGTTGAGCAAGCAGTAAAGAATATAGTGTTTCCCGTGCACATTACGCCTGTGTTGGGCAAGCAGTGAAGCAGGTAATGTTTCCCATGGGCACTACCTCTGTGGTGGATAAGCAAGTTGTGCGTCAATTAATGTATCCCAATATGACCTTTCGCGAGGGCATTGTATAACAAGTTTAACAATGCACGTATCTGCGAATACTTCTTGGCAGTGTATATATATTTTGTAAATATGTATATATTGATTGTATATATAATGTGTATAGTGTATACATATGTTGTATATATAATGTGTATAGTATATATATATTTTGTATATATAATGTGTATAGTGTATATATAAATTATGTATTTGGGTTTTACCATGCTTCGTAGCGCCTGACGTCGTCCTATATTTCCAGACATCTATGCAGGAGAAGGAATCAATATGACTTTCCTGAGTGACCATGGCTATGAAAGGATCGGCTTTAACATGACGTATTTCCTTCGCGAGACACACGTCAATCAACATAATGGAATTATTTAAAAGTTTCGGAGAGACGGAGATCGTCGCCATAGAGACGGAGATCGTCGCCATAGAGACGGAGATCGTCGCCGTTCGTCCCGGAAAACCTCTCTTGAAACCACCGATTTCGCATTTTCGCTCGCTGAAACAACATAACTGCCGGAGACCGAATGAACCATGTTTCTGGAGTGGTTAGAAGACCAGCAGGTGGAGGAGACAGCGATGAACACTCCGTGATGGACTCCCCCTAGGACTAGTTCCATGGTGATTCGGGGTGTCACAGTGACCCACTTAGTGCAAATATGGCTTTACCATGTATTTACGTAATAATAATAAGGTATAATATTAATAAGGTATAATATTAGTAAAGTATAATATTAATAAGATATAATATTCATAAGGCATAATATTCATAAGGTATAACAATACTAATAACAATAACAATATATAATGATAATAAAAAGGTATAATAATATTAATAATGTATAATATTAATAAAGTGTAATATTAATAAGGTATCATGTTACTAACGTATAACAATAATAATAATAAGGTATAATAATAATAATAATATATATATACATATTATTATATTACAGTCTTCTATTAGACGGTACATCAAGTAGTGTTAAATAATGTGTAATTTTGGTGTTCATATGTTACTGTTCGTCGTATGGTGGGTCTAGTGCTGTTAAGTATCTGGGCATGGGAATCCCGGTCAACTCGCTGTCATCGAGTGAATTCTGCCAGGCCATCCATCGTGTTCAGGGTTCGGGCCCCACTGAGCGCCTTTCTGTGTAAAGTGAAGATCCCATGGGATCGGATCTAGGATGTTAAAGACAAAGGAGGGGAGACGGGTTATATCCACGTTGGGTGGGATGAAAAACTTAATAGCGACCTGGGCGGCGGGGCATGGGGGGAGGGGACTGTCCAGACCAGAAAAGGGACCGGATAGGATATAATTGCGCAGGTGGAAGGGGGAGTGGGGGGGGGGGGTGGTCCCGGGACTGTTTGGCTTAACTCTTGTGTATCGTTCTAGCCTTGATCTTCAAATTAGCCTCGCACCTTAATGGATTCTAGTTTTCTCAAACCAGCCAGTTATGTTGGTCGCCCGTACATGGTGAAAGATAGCACGAGGATGCGCCGGTACAAGGTGAAAGATAGCACGGGGATGGGCCGGTACATCTTGAAAGATAGCAGGAGGATGGGCCGGTACATGGTGAAAGATAGCACGGGGATGGGCCGGTACATGGTGAAAGATAGCACGGGGATGGGCCGGTACATGGTGAAAGATAGCACTAGGTTGGGCCGGTACATGGTGAAAGATAGCACGGGGATGGGCCGATACAAGGTGAAAGATAGCACGAGGATGAACCGGTACAAGGTGAAAGATAGCACGGGGATGGGCCGGTACAAGGTGAAAGATAGCACGGGGATGGGCCGGTACATGGTGAAAGATAGCACGGGGATGGGCCGGTACATGGTGAAAGATAGCACGGGGATGGGCCGGTACATGGTGAAAGATAGCACGGGGATGGGTCGGTACATGGTGAAAGATAGCACGGGGATAGGCCGGTACATGGTGAAAGATAGCACGAGGATGGGTCGGTACATGGTGAAAGATAGCACGGGGATGGGCCGGTACATGCTAAAAGATAGCACGGGGATGGGCCGGTACATGGTAAAAGATAGCACGGGGATGGGCCGGTACATAGTGAAAGATAGCACGGGGATGGGCCGGTACATGGTGAAAGATAGCAGGAGGATGGGCCGGTACATGGTGAAAGATAGCACGGGGATGGGTCGGTACAAGGTGAAAGATAGCACTAGGATGAACCGGTACATGGTGAAAGATAGCACGGGGATGGGCCGGTACAAGATGAAAGATAGCACGGGGATGGGCCGGTACAAGGTGAAAGATAGCAGGAGGATGGGCCGGTACAAGGTGAAAGATAGCAGGAGGATGGGCCGGTACATGGTGAAAGATAGCACGGGGATGGGCCGGTACATGGTGAAAGATAGCCCGAGGATGGGCCGGTACAAGGTGAAAGATAGCACGGGGATGGGCCGGTACATGGTGAAAGATAGCACGAGGATGCGCCGGTACATGGTGAAAGATAGCACTAGAATGGGCCGGTACTAGGTGAAAGATAGCACGGGGATGGGCCGGTACATGATGAAACATAGCACTAGGATGGGCCGGTACATGGTGAAAGATAGCACGAGGATGAGCCGGTACATGGTGAAAGATAGCACGGGGATGGGCCGGTACATGGTGAAAGATAGCACGGGGATGGGCCGGTACATGGTGAAAGATAGCACGGGGATGGGCCGGTACATGGTGAAAGATAGCAGGAGGATGGGCCGGTACATGGTGAAAGATAGCACGGGGATGGGCCGGTACATGGTGAAAGATAGCAGGAGGATGGGCCGGTACATGGTGAAAGATAGCACGGGGATGGGCCGGTACATGGTGAAAGATAGCACGGGGATGGGCCGGTACATGGTGAAAGATAGCACGGGGATGGGCCGGTACATGCTAAAAGATAGCACGGGGATGGGCCGGTACATGGTAAAAGATAGCACGGGGATGGGCCGGTACATGGTGAAAGATAGCAGGAGGATGGGCCGGTACATGGTGAAAGATAGCACGGGGATGGGCCGGTACATGGTGAAAGATAGCACGGGGATGGGCCGGTACATGGTGAAAGATAGCACGGGGATGGGCCGGTACATGGTGAAAGATAGCACGGGGATGGGCCGGTACATGGTGAAAGATAGCACGAGGATGGGCCGGTACATGGTGAAAGATAGCACGGGGATGGGCCGGTACATGGTGAAAGATAGCAGGAGGATGGGCCGGTACATGGTGAAAGATAGCACGGGGATGGGCCGGTACATGGTGAAAGATAGCACGGGGATGGGCCGGTACAAGGTGAAAGATAGCACGAGGATGGGCCGGTACATGGTGAAAGATAGCACGGGGATGGGCCGGTACATGGTGAAAGATAGCAGGAGGATGGGCCGGTACATGGTGAAAGATAGCACGGGGATGGGCCGGTACATGGTGAAAGATAGCAGGAGGATGGGCCGGTACATGGTGAAAGATAGCACGAGGATGGGCCGGTACATGGTGAAAGATAGCAGGAGGATGGGCCGGTACATGGTGAAAGATAGCACGGGGATGGGCCGGTACATGGTGAAAGATAGCACGAGGATGGGCCGGTACATGGTGAAAGATAGCACGGGGATGGGCCGGTACATGGTGAAAGATAGCAGGAGGATGGGCCGGTACATGGTGAAAGATAGCAGGAGGATGGGCCGGTACATGGTGAAAGATAGCACGGGGATGGGCCGGTACATGGTGAAAGATAGCACGAGGATGCGCCGGTACATGGTGAAAGATAGCACGGGGATGCGCCGGTACATGGTGAAAGATAGCCCGAGGATGGGCCGGTACATGGTGAAAGATAGCACGGGGATGGGCCGGTACATGGTGAAAGATAGCACGGGGATGGGCCGGTACATGGTGAAAGATAGCACTAGAATGGGCCGGTACTACGTGAAAGATAGCACGGGGATGGGCCGGTACATGATGAAACATAGCACTAGGATGGGCCGGTATATGGTGAAAGATAGCACGAGGATGGGCCGGTACATGGTGAAAGATAGCACTAGGATGGGCCGGTACATGGTGAAAGATAGCACGGGGATGGGCCGGTACAAGGTGAAAGATAGCACGGGGATGGGCCGGTACATGGTGAAAGATAGCACTAGGATGGGCCGGTACAAGGTGAAAGATAGCGCGAGGATGGGCCGGTACATGGTGAACGATAGCACGGGGATGGGCCGGTACAAGGTGAAAGATAGCACGGGGATGGGCCGGTACATGGGGAAAGATAGCACGGGGATGGGCCGGTACATGGTGAAAGATAGCACGGGGATGGGCCGGTACATGGGGAAAGATAGCACGGGGATGGGCCGGTACATGGTGAAAGATAGCACGGGGATGGGCCGGTACATGGGGAAAGATAGCACGGGGATGGGCCGGTACATGGTGAAAGATAGCACGGGGATGGGCCGGTACATGGTGAAAGATAGCACGGGGATGGGCCGGTACAAGGTGATAGAATTAGGTACTTAAGACTGATATCGATGCTGCCCTTGGCGGGATAACGCTTCAGGGTGCATGAATTAATAAATCGACAGGTTTTTTTCAATGTGGATGGCTGATATATACAGGACCTAATTAAGCAGAAATATAGTGGAAACTGCATTATATATGTTACTGTGCTTCTAACAGGCATCATGCTTGAAGCTGGATTTAACGATATATAGATCTATATATTCTAGTGTAATGGTTGAAACATTCATTGTAGCATGAATAAGAAGATGAAAGGTATCGTGTCAAGACATACATTTAAATTTTAAGGAACTGAAATAAGTGTTTGTTTGTCAACTGTGTTGTGAAGACGAGGAGAGGCGTTTGATGTTGAATAGCTGAAAAATGACCTTATAGGTGTGCACCGTTAAGTCGTATTTATGCTTATACCGCAAGTTAGTTTCTCCCCGAAAGGCATATTCTCCTTGTAATACAAAAAGTAGCGACGTAGATTTATATGGGCGTGTCATATGAAAAAGAAAAACAGTGATTTTCACGGATCGAAATGAAACAGGAAAATATCAACGTCTTAATAAAATTACTGTCTTGAAAGTCCCTTTAGACTTAGGAGCTGGTCTTTAACACATGTGTGTTGTTCGCTGTTGTGAACCTTATAACATCAATCAAGTTTATACAATAAATTTTTTTTTAAAAACGTTGGGGTGTTGACAGTTCCTTTAATCCCGGTTGCACCGGGTTCATATGCAGATACGTAACAAACAGTGGTAGATTCAGGGCAGATACCAGATTTAAAGTAAGCAAATAACGTTGCCAAGTAATATTCGTCAAAGTCATTCGGTCGTTGTCAGTTAAATATTTGACCGTTTATATAGTGGTTGTGTCACTGTCAGTGTCATGCGTCGGTATCTGTGTCTGGCGTCACTATGGTCAGCTATCAGCTCTGGACGTACGTCCAGTGTCAAGAGTCACGCGCTGGGTTCGTGTCATTTGTCACCAAAGTATAAGCATCCAAGACGTCACGTCGCACAAGGGTTCGTCGATCGTGTCTAAATTCTGTCATACGTGACCGCTGGGTCCAGGGTCAGGGGTCAGGGGTCAATAGCGTCACGTGTCAGGCATGTGGGTTCCCCGCGCGTCGCTGCCTGGTGCCCGGTCTCCCGTCAGTCGACAGTCATGGCTGGTTCCCCGCGCGTCGATGCCTGGTGCCCGGTCTCCCGTCAGTCGACAGTCATGGCTGGTTCCCCGCGCGTCGCTGCCTGGTGCCCGGTCTCCGATCAGTCGACAGTCATGACTGGTTCCCCGTGCGTCGCTGCCTGGTGCCCGGTCTCCCGTCAGTCGACAGTCATGGCTGGTTCCCCGCGCGTCGCTGCCTGGTGCTCGGTCTCCCGTCAGTCGACAGTCATGGCTGGTTCCCCGCGCGTCGCTGCCTGGTGCCCGGTCTCCCGTCAGTCGACAGTCATGGCTGGTTCCCCGCGCGTCGCTGCCTGGTGCCCGGTCTCCCGTCAGTCGACAGTCATGGCTGGTTCCCCGCGCGTCGCTGCCTGGTGCCCGGTCTCCCGTCAGTCGACAGTCATGGCTGGTTCCCCGCGCGTCGCTGCCTGGTGCCCGGTCTCCCGTCAGTCGACAGTCATGGCTGGTTCTCCGCGCGTCGCTGCCTGGTGCCCGGTCTCCCGTCAGTCGACAGTCCTGGCTGGTTCCCCGCGCGTCGCTGCCTGGTGCCCGGTCTCCCGTCAGTCGACAGTCATGGCTGGTTCCCCGCGCGTCGCTGCCTGGTGCCCGGTCTCCCGTCAGTCGACAGTCCTGGCTGGTTCCCCGCGCGTCGCTGCCTGGTGCCCGGTCTCCGTCAGTCGACAGTCATGGCTGGTTCCGCGTCCTCAGCGTCTCGACACTTGGCGTGCACCAGTTCGCGTCGTACTTCCGTCGTGATGTGCGGGTGGGTGTGCCGGCGCAGTAGTTCCATCAGCGAGTCTTTCTGCTCGGAGGAGATGTCTCCCTTGTAACGCTGGACGAATGTGAGCAGGCTCTGGTGCCACAGCACGGGCAACTCACGCTTGTCGGGGGTGAACCTGAAACCAACGACATGTGAAAAAGTCATGATCTGCACCGGGCAGTAGAGTCCGATCACAAGACCTTACAAAACACGTGTTCGTTTAACAGCATTTGTCATACAAACACAGTGAGCACGTTTTAACTTAACCTGCATCCGTCATCTCAGGAATAGGCAAGGTGATCATGCACATGTTTATTCGTTCTTGAAAACCTCGCAAAATTAATATAATATCAATAAAAATATAAATATAATATAAATATAGTTTATACAAAACAAATCTTAGGAATATGCCTATAGCGCTAACTGTGCCTGTGGCGCATTTTTACGCATGAAGTATCTATTCGAGTACATATCATATAGCCTTTAAATATAACGCCACCTACCGAATGAAGTGAAAAACAACAGCGTCGACGACTCGGAAGGGGAGGGCGTATTTCTTGTCGAGCAGCGTTCGCAGGAAGATGCTGTTTGCTCCGTTGTAGTCCATCTCGGCTATTTTCAAGATGGCGGCCGCTGAGTGCAGCATGGGGATGGAGTTCTTGGCCAGCACGCTCGACACGATGATGGCCTCCCGCAGCGTGCACGTGCCTGACTGGAAACCATGGCAACAATTATCTGATGGGCTGATGTACACAAATCGCATCAATATAAAAATTGGATATGAAGCAAGCGCTCAGTTTGAGAAAAATTGTGACATATTGCTTTACTTCAATGTATTTATGCAGCGTGTACATAGATGTATGAACCATGGGCCTCAAGTACTCCAATAAACTTATTATTATCAATAAATAATGTACTACAACGGGAGACGAAAACAACAAAATGATTAAAAACATATATGTGGTTAGGGCCACCTATTTTCAGACAAAACGAAATCATCATCCAACACGTCGAGTTAGTAAAAACAATGATAATAGATCGCCTGATTGAAGCGATTGATCCTATCCGTAGAGATCCACCAACTTACCTCGCACAGTGGCAGCAAGATACCCTTGAAGAAAGCAGCCGGCTTGAAGAGAGCCTTCCTCAGCGCCATAAACAGGTGGTAATTGAGCCGTTTGTACTCCGCTATGTCGTCTCGCATCCGCGGGAAAAGGACCAAGTTGTAAAATCTACGGCAAGGGTAAAGACACAGAACAAGATTCGTCAATATCAGTATCAGATCATTACTCATGCCAGAATAGACCGATCCAGGCTCCGCCCACGCTTGAGTCCTTTTTCCTTACTCGTGAGTATGAATTGACAACCATAGCTGATGGTTGGTACAAGTGAGAAGTATTTATCTCTGAAACTGACAACAAAGTGACATGCTACTTTGTGTGTCACACTTGTGTGTCCGACATAAAGCACGTGGAAGACCTTTTTTTCACCACATGGTTGGATAAAAGCAACAGTGACGTCCGTGAATGATTGACAGCCTGGATCGGTCTGTTATATCGCGTGCTTGATTGACTTTGATTGGCAATGAAAGAAGGACATTTAAAAATGTCCCTTTAAAAAATGTTTATACGGTAACTCAACTGAACCAGAAACACAATCACCCTAATGTAACGTAACGTAATCACCCCCCCCCCCCCCCGAGCCAACCACCCCACTCAGAAAAACCGGAGCGAGGCGGGGGGGATTAGATCACTGTTGCGTTAATTATGGGTAAATTGGGACCCAAAAAACCCAGAGATAAGGGGTACAGAGGGTTACAGACAGAGATACGACTTCAACCCGCCACCCGTAGGTCTGCGGTCGAGTACGCTAGGTCCGTCTCGACCATGGCGCTCCCAAATCCATGCAAAGGGCAAAGGAGCGATCGGTAACATCGGAGTTATGTGTGACGGTTAGCGTGGTAAGACTACAGCACAACCTCCTGAACAGAACCACGAGTAAACCCAAATCCTGTCAATCTCGGAAATTTTTCCAGGTCCTGATTTGTCGGAATTCTATAAATCGAATACCTCCCTATGTCCCAAGTACATTAAGTTGACGCACCTTTTACTGTACTAGCGCGCTGCTCAACCAACCATCCAGTCACTGGACCTACCAACCCTGCTTTATATACAGTCGACCTGTGGCGGATTTCACGAACGCAGTTTAGCCGGCTACGGGGCTTAGTCGGCTGAAGTTACCATGTAAAAGATGGGCGATTTTAGTCGACTAAGCCCCGTAGCCGGCTAAACTATGGACGTGAAATAGGCCACAGAGGCGCAGCGACCCCCAGCGGCAAACCACGGCCAGTCGTCCCTTGATCCACCCCGAGGTTTAAAAAAACAGTGGAGTGGGGAGGAGAAGGGGGGGGGGGCAACTTTGGTGTGGGATATTCTTAAACATTGGAAATGCGGCGTGTTATGCACCCGACATCTCTGGAAGCTGAGCACCGGTGACCGCTGGGCCATACCGTTGACCGCTGGGCCATGCCGGTGACCGCTGGGCCATACCGTTGACCGCTGGGCCATACCCTTGACCGCTGGGTCATACTGTTGACCGCTGGGCAATACCGTTGACCGCTGGGCCATACCCTTGACCGGTGGGTCATACCGTTGACCGCTGGGTCATACCGTTGACCGCTGGGCCATACCGTTGACCGCTGGGCCATACGCTTCACCGCTGGGTCATACCGTTGACCGCTGGGTCATACCGTTGACCGCTGGGCCATACCGTTGGCCGCTGGACCATACCGTTGACCGCTGGGTCATACCGTTGACCGCCGGGTCATACCCTTGACCCATGGGCCATACTCTTGACCGCTGGGCCATACCGTTGACCGCTGGGCCATACCGTTGACCCCTGGGCCATACCGTTGACCGCTGGGCCATACCGTTGACCCCTGGGCCATACCGGTGACCGCTGGGTCATACCGGTGACCGCTGGGCCATACCGTTGACCGCTGGGCCATACCGTTGACCCCTGGGCCATACCGGTGACCGCTGGGTCATACCGGTGACCGTTGGGCCATACCGTAGACCGCTGGGCCATACCGTTGACCGCTGGGTCATACAGTTGACCGCTGGGCCATACCGTTGACAGCTGGGCCATACCGTTGACCGCTGGGCCATACCGTTGACCGCTGGGCCATACTGTTGACCGCTGGATCATACCGTTGACCGCTGGGCCATACCGTTGACCGCTGGGCCATACCGTTGACCCCTGGGCCATACCGTTGACCACTGGGCCATACCGCAGACCGCTGGGCCATACCGTTGACCGCTGGGCCATACTGTTGACCCCTGGGCCATACCGTTGACCCCTGGGCCATACCGTTGACCGCTGGGCCATACCGCTGGCCGCTGGGCGATACCGTTGACCGCTGGGCCATACCGTTGACAGCTGGGCCATACCGTTGACCGCTGGGCCATACCGTTGACCGCTGGGTCATACCGTTGACCGCTGGGCCATACTGTTGACCGCTGGGCCATATAGGTGACCGCTGGGTCATACCGGTGATACCGTTGACATACCGTTGCGCCATCTTGGCGTTGAGATTGGAGGCGAAGATCCTGGTGGCTTGGTACATGGCCGCCGCCGTCCACTTGTCCGGCTCCGTCACGTACAGGATCTAAGGGGCAAGCAAGCAAAGAGGAGAAATGAAATTAATCGATTTTTAAGGCTACTTTTATGTACACAAGTGCTACACTAGCTAGTATAAAAGGAGATCAAACGGGCCTCGGGTTAGGTGTCCGGGCCCGGATTCGAACCCAGGACCTATTGATTTGCCGTCTTGTGCCATAACGGTAACCACTACACCAGGACCCGGATTAAAGATTCAAAACATCGTTAAAGCTAGTATGGCCCCTAGTATGGTATTACCATGCAGTGGTGCCTCCTACATAAAGAGTGCCCAGATCATCTGATCATGCTGAGAGAGGACCATAATTCCATAGCGAAATGCTAGAATAAAGCCCAGATGCATTTTCGGTACTTTACAACGTGTGCTTGTTAACAAAATAGTTATCGATACGGACTCGGGTTCAGGTGAACAATGAGCACCCTTCAGTAATCGGTAATAGTATTTATACAAGGATGTAATAACAACATTTGAAGCTTCTCAGTCTGGATTCACTCACCTGTTCCCAGTTTGCTAGGGATGGGATGATCTTGAACGCCTTCGGTAGCTTCCCGCTGCGATACTTTGACAAGATATCTCGAATACTTCTGTACATTTTTATAACTCGCTCGTCCAACTGCTGCATCTGCACACTGGCGCCATCTAATGGGAGACCCGAGGATAAAACGCAGCCATATTCAACAAATGCACAGGATCGTACTGCTTCCCAAAGCAACAATACTTTGAGAGGCGCACTAAATGTTTGCTTAATATACAACCTCCTGTTGAAATATCAGTTTTCATATGTCAATCATCTATATACACTTTGCCATACCACAGGCGTCCAGCTTAGATTACAGGCACTTTCTACCATAACTTACTTAACTTAAGGTCGCTAGATGGATTCAATTTCCTTTGATATTGGTGACCTGCTTACATATCGACGAAGACCAACATACTTTCACAGCATTTTACTTCTTAAATAGAACAGTTATACTTCAAATTGCGGCTCTAATATGGGAACCAACGAGAAGTACTCAACAATTAGTATTTGCATCTACAACAGTTTATAAACCACCATAGCTTACCTGACATTTGTGACTGAATTTCTGTTTTCTTTTCTGTAATTTTCTCCTTGATGATATCTGCGAGCGTGCGCCGCATGGGGGCGTCGGTAGACATGAACATGGCCAGCGCCTTCTCATCCTCATCGTTAATGTCCTGAGCAAAGACAGATGCGGCCGCGAACAGGTTCGTTAAACATCTTGCATGATTCTGTATAATTCTATCTGGATACCCAAAAGTAGCCACAACAGGCCGAAAGTCGACTTCCCAAGAGGGACAAGCGTGGTAGTACTTCGAAGCCCTTCAAAATTTTCCATTTAAATTTAGAATAGATTGGTTGTATATTCAGGATGCTTTAACCACTTTGGTCCTATAGCGTCAATGGGAGAAGAAAGGGAGAGTGGAGCCATGTCCCTGGGGGTAACCCCCTACTCTTTGCGAAGAAGGACATTAGATCTTTATCCTACGATAACACAGACATGGCCACAGCGGGGCTCGAACCACCGACCCACGTGCCGAGTCTCTTTCTCACCACAGGTGCGTAATCTTCTTCATCCCAATCCTGATCTTCTTCTTCCTCCTCTGAATCTGAGTCCTCTTTCCCAGCCTGTGCTCCAAGGGAGACGGTTTTCTTTGCACGAGGTTTACTACTACAACACCAGTATATGATGATAAATTAAGTAACATAAAACTACTGGTTGTAAATGTGTAATACAAACTTCGTTTAATGATAATCTACAATAAACTTATTGTAACAAAAACATTTCAATCCATAAACACATCTTAGACAAAAGACACTTGAATATGCATTGAAATATTGATCAATACTTCATACATAACTTTCCACAATGACAGAGCAGATACTTTCTTAATCCTTTTGTCATATTTTTTCATCAATAACATGAATTGGATATTAAAATGAGCTAATGCTTTGCAACATTTCAGACCTGTGTATCCCATGCTCCTCCTCAAGTTCTTGCTGCTGCAAGCGAGCCTGTTCTAGAATCCTTCTAGATAATTTATCATCAACAAACTGAAATAAATATACAAAAATAATATTTAAGATATAATGATACTTCTGCTCCATCCCTTATCGCTTTTAGTGCAATCAAAAAAGTAAGGAGACACTATATGATGAAATGTGATCCCATTATCGGTAGTCTTCATAAGAAATATGTGGGAGCTAGAAGTGTAAAGTTGTTAAATTAAAGGGTTAATCAAGTATAATCAATGCTATGTCATTGACATTAACAGGTATATGTAATACATAAGTATTGAGGCATCTCTTGGCCCCACCCTCTGTGGTCCCTTACATATTTAATAAAAGATCTCCTACCCGCTTCTCTGGGGGTATAACAGTGTCTATACTAAATTCTTTAGACACCAGTCGGGAATCTAATATAACTTTTATCATAATGTGTATGCGAATAATCATAGTGTTTAAATATTCTATATACCTTATTTTATCTTCTGACATCAAGAAAGTGTACACTTTATGATTGTAGATAGATAAGCAGGCTTGCCTGGAGGCACTTGTGCCAAGATCTGGCCCTGACTTGCGCCAACTCTTAGCGCAACTAACCTTAGTCCTGCAAGCAAGACGCTGTAGGCATAGCCACAGCTCCAAACACACTCCGCTCATTAGCAGAGCAAAGCGACGACAACACCCGGGATGTTTTGCATCGCTTAAGTGAATCTACACAGCGCTCTTACCAAAATAACTTGCAGGAAAAGGTATTAGCATTTATTTTCGCTAGGTAGGATTGTAGGCAGGCGTTCTAGAGCGTGAGAAACAACAACTTTGCACCAGTAACAAACGAAAACGAATCAAGCTTCACCATGTTTGCAGTTGCAGTTCCTGCTGAGAAGCTGTGCAAATTGTGTACTAGCTATAACTGAAACAGACTCCTTGCTGTCTTCGTGCCGCAGGGTCCCCCAGTGTGATGAATAGTATGGAGGGGGGCCTTCCCCCCCCTCCATGAGGGTTGATGAGGTACCCGCCCGATTGTAACCAAAATTCCCAGATGTTCTCTTCTAATCTTGGTTTACATATGAAATGTAGGCTTTGTGGGTTTACTTTTTTTTAGGAATATTTTACTTCTGAAGGTGTATTTTGATGAAAAATATTCCCCCCCCCCACTCCAGCGGGAATAAAGGTAGCTGATGATCCGAGCGGGAACAATTGCTACTTTTCCAGCTGTTTCCAAAGGTGGATGCTTATCTTAACCATTAATTCCCCATCCCTTTGCGAGGGAGGGCTGACACAGGGGGACATTTATGAAAAGGGGGCAGGGGAGGACTACCTCTTAAACGTCCCTAAGCAACCATGAATGTGGTCCCCCCCCCCCTGTTTGTACTGGATCCCCTACTTTGTTGGTATCAAGTTCGGGAGGTGGGGAAAGGTGGGGGGCAAGCCTGAAAAAAGTGACTTCACCGGGCATACGGCGGAAGCTGAAAATTAATATTTTACTAATATCTGGTCACTGATGGTTTAAAATATCCCGAGATCCGCACTTCTCCCACTGCCATATGCTCGATGATCTGGTAAAGTCAGACCATTTGAAATAAACGACAGTTAAACTTCCACGACATGCTGTTTGATGTGATGTAAAATCTGTATTTTACATTCCCCAACCAAAAATATGCACGCGCCCAATGATTATTTCTTCCGGTGCGACTGAACCCCAATCAAGACATGGTGCCGGCGGCAGCCAAAAAAGCTCAGAAATCAAATAGCAGAGGGAAAAGTTATCAAAATACAAGCATCAAGCAACGTCATATCCCAAATTGGTAACAAATCAACAGAGAATAGGTTACTTTATATAAATAGTTCATTGCTAAATACCAAGGCCACAAAGTAGTTTATGGCCGTGTAAAGGCCAACCAGATTTCAGGTGTGATTCTAATAATGGAAAGAGATTATTAGGAGATTAACATAGTTCCGCCACTTGACCCATATAATTTCAGCAGGTATCAAAAGCCATAGGTATATTTATTTTAGCTCCTGATGCTCGTGGCCATGCAACACATTTTTTGTATTCGATTGTGGCATTCGAAATATGCATGCGTCAATTGTTATCGTGTCGTTACTAAACCAAAGGCAAGCGTTTGTGTTAAAGCGGATGTCCAACCTAATTTGATCACGATCTGCACCGAAAGTTTACATGTTTAAATTCAATTGGCGAGTGTTAACGCTTCGTTTCGGCCAACTGGTAAGAAGAAAATAATTAAGGCAACCCGCTCCCAGCAATGTCAAGCAGAGCGCCATTTTGCCGAGACCAGTGACGGGTATTGTGACTATTCAGGTGGCACCGCCTTACGTTGTAACTGGCGGAGAGAGAGATCAGGGCCGCGATTTACAGATAAACAGCGGCAGTTCCAAGCCGAGCAGTAGCGCAAGATCTTAGTGTTTCATTGAAAAGTACCATCCAAACAAACTGATATACGTCTTGCAACGATTGACTCAGCAACAATGCCATGATTGGAGTTAGAATTGCAGCTCCTTAGATTAGCGATGATCACACGCTCTTGTTTTGCTCACACAATAGGCGCAATTTCCGGTTTTAATAAATTACAGTATCGCCTCCTGATCGGTCAAGCGCGGACATACCTCCAATAAGGCCTGCCGCCTGGGTAGGCGGCGAAATCGGCCAGGCGGTCAGTTCTAAATTTTATTGTGAGGACGAAAAATTCTGTAATATGGAGGATAGACAATTGGGTATTATATGAATCGGTAAATCAGCGTTAGAGGCCAGGCTGGCGGTTCCCTTTAAGGTGTCAATATGGATGCTGCTGCTTTCTCTTTGCTTCAATTGTCCGCCATCTGAATCTTGCATGCACCCAGAAAAGTGGAGAGTACGACATGGGAATATTAACGATCTCTCATGCCCCGACTACTCCGATCGGATAATCGAATACGGCCATTTATAAATCACGTGTACCACATTGGAGATGGGCGATAATACAAGTAGGACACAAAATATACCTTGTCCTCATCTTCATCTCTTTGTTGTCGCTCCAGACGATTTCTTGCGGGTCGAATACTTTTATCTTCTATTATTTGTTCGGCTAATGAACCACTTTTACCAGCCCTACCCCCTTCATTTTTTGACGATTTATCTTTTTTAGTTTTCCCCATGTTGTCAGTTGTTGTTTGGTGGTCAATCGCAAGATGGCGCTGGAGCTTCTTGGATTGATGGCGCTGGTTCCCTTGTTATCTGGTCATGCTGGTGGGTTGGAAGAACTTTGATCAAGTAAACGTCAGAGCCATGCATACGTACGTGGTTGTCGATTCTGACCAGCCTTGTCAATTCTGACTAGGCCCCGTACATACATTAAAGTAAGCCTCTTCCCGGCCACGCAGTGGCAATTTCTTCTTCACTGACATTTCAACAAGCGTATTACTTAAAATTTGTCACATAATCCACTGTAGTTAATGAAATACACTACCTTAAGTAGGGGGGGGGGGGGGGGCGGGGTAAAACCCCGTGTTGTTACAGTAAATAGTGTATGTGAAAATGAGAGCTCCCCATCCAGTCAGGAAATACATTAAATTCGAATTTACGTACGTTATCGAGGTGCTCGATTAATATAGGCTACATTTAGACATTCAGGTAGCAGTACCGCACAAAAGCCGCCGAATTGGCATTTGAAGATATGTCCTCATATCAATAAAAACCAGTATCGTACGGCCAGTATGGTACGTACGTATAGCGGCGAGGCAATTAAGCTGGCTATAAGCACCTCTCTATAGCTGTTAAACAACGTGCGTATAAAATTCAATCGAGTATGTATGTATATCAGCTGCAAACCCATGACTGGTATACAGTATTAAAATGATTAACACATTCCATTTTTTTTCTTTAGCTGCATATATGTCTGCATATATATGTCCGATCGATTGTTAAAGCTAGCGAAAAAACGTGATCTTATACGGTCTATATCCCACCCAACCCCAGGTCTGAGAACGAGTGCGTAATACATGTGTACATGGTTCAGATCGAAGTATCTCCCGGCGATATAAGTGTTAAGCAATTAGACCTATGTGTAGGAAGACAAAGGCGACAAAACCGCGTTTTGACATGCAGCGGTAATAAAAATAACTACGTGTATGAATTGACCGTTTTATACAGGCTATAATATAACAATAGCGCAAGTTAGCGGGGCGTTAGGCAATTTTATTGGCCCGACATCAAGCTGTAGCAGCCCGCCATTTTTCATTGTGAATAATGAAAATGAATGGTTGCTACAGCTTGATGAAAGGCCAATAAAATGTCTAACGGCATGTGTGATATCTCGGCCCAGGCCCGGTGGATAAAAGACACCAAGCGCCTCGGGCCAAATGGGAATTTCCCTTTGGCCTAACGTGTAAGGTGTTCGCTCGGGATGCGAAGGGTCGCGGGTTAGAAACCCGCCTAGATTTTTCTAGGGTAGAACCGGCGTCCATTCGGGCCTGGGACCAGAAATACTACATTTGGTGCCGTGACCAGGATTGTCGGAGCCACCCGGAGCCACATGATAAGGCCAGCGTCCGGGTTACGGAGTGGCGCATGGTGGCGGTTACTGCGAGGTCGCAGTCCATTGGGGAAAGGGTGGAGTGTGATATCTCGGCCCAGGCCCGGTGGATAAAAGACACCAAGCGCCTCGGGCCAAATGGGAATTTCCCTTTGGCCTAACGTGTAAGGTGTTCGCTCGGGATGCGAAGGGTCGCCGGTTCGAAACCCGCCCAGAACTTTCTAGGGTAGAACCGGCGTCCATTCGGGCCTGGGACCAGAAATACTACACATGCACAATTCGCGCTATTACTATTATTACGACTTGAATCTAAATTTAGGGCGTTGACTTTTCTCTGCCTTTTGGTTTAATTTCTGCATGCAACGATTAAAGTAAAGCATTATCCGCAGACTGTCTGCAAATCGCAAGCCTTTCCACATATAGTTTGTCCAGTCGCCTTTTTGATACCATATATCTTTGCCAAGAAACATGGCACGTGCAATTAACCAACTTATAGTAATGGAAGCAGGCCATTTAAAGCTATAATTACAATTCTTTTGTGCGTGACGTCATGTTTCATTGTTCTATGCAATGTCGCTATGGCAACGATTGTCGATTGCATGGGCAGCAGGGCGGTTCGGGTAAGAATGCAGCATTTTAGCGGCCTTCAGATTTAATGCTATTGTACTATAGTTAACATGACCACCAACTCGTAATAATTGTTATTTACTGTATGTAAGTCTTATATATTATATGCTCAAAATGTTTAGCCAAATCAGAAATATAACAATATATACAATATATTTTGCCAATGACGATATAGCGAGTGGTAAGGGTTACCCTAGAATAAAATAACAGGGGCAATAATTAACTTTAAAAAATATATATGCCATGAATCCACGATCGTACATAACTAACAGTAACACATATCTCGAAAACCCACAGTGGATCGTCGAGAACCAGCTTAATAATGCGTGGCGACATCTGGCGAATGTGGCCTTGTTATGTAACTGGATCATGCGCAAACAAGTCCCAATATATATTTAGAGCAAGGGGCAACTCGGCAGCTCAGTTGTAACTCGGTCAACCGTGTTGATTGATAACGAACGTGACGGACCACAAACCTTGCAAACCCAGTTTTGCGTGTTCTCATTGGCTGAGCGAGTCTCTGTGGCCTGAGGAGAGGGGGTCACGCGAGGGCCTTGCGATGCACTCGTATGTCAGTGTGGATCACTATACTCAGATACTGTGTCGAACAGTCGAACTCTCGTCTTCCCTTGTACGCTAAGACCATTTTTCTCGGCAGTCAGCTGGACGCGGGTGGAGTTTTAAGGTAAATGGACATTGGATTCCGTTCAGATTTGTTACTGTATGGTGTAATAAGTTGAGGATGGGGAGTTCTGACTTGACATGTTGTGCCTATATTTAGCTCTGATAAATATATCCATTGTTTACCATACTCCATAGGTCACGCAGAGATGTCACACACTCACCAATTTAGTCCCATTTGATAGCTTTGCTGTGTCTGTGAATGTGACAGCAGGTAGAGGATACTTCTAAAAACGTTCAATTTGAAACCTGTCTATGTGAAATATACAATTAAGCCTTGGCCCTTGCCCTTGGTTTGTGCAAGAAAGTAGGTAGGCCTAGGTTATGTTGATCTATTTTTACATTGTTAGAAAGGTCCCTTTGAAGGCCTATTTTACAGTCCTTTTGAAGCCTATTCACTTTTAAACCATTTGCAGGTTTCATGGACATTGTTTCCAGTTCAGTAAAAGTTTTCTTAAAGTTAAAGTTGCATGTCGAGGTCTTTCCTGCCAAAACTAAGCCCAGGCAAAATTTTTATCAAAATATGCAGAAAACTCGATTGTTCCATTCCATAAATTCAGAAACCTGATAAACCTCGCCGTTTCGGCTGTGGTGTGGCATATGTGTCTATCCAGCGACACCACAGCACTCTGTCGCGGCACTGCTACTTATAACAAAGCATCGCGAAGCACACAAACTGATGACGTTTCCCACTGAAATGAAAATTTATGGTAAATTGATATCACGGGCAAGGCTAAGAGACACTATTTGGCAGTCTGGCATGGGTGGAGTATAGACAAAACCAATCTTGAATGATTCAAGGACTGATTCTTATTTGTATTTTGACCTCTTTAGTTTTGGCGGGTTTTCTGTTTCGGTTTTCTGTTTGCATCACCATCTGATATGGTAAAATATCAATAAGTGAATACCTGAACTTCAGATTTCCTGAAATGGAAAACAGTCTTGGCAGGATGCCTAAATTGACTTGACTCCTTGAATGACAGGGCCTGGCTTGGGAAGCATTGGATGGTGTTGGTGCAAATGCTCCCAGGCAAGCCCACTTCTCTAGGCGTACAACAGTGTCAATGGTAAAATCCTTAAATATAGGGACTCATTGAAAAGTTAAACCATTGAAACCGTAAGCACTATGATTGTTTGCGCGCATATAATAAAAGCTACAGGCGATTCCTTACTATTTTAATCGATTCTAAGGATTTTAACATTGACACAGTTATGCCCCTAGAGAAGCAGGCCTGCCTGGGGGCACTTGCGCCAATGGATGGTGTAACATCATACAGCTGCCATCTTAAACGATGTAGGCCATACAGAAGCTTGTTACTGGTAGTTGAATAATTGCTTGTGTCTAGAATTGGTGCCAGAGTAGCTTAACTTCCAGTGTATAAGTCGCATCTGTCTTTGTCGCTGGATGTGACTTATATATGAACCTAGTCTAAGCCTAGTCTAACTTTTTTCCCTAGACCCCTCTGGCTATCCCTCCCCCCCCCCTCCTCCCCTTCTCCTTCCCAGCTACCTCCCCCCAACCCTACCATTTTGACCAGCCTGGAGATCGGGGGTGGTTCTTTGACCATCCCTGGTTATTGTTATCTCATCCGTTTAATCAAGCCAATTTGTCCCGTGCCAATTGTAGAACTACTGTCGCATTGCACCAACCTGGTGCCATCTTTGTGTCTAAGTGTCTAAGCAGCTGTATCAAGCTACACCATTGACTGCCGCTTCCCGAACCATGACCAGCCACTCTACGAGTCAAGTAAAAATTGGGCACCTTGCCAATGTCGACAATGGACCCCTCACTCCAGCTCCTTCCTACAAATGCAATACAGCTTCTTTGACCATGCAACGTGTCAACCACCTGTATAAACAATGCCTAATTGACTTGGCTGCTCTTTTGGTTGACTGTTAGCCATGGGTGTTTAACCAGTGCCGCTGCATGAAACTGTGCTCCAGATCTGTCCTTCTTATAATTATTGACAACAGACTGTGTGGGAACACTGAGTTAAACGCAACTACAGTGCAATAGTTAACAATGGCAGGCACAACCGTCAGAATATCAAGTGGTTTCCCAAAGCGTAACTGTGGAAGTATACCGATGGCCCCCAATAACAAACTTTGCAGAATTACAATGCTTTATATGTTGTCTGCATTTACAAATCAATCTTTTCCGTAACAAAACAATATTTCAATATTCCAACAATTTCTGCATGTGACAATCTTTTTTGCACCATATGTCATGGCCAAGAAATGTGACAAGTGTAACTAGGTGACTAGGCAGCTGTTTCAATCTGTAACTACCATTTTTTTTAGTGTGACGTCATGTTTCATTGTTCTATGCAATGTCAATATGGCAACCATTGCCTATTGAAAGGGTGGCAGGGTGGTTTGGGTTCCATGATTTTAGCTGCCTTCAGATCTAATGCTGTTGTGCAAATCATCAACTCATAATACCGATAATATGCACTAAAATAAGTTGGCATTATTCTTTCATTGTTTGAATTTAGTTATCCTTGTTAGCTTTTTTCTTGGTGTTTATGTGTATAATGCAGTACAATTGAGTTCAATTAGTTTTCATTATCTTCAGAGTGACAGAAAAAACGATGAAGGAAGAAACAGACCGCTAACATCTCACCGACCCATCTCTAGTCTTTGTGATCCGGGATAAAGAAAGAAGCTGCGATGAATTATGTTGGAAAACTCCTCTCGAACTTTAAAGGATTCTACAATGAGATTAACTCAGCCACCCTGACAGGAGCCATAGACATAGTTATCGTCCAGCAAGAGGATGGTACTTATGTCACATCACCATGGCATGTGCGCTTTGGCAAAATGGGGGTTATCCGCTCCCGACAAAAAGTGGTGAGTCTAAATGTGTTTTAATTCATCTCCAAACGTCATGACATTAACATTATCATCTCCAATTGGGAATTAGGATGGAAAATGAAACTTTTCCCAAGGAAAGCATTTCTCTCAGTGGAAGTCCTCTTTGGTAAAACTTGTAAACATCAACTCTTCTGAAGTCAAACATGAGTTTGCATGACTGTCTTCAGAAATTGACTGTGCTATTGTCTCTGTATCTTTGTAGGTTGACATTGAGATCAACGATGTTCCTGTTGACCTTCACATGAAGTTAGGGGAGGCTGGAGAGGCCTTCTTTGTTCAGGAAGCTGAGGATTCCAACGAGGTAAAAGGCTCGGCTATATGTGACTTACCCAAGCGTGGTGTACTCAATTTATATAACTATCTTGACATGTTGCATGTCTAATATATTACTCTTCTGCGCTGATCGATCTATCAGGTAAACACAGCTTTACCATTTATATCAACGTCACCATTTTTGATCTAATGGTAGTACTGTTAGTATTATACTTGTAACTGCTCCTGAGTAATGTTTATATTTGAACTTACAAAAGAATACTGTATGACCGAAGAATTGGGTTAAATGAAAGTATAAGAAACAAGTTGAAAACTCATTTGCATTGCATTGTCTATTTGCGCTTCAGATACCAGCTCACCTTGCCACATCTCCCATTCCCGACTCCTTGGAGTTGATGGAGAAGGGATTGCAGCAACTGCACCTGGAAGAAGAAGGCCTCCAGGAATCCAAAGAGCCCCTCTCCGTGGTTATACACCCCCAGCCGACCAATGTTGACTTTCGCACAAAGTATTACAAGGATCTCGTCAGTCCCCGTATGATAGCCCAGGTTGGGACCTCTAGTCCCCCAATCCTAGCCGACGACAACCCCCAGGATGGCGCCCACGTCCAGTCTGATCTTGCCCATGAGCCGGCTGAGCCGGAGCCGGAAGTCCTCACCACCAGGTCTCGCATTTTTTCCGGGGATTCTTGCATCAGTGGCGAGACGGACATATCGACCACCAGCACCAGCAAGAGCGAGGCCACGGCCACGGCGTCCCTCGCTTCCGGCGTGGTGTCCCTTCCCGCTGAGATCGCGCCTCCCGAGACCTCGAAGGACGAGTGCGATCGCACGCCGCTGGTCGATCACAAGGTCGCGACCTTCATCTCGCTGGAGGAGAGCCACGGCAGCAAGAAGCACGCGCCCAACGCGCGACAACTGCAGACGGCGCGCGATCGCAATGACGTCATCAAGATTCGTCGGAAGCGACAGCGAAAAAACCGCGACGCCTCGCGCGAGAAGAAGGCTCGGGCGGCTGGTTCCCCGGCCGAGCAGCAGGCGATGCGCAGCGGCACCAGCCAACGCCTGGAGGTGGGGAGTGTCGGGAGCGGTAGTTCCGGAGAGTTCATGGAGGAGGGTAGGTGGCTGAGTGCCGCGTGCACTATGGAACATTGCCCCTTGGAGGTGGCTTAGCTTGTCAACCACGGCGTCTTTAGTCGCTTAACTGTTGGCCGAGTGGTAGATCAATCGACTGCAGATCAATAGCTTCCGGGTTCTAATCTGATCTAATTGGATCTGATCTAATCTGGGGCATATGTCACCCAAACCATTCCCTAGCCGAATTTAACCCTTGTGTGCACAAAACTGGCCTAAAGAAACGATCCTTTCAATTCTCTGTGTTGGGCTTATAACTAAATTCCCCTTTCCTTCCCCTGCTAGCACCATTTCTGTGGGGTCTATACTTCATTCTGCACCTAAGGAAGTCCTGTTTTGCATCCCTCACCTCTCGGGAGGTCTCGCGACCCAGTTTAGCCCTTGTGTGTACAATGGTGGCATCAAAACATTAAAAAAACAGCTCTAATTATTTCATTTCTAAGGGATTCGGCACCTAATTGAAGTACCTAATTGATATGCGTTGCCATGCGGCATTTCTCCTGGTGGCCGCACCGTCTGTGTATGCGCCGCGCCCATGATGTTCCTGACCTCTGTCTGTTGTGGGCTGGGTGTACAGGGCTGTTCGACATGGAGCTCTCGGACCAGGACGAGGTGAGCAGGATGAGCGCCCTCCTGACCATGGGCCGCACCATCTCCATGCCGCTGATGGACGACCGACAGCTGATGACGGATGAATGGGCCAACAGCCAGTACGCCTCCGCATTCCACCCCTTCAGCGACGGAGACATCACGCCCGTCGTCAGGTCAGTCTCTACCCCGTCACCATGACGCCCGTCACCATGACGCCCGTCACCATGACGCCCGTCACCATGACGCCCGTCACCATGACGCCCGTCACCATGACGCCCGTCACCATGACGCCCGTCACCATGACGCCCGTCACCATGACGCCCGTCACCATGACGCCCGTCACCATGACGCCCGTCACCATGACGCCTGTCAACATGTCACGCGTCGTCAGATCAGTCTCCTAGCCGCTCGCCCCCGTCGCCATGACACCCGTCGTTAGGTCTCTTAACCGCTCTCCCTCCGTTTCAATATTCAGGAAGTATGTCTCCTTTCTAACCGGGCCCTCTTCATGTCGTGAAGTCGCGAAGACTGAATTTCTATGTGAAGATGGATTTAAAAATGAAAATGTTTCTAGATTTATAACTACTGACAACTTGCAGACATGCCTAGGGGTGTGGGTTGTGCACGTAAATATTTGTATTTTTTTCCTTTTAGTTCATGTCGTATATAAGCTTACTTGTGCCGTAATCCTTTAAATTGAAGTTAAGAAATGAATTTAATACATTGAATTGAACTTAATTGAATCAATTGAACTGAATTGAATCAATTGAACTGAATTGAATCAATTAAACTGAATTGAATCAAATGAACTGAATTGAATCAGTTGAACTAAATTGAATCAGTTGAACTAAATTGAATCAGTTTAACTGAATTGAATCAATTGAACTGAATCAAATCAATTAAACTCAATTGAATCAATTGAAAAGAATAGACTTAATTGAAACTAATTGAACCTATTTGAATCAATCGAAACTAATTGAATCATTTGAAACTAATTGAATCACATGAAACTAATTGAATCACTTGGAACTAATTGAATCACATGAAACTAATTGAATCACTTGGAACTAATTGAATCAATTGAAACTAATTGAATCCATTGAACTGAATTGAATCAATTGAATGAAAGAAATTAATTTAATACATGGAATTGAATAAAGGAACCAAATAAAAAATTGATGTTGATTTCCCACCACCACCCCCCCCCCTTCCCCTCTTGCTCCTCTACAGCCCCGTGGGGTCCAGACCCCCCTCCCCAAAGAGCGACACGGAGTACGAGACGCAGCAGAAGTATGACTCGACTGCGCAGGCTCAGCTGAGCGTGGACGCCCTGGAGCCGCCGGACAGCTATCAGTGGCGGTGGGGCGAGTTGCCGGAGAGTACGGCCCCGCGAGCGGAGGACGGCAAGGCCAGCAAGTCAGCGCTCACGCCGCAGGGTGAGTGGGTGGACAACGCGCGTTGGGTGCGGACAGAATTGGGTCCAATGTTAGGTCAGAATCAATCAGTTTATATAGTGGGCACTCAGCCAAGCGTACGGTCGGCGTAAGTTAGTCGGTACACGGCCCAGCGTTCGGTCGGCGTAAGGTAGTCTAGACAAATAATAAAATAGCGTGATTGCTACCTTGTTTATGTCAGGCTAACGTCGCCATGTCTTGTGAACCTGCAATTAAGCGGACTTACTCTCACTGAGCCAGAGGTCTTGCCTAACAGGTTTCACCCCATGTTAATCATGCATCTGCGATATCACTGCTTTCATCTCCTTGGTAACCAATCAAACTCAACTCCGGGAATATCTTCATATGTATCTGCATATCATTATCTCAGGAGAGCCGTTCGCCCGGTTAATTCCATGTGTTCCCAAAGGTGGCATTAGACACCAATCTAATTTGCCCCTTTGTTTGACAGATCTAGACAAGACCTCTGGCGGACTCTTCCACTTTATGCGCCAAACGAAGAAGATCCGACATCAGCCGGAGCAGGAAGGCATCTATCTGGATGACCTGAACCTCAACGAGATGGATCCCGAGGTGGCCCAGCTCTACATCTACCAGTCCAAGGGGTAAGTGTGCTGGGACACCGGGCATACCAGCTCCAACTCTACCAGTCCAAGGGGTAAGGGACCGGCTCTACCTCTACCAGTCCAAGGGGTAAGGGTGCTGAGACACGGGGCATACCAGCTCTACCTCTACTAGTCCAAGGGGTAAGGGACCGGCTCTACCTCTACTAGTCCAAGGGGTAAGGGTGCTGAGACACCGGGCATACCGGCTCTACCTCTACCAGTCCAAGGGGTAAGGGACCGGCTCTACCTCTACCAGTCCAAGGGGTAAGGGACCAGCTCTACCTCTACCAGTCCAAGGGGTAAGGGACCGGTTCTACCTCTACCAGTTCAAGGGGTAAGTGTGCTGATGCACGGGGCATACCAGCTCTTCCTCTACCAGTCCAATGGGGTAAGTGTGCTGAGACACGGGGCATACCAGCTCTACCTCTACCAGTCCAAGGGTAAGGATGCTGGGACACCGGCCATACCAGCTCTACCTCTACCAGTCCAAGGGGTAAGGGACCGGCTCTACCTCTACCAGTCCAAGGGGTAAGGGTGCTGAGACACGGGGCATACCAGCTCTACCTCTACTAGTCCAAGGGGTAAGGGACCGGCTCTACCTCTACTAGTCCAAGGGGTAAGGGTGCTGAGACACCGGGCATACCAGCTCTACCTCTACTAGTCCAAGGGGTAAGGGATCGGCTCTACCTCTACGAGTGCAAGGGGTAAGGGTGCTGAGACACGGGGCATACCAGCTCAAACTCTACCAGTCCAAGGGGTAAGGGACCAGCTCTACCTCTACCAGTCCAAGGGGTAAGGGTGCTGAGACACGGGGCATATCAGCTCTACCTCTACCAGTCCAAGGGTAAGGGTGCTGGGACACCGGACATACCAGCTCTACCTCTACCAGTCCAAGGGGTAAGGGACCGGCTCTACCTCTACCAGTCCAAGGGGTAAGTGTGCTGAGACACGGGGCATACCAGCTCTACCTCTACTAGTCCAAGGGGTAAGTGTGCTGATACACGGGGCATACCAGCTCTACCTCTACCAGTCCAAGGGGTAAGGGACCAGCTCTACCTCTACCAGTCCAAGGGGTAAGGGTGCTGAGACACGGGGCATACCAGCT
The DNA here is from genome assembly GCA_964019135.1 of Arenicola marina. Classification (NCBI taxonomy): domain Eukaryota; kingdom Metazoa; phylum Annelida; class Polychaeta; family Arenicolidae; genus Arenicola; species Arenicola marina. Next base: position 11,267,905 of record OZ025256.1, on the reverse strand, counting down.
CTACCTCTACCAGTCCAAGGGGTAAGGGACCAGCTCTACCTCTACCAGTCCAAGGGGTAAGGGTGCTGAGACACCGGGCATACCAGCTTTATCTCTACCAGTCCAAGGGGTAAGGGACCAGCTCTACCTCTACTAGTCCAAGGGGTAAGGGTGCTGAGACACCGGGAATACCAGCTTTACCTCTACCAGTCCAAGGGGTAAGGGACCGGCTCTACCTCTACCAGTCCAAGGGGTAAGGGACCAGCTCTACCTCTACCAGTCCAAGGGGTAAGGGACCAGCTCTACCTCTACCAGTCCAAGGGGTAAGGGTGCTGAGACACGGGGCATACCAGCTCTACCTCTACCAGTCCAAGGGGTAAGGGTGCTGAGACACCGGGCATACCAGCTTTATCTCTACCAGTCCAAGGGGTAAGGGACCAGCTCTACCTCTACTAGTCCAAGGGGTAAGGGTGCTGAGACACCGGGAATACCGGCTCTACCTCTACCAGTCCAAGGGGTAAGGGACCAGCTCTACCTCTACTAGTCCAAGGGGTAAGGGTGCTGAGACACCGGGAATACCGGCTCTACCTCTACCAGTCCAAGGGGTAAGTGTGCTGAGACACGGGGCATACCAGCTCTACCTCTACCAGTCCAAGGGGTAAGTGTGCTGGGACACCGGGCATACCAGCTACAACTCTACCAGTCCAAGGGGTAAGGGACCAGCTCTACCTCTACCAGTCCAAGGGGTAAGTGTGCTGAGACACGGGGCATACCGGCTCTACCTCTACCAGTCCAAGGGATAAGTGTGCTGGGACACCGGACATACCGGCTCTACCTCTACCATTCCAAGGGGTAAGTGTGCTGAGACACGGGGCATACCAGGTACAACTCTACCAGTCCAATGGGTAAGGGCACTGGGACCTAACATGCGGCGTGCTTCATCCATTCCACACTGTCCCGCGAGGTTCCTTGCATGCTATCCCCGGTAGTGACCGTTGCGAGGCTAACAGAAAGGCGTTTTGTCCACAGCTCGGCGTCCAGCAATACGATGAAGGTCATTGACGAGGACAACGAGAGCGGCCGCGGGGCCTCGCTGCCCCATTCACCGCTCACCGTCGAATCTGGACCTCACGACTTGGCCAGGCAGGGGTAAGTACCACGCACGCGCGCTCTGGTGACAGTCACCCTTTTAGTACCACAATTGGCCTCTACCATTTGTCCGTGGCCCGCCATATTTGAGTGACTCGGGCCGCCCGAATGGTCTGGTGGTTAGCGCTATAATGTCAGCTTTATCGAGTGTATTCAGAACTTGTTTATTATATTATGTAAAAATCAATGTCCTATATATATGTATCATGTTATATAATAGCGGTATATTAAGTATCCGGAACGATGTTAAGTCCCCTATTTTTGATTTTATCCACGGTTCCTTTCGCTCTGCTAGGCCACACTAAGCGGCCGGTGCGTTGTTCGAATCCCCTGTATGCAAATGGCAAATGTTTGTGCAGCATACAGATGTTTGGGTTGGAGTAGGAGGGGTTACTCCCGGAGACCTGGCTCCTCTCTTCCTTCCTTTATATGACTTCCAAAGTGTAAGTCTCCTTACCTAAATGAGGGCCGCCCCGATAGCTCAGTGGGTTAGAGCGCTCACCTTGAGCAATCTGGCCACCTGTGACCCTAACGGGCACGTGGATCGGTGGTTCGAGCCCCGCTGTGTTCATGTCTGTGTGGTCGCCGGATAAAGATCCCATGTCCTTCTTTGCAAAGAGTAGGGGGTTACCCCCGGGGACATGGCTCCGACTTTCCCTTCCTTCTCCCGTTGGACCGATATGACCATGACGGCTTAGAACGTCCTGGATATACAACCAACACGCCAACCTTACCTTACAACGGAACCAAGCCGTGACGAGTACTTAACCTGGCGTGTTCAGTGTAAGCCTGGTAGTTAACCCGCCGCCCCGCCTCCCCACAGGCCGCTGGATATCGCCATCTCCCGCTGCGGTGGCCTCAAGAACTGGGACGGCGCCCTGGCTCAGGAGAAGTTTCTCCAGTATCTCATCACATTCGAGGAGTTCTGCGCCAACCCCTCGATTCTTCAGGATCCCAACCTGGTCATCAAGTGGGGAGAGAAGTAAGTGGAGTACAGCGTGTGTCCTGGCCGCCCTGTCGGCCCTCTGGCTTCAAGTTTGTTGTTCATTGAAGGAGATACACGGCGGCAAGGTTGAGATGCATGTACCGGTAGATAAAAAAGAAGTAATATGACTGTCTCTGAGGACGCCTGTAGCCCGGGGATCGACTCACAGGGTTATGAGCCCCATCTTTTACATGCTAATGTAACGACCAATCAATCATAAGATTACGACCAATGGAAGTAAGTATCATACAGCGATCATCAGGGTGCAGTGTAATAATTTTTCAGTCACAACTATTTAAAAAATATTGGCACTATTTTTATGATAAATTTCACAAAACTTTGTTCCTCTTCGGACCGGTAATGACATTTCTTAATTTAAAGCGCAAAATGGTCGCGTAAAAAAAAAGTCACTGCAAACTCACTTGAATATATCGCCCATAACAAGTTATCTGAACGATTTTATGGGTTTGTTGTGATCTATAATTTGAACCATCCATCTCTCTCAATGTCTCTCATTGCTCTTCACGTGTGTCACATTTCTCTTGCAGATTTTATAACTGGCAGGTGGCCGGCCCTATGCTCATGTCCATTCTCGCCTTCCAACGCCCTCTCCCGGAGGTCAGTACACGTCAGCCGGCGTCTCTATCATTGCCAGCTGGTGGGTCCGTCTTTTTACGTTACACACGAGTTCACGACATTCATCGTCATTAAATATACTGGGCGTGAGGAAAACAATAAAAAAGATATAGAAGAAGTGGTCGATACGAAATAGACAGTTTTTATACTCAAGATCTACAGCAAGGATCCCTACTGCACTGTGTATGGTTTTGATTTGATTGGGGATTAACGCCACTTTGTGCGTATAAGGCTGTCTCGTCCCACTGTGTATGGATGGGTTAACTTGTTCAAGCCAAGCTTGGAATCCATCATCGACATATTGGCTTTGAACGCTGATGTTTATAGCCTCCTGCCACGGGATATCGGCACTGGGTGTTATGACGTAATCAAGATGACGTGTTTCTGGGGGCGCGGGATGATAAACAAATTCTTTACTCATTGGATATGACGTCGTAAATAGTGGCGTCATTTTCGGACCGCAACGATCGAGTGGCAAGGTCCTGTGCCTCCTGCAGTCAGTATTGTTGCGTAGTGTGTAATACTGAACCCCCCGTTTACAGGAGGCCTTGGATGCTCTCGTCAAGCAGTACATGCCGAAGAAGGAACGTCGTAGTCGCTGGTACTGGTGGGGCAGCAGGGGCACCACAGTGGCCTCCCCCGGCGACGTCAAGAAGGTACGGCCCCCCCCCCCCACACACACACGCTTATCTATGATACAAATCTATATAGATGTGTCAAGAAGGTACGGCCCCGTGCCCCCTCCCCCCCCCACTCCCACACACGCCTATCTATGATACAAATCTATATATATGCGTCATGAAGGTACGGCCATCTGCCTCCTCCCTCCCCCCCCCCCCCACTCACACACGCCTATCTATGATACAAATCTATAGATATTCCCCAAGTAGGTACGGGCCCCTGCCCCCCCCCCCCACACTCACACACGCCTATCTATGATACTGGAGATATATATATGAGTTGGTACATAGTATATATCAAGCATTGCATCATATTTAGAATGATTGCCAGCGATGTGATCAGCATAGCATTCAGTACTTAGTGGCTTTGCAATATATTGTTTGCGGCATTCATGACTGGACCATATTTCATCATGGACAGGCATCTTTGTAGCTCAATTGGTAGCATAAGTAGCCGCAGATTCTGCGGGTTCGATCCCAGACTATGCGCAGAATGATATGAATGGTGTAATTTTTTTGTTTCGAATCTCTTGCTTCTCATTGGATGCCAGAGAGTTTTCTTGGTACGGTTTGGCCCATGCGTGTTCACAGAGAGGCGGCGTAAGCACCAGCTCCCCCATCATGGCGTTCCTGTCGACTGTCTTGCATTAATCGTTGAAGTTTCGTGTACATTGCTATCATACAGTCATTGCTATCATATAGACAACTGCACGGAAATCAAATATTGGTTAGTTACGAACTGCACTGGGAATGTATCTGGAGTGAAATTTGCGGTAACCATTTTCGCGACTGTGCCGGACAGTCTCGTGTCTAAAAGCCTCACATAATAATGTGTTTGTTTCCCGCAGGATGTCGCCACCAGCGTCTCCTCTAGTCCTGCAGGGAGTCCGCGAAAATCGAAAGAAAGGTACATATATATTTTTGCCGTCGTTAAAATTATTATTATTATATTGAAAAATTTAAACCGAATAAGAATTCTGATTAAACCAAATTTATGTCATGAAATGAAATTATTGAAATAAAAAATTAGTTATTATTATAACCAAAAGTGAAAAAAACTAAACTAAAAAAGCAAAATTAATGTCATGATATGGAATCATGAAATTACGAATATTCAAATTAAAAATTAAATAGTTATCAAGCATAAACTTCCAACACGTTCACTATAAAACGTTTATGTCCGCCCGATATCAGAAAGCCTCGTCACAAAGACTCGCATGGCGAGAGTTCAGAAGACGAGTCTGACGACAACTCGGTGACGTCCGGGGACCTGAAGGAGGGACAGGACAAGGAGCGCCGCCTGGTGAGGCTGGACCCCAACCCCATCCGGGTCCCCATCACCAACGACAAGTACCGGAAGTCGCTCAAGCTGACCTCGGAAGAAATCGTGAGTGGCTCTGGGGGAAGTCGGTAACAGTTACGTGAAAGAGACAAGTTACCGGATAATAATGGATTTCGAGGGCGAAACCCGACCCTTGTTATCCGGTAATGTCGTTTTCTGAGGACGTTAACTTATGTAAAATTCACGTCCCTGAAACTTACACGCAACAATACTGAAAAAATAATGTCGTTAGAGAACAATGGAGTGACGTCACCAGTTAATTTAACACCTCCTGGCTCGCTATATGGCGTCGTGCGTGGTAGAGTGTACAGTTTTTGCTATAAATGTGTCTTGTTCGTTTAACTGCTAGGGTTTACTGGGTATGGGTTTTATGTCCTTATTGGTCAGGGAAGTGTCGATGACACTCTCAGAGATGTGACTATTTCCCACCTTGACGCGTCACATTGCAAAAACTAGGCAAGAAACCTTCCATTTGACCTTACACTATAGCCTAAGACACTCGACATTTGATTGGTCTGTGTGTGTGTGACGTCACAGGAGTCGCTGCGGCTGCAGGACGGCATTAACGACGTGACGTTCTCCGTGACGACGCAGTTCCAGGGGACGACAGCCTGCAGCGCCCACATCTTCCTCTGGAAGTGGGACGACCGCCTCGTCGTGTCCGACATCGACGGCACCATCACCAAGTGAGTATACCTGGGGGTAAGGGGTGCCTGAGGGTGAAACCCTAGGGGTAAATCGTGTCTTAAGGAGTAGCCACTGGACCGTCCCACGTGGACGAAATTATTCTTTTTCTGATGTTTTTACATTTATGTGAGGCCATAACGCCTAGAACGCGTGGGTAGTTCGTCACCAGTTCAATAGTGTGGTACAATAACATCAAATGAATAATAATTTGATTTTTTGTCCGAGCCTGGTTATCCTGTAGTTCTGTAGACCAGAGTGAAGACGCCCCTTGTACTGAAGCTGCGCCCATTCACCGTGTTGTTCAGACCTAAGCCGTTCCTGGCGTAACCCCATCCCCTCACCCCGTGTCTCTCCACCAGGTCCGACGTTCTGGGTCAGGTTCTGCCGATGATAGGCAAGGACTGGTCCCAGGCCGGCGTCGCCGACCTCTACAGCCGGATCTACCGCAACGGCTACCGCTTCCTCTACCTGTCTGCGCGCGCAATCGGCCAGTCCAAGACCACCAAGGAGTACTTGCGGGGCGTTCGCCAGGGGGCGCTCAGCCTGCCAGAGGGTCCGCTGCTGCTGTCCCCCAGCTCTCTCATCAGCGCCTTCCACAAGTAAGTGCTGTCCCCCAGCTCTCTCATCAGCGCCTTCCACAAGTAAGTGCTGTCCCCCAGCTCTCTCATCAGCGCCTTCCACAAGTAAGTGCTGTCCCCCAGCTCTCTCATCAGCGCCTTCCACAAGTAAGTGCTGTCCCCCAGCTCTCTCATCAGCGCCTTCCACAAGTAAGTGCTGTCCCCCAGCTCTCTCATCAGCGCCTTCCACAAGTAAGTGCTGCCCCCCAGCTCTCTCATCAGCGCCTTCCACAAGTAAGTGCTGTCCCCCGGCTCTCTCATAAGCGCCTTCCACAAGTAAGTGCTACCCCCCAGCTCTCTCATCAGCGCCTTCGACAAGTAAGTGCTGTCCCCCAGCTCTCTCATCAGCGCCTTCCACAAGTAATTGCTGCCCCCCCCAGCTCTCTCATCAGCGCCTTCCACAAGTAAGTGCTGTCCCCCAGCTCTCTCATCAGCGCCTTCCACAAGTAAGTGCTGTCCCCCAGCTCTCTCATCAGCGCCTTCCACAAGTAATTGCTGCCCCCCCAGCTCTCTCATCAGCGCCTTCCACAAGTACGTGCTGCCCCCCAGCTCTCTCATCAGCGCCTTCCACAAGTAAGTGCTGTCCCCCGGCTCTCTCATCAGCGCCTTCCACAAGTAAGTGCTGTCCCCCAGCTCTCTCATCAGCGCCTTCCACAAGTAAGTGCTGTCCCCCAGTTCTCTCATCAGCGCCTTCCACAAGTAAGTGCTGCCCCCCAGCTCTCTCATCAGCGCCTTCCACAAGTAAGTGCTGTCCCCCAGCTCTCTCATCAGCGCCTTCCACAAGTAAGTGCTGTCCCCCAGCTCTCTCATCAGCGCCTTCCACAAGTAAGTGCTGCCCCCCAGCTCTCTCATCAGCGCCTTCCACAAGTAAGTGCTGTCCCCCAGCTCTCTCATCAGCGCCTTCCACAAGTAAGTGCTGCCCCCCAGCTCTCTCATCAGCGCCTTCCACAAGTAAGTGCTGTCCCCCAGTTCTCTCATCAGCGCCTTCCACAAGTAAGTGCTGTCCCCCAGCTCTCTCATCAGCGCCTTCGACAAGTAAGTGCTGTCCCCCAGTTCTCTCATCAGCGCCTTCCACAAGTAAGTGCTGCCCCCCAGCTCTCTCATCAGCGCCTTCCACAAGTAAGTGCTGTCCCCCAGCTCTCTCATCAGCGCCTTCCACAAGTAAGTGCTGTCCCCCAGCTCTCTCATCAGCGCCTTCCACAAGTAAGTGCTGCCCCCCAGCTCTCTCATCAGCGCCTTTCACAAGTAAGTGCTGCCCCCCAGCTCTCTCATCAGCGCCTTCCACAAGTAAGTGCTGTCCCCCAGTTCTCGCATCAGCGCCTTTCACAAGTAATTGCTGCCCCCCAGCTCTCTCATCAGCGCCTTTCACAAGTAAGTGCTGCCCCCCAGCTCTCTCATCAGCGCCTTCCACAAGTAAGTGCTGTCCCCCAGTTCTCGCATCAGCGCCTTTCACAAGTAAGTGCTGTCCCCCGGCTCTCTCATCAGCGCCTTCCACAAGTAATTGCTGCCCCCCAGCTCTTTCATCAGCGCCTTCCACAAGTAAGTGCTGTCCCCCGGCTCTCTCATCAGCGCCTTCCACAAGTAAGTGCTGTCCCCCAGCTCTCTCATCAGCGCCTTCCACAAGTAAGTGTTGTCCCCCAGCTCTCTCATCAGCGCCTTCCACAAGTAAGTGCTGCCCCCCAGCTCTCTCATCAGCGCCTTCCACAAGTAAGTGCTGCCCCCCAGCTCTCTCATCAGCGCCTTCCACAAGTAATTGCTGCCCCCCCAGCTCTCTCATCAGCGCCTTCCACAAGTAAGTGCTGTCCCCCAGCTCTCTCATCAGCGCCTTCCACAAGTAAGTGCTGTCCCCCGGCTCTCTCATCAGCGCCTTCCACAAGTAAGTGCTGTCCCCCAGCTCTCTCATCAGCGCCTTCCACAAGTAAGTGCTGCTCCCCCCCCCCCGGCTCTCTCATCAGCGCCTTCCACAAGTAAGTGCTGCCCCCCAGCTCTCTCATCAGCGCCTTCCACAAGTAAGTGCTGCCCCCCAGCTCTCTCATCAGCGCCTTCCACAAGTAATTGCTGCCCCCCAGCTCTCTCATCAGCGCCTTCCACAAGTAATTGCTGCCCCCCCAGCTCTCTCATCAGCGCCTTCCACAAGTAAGTGCTGTCCCCCAGCTCTCATCAGCGCCTTCCACAAGTAAGTGCTGTCCCCCAGCTCTCTCATCAGCGCCTTCCACAAGTAAGTGCTGTCCCCCAGCGCTCTCATCAGCGCCTTCCACAAGTAAGTGCTGTCCCCCAGCGCTCTCATCAGCGCCCTCCACAAGTAAGTGCTGTCCCCCAGCGCTCTCATCAGCGCCTTCCGCAAGTAAGTGCTGCCCCCCCCCCCAGCTCTCTCATCAGCGCCTTCCACAAGTAAGTGCTGTCCCCCAGCGCTCTCATCAGCGCCTTCCACAAGTAAGTACTGCCCCCCAGCTCTCTCAGCGCCTTCCACAAGTAAGTGCTACCCCCCAGCTCTCTCATCAGCGCCTTCCACAAGTAAGTGCTGTCCCCCAGCTCTCTCATCAGCGCCTTCCACAAGTAAGTGCTGTCCCCCAGCTCTCTCATCAGCGCCTTCTACAAGTAAGTGCTGTCCCCCAGCTCTCTCATCAGCGCCTTCCACAAGTAAGTGCTGCCCCCCAGCTCTCTCATCAGCGCCTTCCACAAGTAAGTGCTGTCCCCCAGCGCTCTCATCAGCGCCTTCCACAAGTAAGTGCTGTCCCCCAGCTCTCTCATCAGCGCCTTCCACAAGTAAGTGCTGTCCTCCAGCGCTCTCATCAGCGCCTTCCACAAATAAGTGCTGTCCCCTAGCGCTCTCATCAGCGCCTTCCACAAGTAAGTGCTGTCCCCCAGCGCTCTCATCAGCGCCTTCCACAAGTAAGTGCTGTCCCCCAGCGCTCTCATCAGCGCCTTCCACAAGTAAGTGCTGTCCCCCAGCGCTCTCATCAGCGCCTTCCACAAGTAAGTGCTGTCCCCTAGCGCTCTCATCAGCGCCTTCCACAAGTAAGTGCTGTCCCCCAGCGCTCTCATCAGCGCCTTCCACAAGTAAGTGCTGTCCCCCAGCGCTCTCATCAGCGCCTTCCACAAGTAAGTGCTGTCCCCCAGCGCTCTCATCAGCGCCTTCCACAAGTAAGTGCTGCCCCCCCGGCTCTCTCATCAGCGCCTTCCACAAGTAAGTGCTGCCCCCCAGCTCTCTCATCAGCGCCTTCCACAAGTAAGTGCTGTCCCCCAGCGCTCTCATCAGCGCCTTCCACAAGTAAGTGCTGTCCCCTAGCGCTCTCATCAGCGCCTTCCACAAGTAAGTGCTGTCCCCCAGCGCTCTCATCAGCGCCTTCCGCAAGTAAGTTCTGCCTCCTTTGTGTCAGCGAACTGTCCCACACTTGGCGATGCGTTCACCTCCATAATGATGACGCCACCCGGAACATGTTGGCTAGCGATTTATTGTTCTGGGCCGCTATAAATTTCGCACGAAAAGTGCGGTTTTGTCGTAGCGTGGCCGTCTCGAAGCAGTAGTATATATATTCGTAATCCAAAATGATATCCATTAATAAACTGGTTATTAACTCATTCTGAAAATGGTTTTGGTGAATGGCCTCTTGAATGGCCTCTTTGTATTCTTGTATGGTTTATAAATACCGGTTCTGGTACCTATCTTGTCACTAATGTTCGTTGCCTGGAACCGGCCCAACATCCTTAAAACTGAGCCATAGAACAGTTGATTACTGCGACGTGGTACACTGCCATATTTAGCATTCCAATCGTAGCAAAAGTTACAGTTCCGTTAACTGCGAATGCTAATCTCCAATTACAGTATATTAGATCTATACTAATCTGTGCTATTGGCCCAAGTTAGTGACGGGATAGAGTACAGTTCATCAATGGAGCTACTGTTCAGTATCTATACGATGCGTACGGAACGTTGTTTGGAACCCGAGCACGTTGGTCAATGGTTTCGACCTGACTTCAGAGAGGTGATTGAACGCAAGCCGGAAGAGTTCAAGATCAGCTGCCTGAGAAATATACAGTGCCTCTTTCCTCAGAGTCGCAACCCTTTCTACGCTGGTTTCGGAAACAAGGTCAACGTAAGTATGGGGTTTAGCCTCAGAGTTACCCTGTTTTACATACGTGTGGTGACAGATAGTCATGTTAGTCGTTGAGGCATTTGGACATCGATCGCTCCTTGTGGTTGTGTATATGACATACATTTTGGTCAGGTATACCGTTTACAACTTTGGCGGACGTATGTAGACAGAACTATGGGTTCCGAATGTAAATTGCATTGCAATGATGATTCCTACCGCGTGTAATGATTGTGTAATCTATTACACTCTGTAAGAATGATCATTACACTAATCATTACACTATACATGAATCATTACAATAATCATTGCACTCTATACATGAATCATTACAATAATCATTACACTGTATACAAGAATCATTACACTCTATACAAGAATCATTACACTCTGTAAGAATAATCATTACACTCTATACAGGAATCATTACAATAATCATTAAACTTTATACAGGAATCATTACACTGTAGGAATCATCATTACAATAATCATTACAACTTATACAGAAATCATTACAATAATTATTACACTCAATACAGGAATCATTACAATAATCATTATACTGTAGTAATAATCATTACATTTTATACAAAAATCATTGCAATAATCATTACACTCTATACAGGAATCATTACACTAATAATTACACTCTATACAGGAATCATTACACTAATAATAACACTCTATACAGGAATCATTACAATAATCAATGCACTGTAGGAATCATCATTACAATAATCATTACACCTTTTTTACAGAAATCATTACAATAATCATTACACTCTATACAGGAATCATTACTATAAGCATCACTCTCTGTAAGAATCATCATTACAATAATCATTACACTCTATACAGGAATCATTACAATAATCATCATGATTATAATACAAAGTCTGCCGGTTATCAGACTGGCGGAGTGGTGTTTCGAGCCACCTTTTTGCACGCATTGCGCGGGCCTTGGGATAATGAACTCTTGAGACTAATATGTCTAGCCGTGTAGTAGAGGTGTGTTTGTTTGCTACCGTCCACGCGTTACAACGTTGGGCGGGCGAAACTCAATTGTCATTAGATGAAAAGGCTGAATATGAACGTTGCTTGTTGTCAGGACGTGTGGTCGTACCGCGCCGTCAGCATCCCCATCTCCCGCATCTTCACCGTCAACCACCGCGGGGAGCTCAAGCACGACATGACCGTCACCTTCCAGTCCACGTGAGTGGGGTCACCGAGCCCGCCGACAGGGGGCACCACCTTACGGTATCGGGTCGTGGCGCTTTTTATATGGCTATGGGGGCAAAGATATCGGAGAAGACGCTTAAATTGTTGGCGTCATGTTATTTTGTAGTTTAAGATTTATCTTTGTAAATTGATGATAAACTTATAAGTAGGTCTTCAAATAAAAGGTTACGGCTTTTATTCTGTGACAAAACAAATGTATAAAATAAAAATGTGTTCATCCCGGTAGCAAAACTGAGGTCCGGTCGGTTTGTTTCTGGGAGCAATGCACACGCGCCATTTGGAAAATACTCCTATGATATCACAATATTGACATGGGAGCCGTATTGCTGTACATAGGGGTCTGTTGTCTAGGGTATATTGTAATTGTATTCACTATTGCGTTCAAGCCAATGAAGATCGAGAGACAATCAGAATATCAGTATCAAAACATCTTTATATTTGTCTTTGACGTCATTTTGCCCACTCTTAAAATTTAGCGAGGAAGAAAGCCACTCCCCCTCGATGTTTGAGCATTATAACTCGTAACTTTAGCGGGTAAACACAGGATAATAATATGATCGTTTCGGCGTGGTACCGACTATTTTAAAGAACTAGATTTGTCGCTTTCTGTATCTTTGCATTCATGCTGATGTGAAACGTATAATAGATAGAGAGATATAGAGATATTTTCTATTTCTTCAGATACAGCAAACTGAGTGACTCCGTGGACCAGATGTTCCCGCCTTTACTGGACCAAAGCACAGACAAGGGACGCACGCAGTCCGGCAACTTCCCCGCTCCGGACGAATTCAGCAACTTCACGTACTGGCGTGAACCTCTTCCCGATATCCAGATCGAAGTAGACGGATTTCTGGCGCATGAGAAACCAGCGGGCAAGAGGAGCACCAGCCCCGCACCAAAAGACAAAGCGAAGCCAAAGGACAAAGCGAAGTAAACTGCGGTCCTGCCCTGGGTACGAAAACGAGGCGACCGGGTTGTCTCGTTGAGGGCGCTTGTAACGTGGTGCAACTTATTACAAATTATTATATCTGGTTTATCACTAATGTTGTGCATTGTGATGTTGGCCGGCGGAAGTGGGTTTTTTTTTGTTGTAATCTTCGAGTCAACGATAAACGACCTCAGTCGAAGCACAAATACGGGGTAAATAAACCTGAGTCGAGCGTATGCGCCCTTGTCACTGGTTGGCTCTCAGTGATGGATCCCAGCATTAGTGAAGGTGTGTTATTGCACATGGCGTCTGTTGTATGTTGTATGCCGAGGACGATAAATACTGACTAAATGGCCTGGTGTCCTGCTGACTCCTTCTCCACGTTAACCGCTTGCGAGTGGCAGGTTCCACATGATTCTCACTTCTCGCACTTCCCGTACGAGGCGAACTGACGACAGCTGCCGTCTTGATAACTGCTCTTTTTGGCAGGTGAAATGTCCTTCATTTGCATGTCTTTCGGAGTTTTACAACTGGATTGTTGCTTTTTTTTCGTTGACATGGAATGTGAGATTTAGTCATCATACCTCATATATATATCTCTCTAGGGTGAGCCTGTGTCGTCATGTACGTCAGGATAGCTTCGAGCGTGTTAAGAGATCGGACGCACAGAGCGTGCAGCAGAACTAACGCGCAATGTTTTTATGACTCGTGATATCACATGTGATAACTGAGGCGGGCCTGCGTTCAACTCATAACGTAACTTATTGCGGACGCTCCAGCATGTCGGTGATAATAATATTGAAACGTGATGAAAAACAAATCTCTTGTGGGCTTGTGATAATACCATACTGGTTTACGGCTGCCATGCCTTTTGCGATGATCATTGCAAGGTTTCCAACCGTGTTTAATTATCGAATGCCAGTAAGTAAAAGTTGCATGCGGAAAGCGGCAAATGGCCAATTTAGTAGGCACTGAATGCGTAAAGCGGCAAATGGCCAACTTAGTAGGCACTGGATGCGGAAAGCGGCAAATGGCCAACTTAGTAGGCACTGGATGCGGAAAGCGGCAAATGGCCAACTTAGTAGGCACTGGATGCGGAAAGCGGCAAATGGCCAACTTAGTAGGCACTGAATGCGAAAAGAATCAATTTGCAAATTTAGTAAGGACTGGATGCGGAAAGCGGCAAATGGCCAACTTAGTAGGCACTGAATGCGGAAAGAAGCAATTTGCAAATTTAGTGAGGACTGGATGCGGAAAGCGGCAAATGTCTACTTAGTAATAGCCATGTGTAAAGTTAGGAGTGCGGTATGCCAGGTGCCATAGGAGCCTATATTTCAGAACTGTCTCTATGTTCTATTGTTTTAAACAAGTGTATCTAGTTAGGGACGATATACTATATATTCATGGCTACACAACGTTCCCAGGTGTCCTTTGTATTCGCTGTTTGTATTTATGTACAATAATGTTAAATAACTTTGGCCATTCCATGTGCTAAACAGACTGTTTTGTTTTGTTTTTGACCCATTAATCCAGAAATTTTATTAACGGAAGTGTTTGTTTTGACTGGAATCCAGCTAGTTACTAGGGAATGTGCACTCTCGACTTCGTGCTTTTGATGGAAATCGCATATTAAACCTCTTGCTTTAGGAAATCGTATCTAATGGATTCTCTTTGCACATGTCCTTAACACTGTGAATCCCGCCTGCTGGTAATCTGTCTTTAAGAAGTAGGACTTTTAATGTCATTCGTGTACATTTTTTTGTTGTATCAACGAAAATGTCCGATTTGTGTAAATGGAAAGTGTATATAATAAAGTCTGCCAGCAATATAGGAATCTTGTTTCAAATTTCTTCGCACCCGCCGCTAGCAAATTGTAGATGAAGATTGGGTGAGAACATTCGAATGTAGAACTCTATAGCAATTGATGCCCTTCATGTTAAAACTAATTAATAGCTTTGTTCTACATTGTAAACAGTAAGTGTCGGGGAGGGGCGGTTCCTTTTTAGCAATTGATCAAAACTACTGTTGCAGGCGATATTCTCCAAAAATCTTAGCGAAACCTGTAACTGCTGAAATTAATTGGATATGGACAAGTTTTCAGAACTTCAACTACGAAGGATCCGTCCAGTTTCTAGAGTTCGCAACCTTGACAGGCAGAGTCTCCTAGCGATTGCTAATATCTTAGTCGTTAAACCAGACAAAAGCTAATGTATTCGTCAACGTCGAAAACTGCATTCTTAACAAGGGCGAAGCGATTGCACGAAAAACCACATACGACATCTGGAGAAAAAACAGAAGATTTATTGTTCCGTCAAATTACATGAACTTTGCCATAGTTTGGAACCGCGAAGAGGCCACTACAGCAGTGATAAAACCTTCTGGCTCGTTGTTTTACAGGTTCTTTGCTATTTTTTCCGTTAAGCCGTCGGCTCAGGCGAGTGTATTTTAGATGCAGATAAAGCGCGTCTCAACAAAACCCACGCGTACACGAACTCTGATCGTCTGCTTCTCACGGTAACCATGGAAGCCACAGGACAGACACATGCAGTTCGACAAACAGTCGTCAGCATACAGACAGTGGCAAGCGTACCGTTGTTACAGGCCAACGCTTGTCCGGGCGTGACGTGTATTTAGCACAGTCACTCCCAGATTCTGGCCCTAGATCGAGAATTTATATACAAATACTGTGCAACTGACAGCAACCACGCGTCCGTGTCGTTTACTAAGTAAGACGGAATGCAAACCGCGAACAGAAGTCTCCATCATGGAACATAAAGGAAGAAAAAACAGGCATCCAAACCTATCTTACAACAGCGTGTCCCTCGGTCAGTGACCGTATAGGTCTAAAGTCCGAAGGCCCAGACACAAAATTGTCGAATCGCGTAATCTGCTTCTAAGTTACAATCTCCACAAAATAGCCAATCAACACAAATTCTGTTCGTTTTTACATTTTTTTCTTAGATTGGCAAGTCCACTACCATTTTCATCAGTTTTGTTTTTTGCAGAAATTTACTGATTTTTTTTTTTAAATAACCAACACAGACATAAAATCGGTTGGATTATATAGCTACTAAACCCTCTGCCTTTAAACTGCCTTTCGCCTTCAGGCAAGTGAAATGCGATCTAAATCTTATATTCAGCTAAACCATCATGTAAGCTTGAAAAAAAAGCATACAATCTCATAACGTAAGTTTCCTTATAATAGATTCATGCAATTTAGAAGCAGAAGGTATCCATAGCGTCTTGTCAACTCACTGCTCAGCTTACCCGTTTCTATGGCGGGGGGGTTGAAACATTCCACCATTTGTTGTAGTGGTTCCGTGTTAAACAACAAATCTTTGTTAAACGTGACTAACAACTGAAACGCATATGTAAGAAAAAGGAAACAAAAAATACTAACGCGACAATCGCTGCTTATCAAGTAATTCACTTTTTTCCCCTCGCATTTTGCTATTTTTTGTTGTATTTTTTGTCTTATAATTGCAACTACCGTGTCCACCGGCGACCAATGCGACCACGTGGCACGCCGAGCTATACCACCACGCATGTGCGCTGGGCTATCAGCTGACACCTGGGACGCCGGCGCGCGAGCCGCTACGGCGGTCCACGCGGCCGAGTCTCCGACAGGGGGCGCCGGGCGGTGGCGCCCTCTCTCGGGAGGCGTCGGCGAGAACCACACGACTAGGCGGCGGTAGCTGGGGACGAGACTCGCTGCAGGAACCTTAGTCCTTGGGCAGACCAGCCGCTTCCTTGGCCTGGTGGGCCTGGAGCACGGCCACAGCCTCATCCACCTGAAGACAAGCAAAGCAAAGTGATGACGTAGTAACAAGGGCTTCAAATTGTCTTTGCTAAATTTGGAGTATAAATAGTAGCATGAATTACACCATTGACATATATATTGACCGATTCCCAGGCAAACCCGATCAGCTGGTTAACCAGCGCCTCTCAGCCTTGAACAACTCCCCTCCCCCACACTTTTACTCTTAGGATGTCCATCCACATTGATAGCAGCGCTACTAGCCGTAACCAACCCCACCCCTCTATTATATCTGTTGCCCCCCCCACCCACTCCTATTCTGGTGATGCATTGACAATCCCCAAGCCGTCCCCATCAGCTGGTCTAACCCGCGCCTCTCACCTTAGCCTTGACCGACCCCGCTTCCCCTGTCCATATTGTCTGGTGCAACACGCACAACAGTGACCTAAGCCTAGAGTGACCTCCTCTCCCTTTCATCTGGTTTAACCAGCCCCACTCACATTACCAGAGTATCCCTTTCTCTCTATCGTCTGACCCCCCTCTCCCTATCGCCTGGCTTCACCCAGCGCCACTCACCTTGGCCTAAAGCGACCCCCTCTCTCCCTATCGCCTGGCTTCACCCAGCGCCACTCACCTTGGCCTTGAGCGACCCCCCCTCTCCCTATCGCCTGGCTTCACCCAGCGCTACTGACCTTGGCCTTGAGCGACCCCACCTCTCCCTATCGCCTGGCTTCACCCAGCGCTACTGACCTTGGCCTAAAGCGACCCCCTCTCACCCTATCGCCTGGCTTCACCCAGCGCCACTCACCTTGGCCTTGAGCGACCCCCCCCCCCGCCTCTCCCTATCGCCTGGCTTCATCCAGCGCCACTCACCTTGGCCTTGAGCGACCCCCCCTCTCCCTATCGCCTGGCTTCACCCAGCGCTACTGACCTTGGCCTTGAGCGACCCCACCTCTCCCTATCGCCTGGCTTCACCCAGCGCTACTGACCTTGGCCTAAAGCGACCCCCTCTCACCCTATCGCCTGGCTTCACCCAGCGCCACTCACCTTGGCCTTGAGCGACCCCCCCCCCCGCCTCTCCCTATCGCCTGGCTTCATCCAGCGCCACTCACCTTGGCCTTGAGCGACCCCGCCTCTCCCTATCGCCTCGCTTCACCCAGCGCTACTGACCTTGGCCTTGAGCGACCCCCCCGCCCTCTCCCTATCGCCTGGCTTCACCCAGCGCTACTGACCTTGGCCATGAGCGACCCCCCCCTCTCCCTATCGCCTGGCTTCACCCAGCGCCACTCACCTTGGCCTTAAGCGACCCCCTCTCTCCCTATCGCCTGGCTTCACCCAGCGCCACTCACCTTGGCCTTGAGCGACCCCCCCCCGCCTCTCCCTATCGCCTGGCTTCACCCAGCGCCACTCACCTTGGCCTTGAGCGACCCCCCCTCTCCCTATCGCCTCGCTTCACCCAGCGCTACTGACCTTGGCCTTGAGCGACCCCCCCGCCCTCTCCCTATCGCCTGGCTTCACCCAGCGCCACTCACCTTGGCCTTGAGCGACCCCCCCTCTCCCTATCGCCTCGCTTCACCCAGCGCCACTCACCTTGGCCTTGAGCGACCCCCCCCCGCCTCTCCCTATCGCCTGGCTTCACCCAGCGCCACTCACCTTGGCCTTGAGCGACCCCCCCTCTCCCTATCGCCTCGCTTCACCCAGCGCTACTGACCTTGGCCTTGAGCGACCCCCCCGCCCTCTCCCTATCGCCTGGCTTCACCCAGCGCTACTGACCTTGGCCTTAAGCGACCCCCTCTCTCCCTATCGCCTGGCTTCACCCAGCGCCACTCACCTTGGCCTTGAGCGACCCCCCCCCCGCCTCTCCCTATCGCCTGGCTTCACCCAGCGCCACTCACCTTGGCCTTGAGCGACCCCCCCTCTCCCTATCGCCTGGCTTCACCCAGCGCTACTGACCTTGGACTTGAGCGACCCCCCCCTCTCCCTATCGCCTGGCTTCACCCAGCGCTACTGACCTTGGCCTTGAGCGAAACCCCCTCTCCCTATCGCCTCGCTTCACCCAGCGCTACTGACCTTGGACTTGAGCGACCCCCCCCCTCTCCCTATCGCCTGGCTTCACCCAGCGCTACTGACCTTGGCCTTGAGCGACTCGCCGGACTCGAGCATGTGGAGCAGCTCGGAGTTGTCGATCTCTAGCAGCATGCCCGTGATCTTGCCGGCCAGGTCGGGGTACATGTCGTGGATGAGCGGGAAGAGGCGCTCGCCAAGCATCTGCTTCTGTTCCTGGGGCGGGGCGGCCGCCAGCATGCTGGCCGTCAGCGGCTCCTGGCCCTGGATGTGTACCGCCTGGGCCGGAACCTGTGGCACGGGGGGGGGGGGGGCGGGGGGGGAGAGACAAGAAGTAGAGGCTGAGCTTCGAGTTTCTACGGTAGGGCGCTTTAAATAGTGTCGATTACATCGCGACAATGGGAAGGGTCAATGTTAGAGAGGAGCTATGTCTCTGGGAGTAACCCAAAGAAGTAGGATTTACATTCTGCAAGAACATATATTTGCACAGGTGGGTTTTAAACCACGCACTGAACGCCTGTGCTCACGCCAAGCTAAACTGATGTAAGCGTAGAGAGCGAAAATTTACTTCAAGTCCTTTTGTTCCTACGCCACGACTTAAGGTATAATTAATAGCGGATCACTGCTATAGATGCTTAGGCTGCTATTCGCAGAACGCCGACACTGAGAGATCTATCCGTTCCTAATCACCAATCACTCTCAATACATTCTTTCTGCTGAGTATCAACACACAAAGTCGTTGGATGAAGTTAGTCGTAAATAAGGCGTAATGTATATCACAATGGAGAAAGAAAAGACGATTGGTACGTACAACATGGCCTCAAACGCTTACTTCACGCGAAAGCAGAACAGATGGTACCAAATGTATCACACCCTACTCTAAAATGTGACAATGACAATTTCGCCATCCTTCGCAGCAGTCAAGCAGCTGCACTGACCTGTTGGACGGGCTGGGCCTGGGGCATCGATGGCTGCGGTGGGTTGCGCATGGCGGGTGTGAACTTGTAGCTGGGTCGCGCGGCCTGGACGGCCATGCCAGCGGGGGTGGGGCGGGGCACCTGTCCGGCCGGCATGGAGGCCATGCGCTGGCCGGGCACGGCCTGCTGGCCCGTGATGGGGCGGGCGTTGACGGCGGCCCGCATGGCGGCGGGCTGGGAGGCGGGGCGGGTCTGGCGGAGCTGACCGGCCGGCAGCGCCTGGAAGGCTGCACGGGGCGGGAGAGAAACGGAGTGTGTATGTAAAACATAGACGGGGAAAGCACTCAGCGTGAAACAGACTGGCTTCTCAAACTAGAAATGTGCGTAAACTTCAATGTTATCTAGCGCCATAATCTTCCATATTAAAGAGTCCATGAAATGAAATATTGTTGTAATAATTCTCAATTGAAAATGGTAGGCGTGAGTAAAACGGGGCAAGAAAGACCCATCAACCAAAATGATTGAGGTTTAACAGAAGCATAATTATTTATGTAATATATTCATGCATCGCAGTCAATTTTACAGAGCTTTATACACTGTCTTTGGTGACGTGTCTTCAGCGATCAACACATTACACATTTTCGTTGAACCTGGCCCAGGACAAGAACGCTAATCAGAATTAAGCCCGTATAGCTCGAAATCGAGGCGTCTTTTCGACAGCGCGATGGGGGGAGTGCTCCCAGTACCCACTGCGCCACGCTGACACTGATCTACAAGGCGCGCTCCGGAGTGAATCCCACAGAGTGGCGTCGTCTGGAGGGCTTACCTGCCGTGGGCGGGCGGGGCTGCACCTGCTGCGGGGCATTGGTCCAGCGGGGGGTGGCGCGCACCTGGGCTATCTGGGTCGGGTTCAAGTACCGGTGGGCGGCCGCCGCGGGCATCGTGGGCACGAAGTAGCCGGCGTTGTTGGGCTGGAAGATCTGGCCGACCTGCTGGCCCTGCATCCTCAGCCCGGCCATGCGCTGCATGTACTGGGCGGCCAGGTGGGCCTTGCGGTCCTCCTTGCGCTGGGCCAGGGCCACGTACAGCGGCTTGGACACAATGATGCGGCCGTTCATCTCAGTCACGGCCTTGGTCGCCTCCTCCGGCGAGCTGAAGCACACGAAGCCAAAGCCCTTGGAGCGGCCACCGTCTCCCATCACCTGGAAAACAAGGCAGACACACACCGGGGGGGTTGAGATGGCCACAATGGAATCGATATAAAGTGAAATTTTTTGGGGTGATATGTGTTTATTCACATGTGTATTCACTGCTGAAAACCTCGCAAAATAAATGAAGTGGATTAGCAGCTGATATAGCCTTCAATGTGAAACAGTTCAACAGGAACGAGGAGGCTCAGCGATTAACCAGCCTTCCTTTCCCTTATAGACCCACCTTAGCGCTGGTGATGGTGCCGAACTGAGAGAACTCCTTTCGCAATCTTTCATCATCAATGTTGTCATCGAGGTTCTTGACGTAGAGGTTGACACCTTGGTATCGGTTCATGCGCTCCATCTTGAGGCGCTCGAACTTCTCCTTCAGCTCTGCCTGCCGCTCGGCCTTCTTCTGGGCACGCCCCACATACACCTCCCTGCCCTCATACTCCTGGCCATTCAACTCCTCCACAGCCTGACAAACACACATACAAACAAAAATCAGGGCCGTCAATGAGAAAGACATTCAGCAGTGTGGCGTAAGAGGGTAGCGATTAAAAATTAGCTCAAGGATCACACCATCTATATATATTTTTTTGCTGCTGGGTCAATTCGGTCTAGTGCTTAAACAATATAAGTGCTAAAACTAAAATATAAAACATTTTGTCACTGACGCAAAATAAAGCAATTTGACCAGATGTATAATAGAAAGTGTGCACATTCCCATTGTACAGATTAAAAATATTAAGTATACATATTGGTATATGGCAAATATACAGGTTACTGCATAATTTGACTGGAAAGACTTGAACCTATTGGAGTGGTTAACTTACACGCTGGGCTGCCTCGTGGTCCTCAAAGCTGACGAAACCGAAACCTCGGGACTTTCCCTCTTGGTCAGTCATAACCTAAAACAAACATTTATTACTAAACAACCAACTAACCAACATCCTGCTTTAAAATTCATACTTGAAATAATCATTCTACTACATCTATATAAAATCTGGTACATCACAATTCTTACTATAGCTTCATAATTATGAAACAGCATACTGTTAACAATAGCACAGGTCATAATCAAGTTTCCTACCTTGGCACTGATGATCTTTCCATAGGCCTCAAACATGTCCCTCATTTTTTCCTCAGTCAGACCTTCCCCAAAGTTTTTGATATAGACATTGGTGAACTTCTTGGCTTTGTCACCAAGAATCTCCATTCGCTCTCTCCGAGTCATGAAACGACCCACATACCTGAAAAAGGTAAGCCTTATACATAGAATTTATATTTCTATAATTAATTATACATATAGCATACTTGTGAATGAATTGGCATGTGCAATATATCATATAGAAATAATAAGGTCTGGACTATTCATTATAAGAGATTAGTAAATGTGAGGTCATCAAAATAGCAAGATTGTGCAAGTCCTAAGTTATCTAACAGTGCAAAGTTCCTTGAAATCATTAACTTGCTTGTTCAGGGCCACAATATTAAACCTGGTCATACTTCTTAATGGCAAATAAAGCTACTTGCTAGTCTGCCCCTCTACATCAAACATATTCACTAATACTAGTAAACGATGCTCTTGTTCTTTTTATATACTAAAGACATGACTGTTATAACAATCACTTGGTACTTACACTTTCTTGCCATTCAGCAACATTCCATTGACCTTGTCTATGGCATTTCTGGCAGCCTCTTCAGTTTCGAAATGCACGAATCCATAGCCTTTGGAGCCATTTTCATCCATGGCAATCTGCCAAAGTAACATAATGGTGGTCATGCTACAATAGGGATGCTTTAGCTCATCCACCTTTAATAGTGTAAGGCACAAACCTTCTTACATGGACCCTGCATTATAGGTCCCCTGTTATAGCATCTTGGGAAGGGACTGGATCAGAACTTGCACATCACCTCCATGATATGGCTTGGGTCATGCAACCTCATTGGCCAGGGGATCGTTTCACTAAGAGTTACGAGCTCGTAACCCTATCTTTTACACGCTATTTTAACGACAGATCCGAATTTTACGAGCAACGGAAATGAGCGTTATACTGCGATTACTGGGGGGCAGCCGTCTTCGCAAAATTTATTTTCAGCCAATATTATTCAAAAACGTGTTTTCCATATATTGATGATAAATAAAACATTTTTCATTTATCTTCGGGAGGGCAATACGATTTTGAAATTTTACGAGCAAAAGTTAGGAGATCTTAGTGAAATGATCCCCAGTCCCACAAAGAGATGTACGACGGGAAGCACATTATTTTTAAATCAATGAAAGAAGAAATCATTTACATCACAGATGAATCACATTGTAGACCCATTCATGCAGTATTCATGTCAGTTGAGTTACTGCCACAAAACGACCATAACTTACCTTACAACTGAGGATGTTGCCAAAGGCAGAGAATGTGTCGTACAGAGCCTTGTTGTCAATACTCTTGTCCAAGTTTTTGATGAAGATGTTTCCAACACCAGACTTTCGAAGGGAAGGATCTCTTTGTGACCACATAATACGGATAGGTCGCCCTTTGATTGTGTCAAAGTTCATGGTGTCCAGCGCACGCTCAGCTGTAATAAGTAACAGAGTACATTATTATTTGGCCATTATATGATTAGGCTGTAAAATTTCACTCACTTCACAGATTGTCGATTCAAAAAGAGATGTGATGCCTTGGCCCCTTAAACCAATATGTTTTTGTAACAATCACTTGCACCTAGACTGAAAGGTTTAAGTCCACATTGACCGCTGAACAGTTTGACAGCCAGGGGGGGCAGGGGTTTGCATTGGTGCTGGGGCTATGGTATAAGGGGTTTGGTAGTCAATGTTTAAAGAAGTGGAGGCATGCCTAGCCCAGAACCCTAGGTTGTGTGGGCTCAAACACAGCCTAGTCGCATTCCATAGTAAAATTCTGGTCTGGAACAACCCCATTTCAGGGTTGTTTGACTTTGACCAAGTGTAGCTCTGATTCCTCTTTGCTGAGGGAAAAGTTTTATAACAGAAACGAACCTTAATCCTTTTCTTATTACATCCTGACAAGTACTGACTAATCACATAAGTAACCTCTCTTGAAAGGCAAAAATAGTACAGTTTGTCACCAGAAATTCATATGAAAACATGTGTTATCAGTGACCCAATGACTGGGTTCCTGAACAATGAACCAATTAGCATGGCTTATAATATCATGTGATGACCTTGCACATGTGCAGTAAACAACTTCCTGTAAAAAAAATGGTGGCATGCTGTTGTCCATTTTCATGCCAGTAGGCAATTATAGCTCCTTTTGAAGACTTTAACAACTTTTGAAGAGTTCATACATCAGTAATTATATATAGAAAAGTACTTTTACATTGTTGAAACTAATTATGAAAGCTATACTTAAACAATTCAATTTGTCATGTGAAGTTGATTTTTCACTATAGAATGCTACATGGCTATGATTCTTCAACCATGGCCATGGATTCATGGCTGAGGCATGCCCAGGAGGCAGGGTATTGAGATGGCTAGTTAAATATTGATTAATTGGCTTAACAATCATCAGGACACAAATTCATCTTGCTATGGGAGAGGTGCTAATGGGGTACTGGTCATGTCAGCTCCAGTGTATGCCCACTTTGACCACAGTCAATTTTGACTGCTGAATGATTTGATTGGAAGTGTGAAGGGGAAATAGGTCTCATATGTGGCTGGGGAATGGCCCTATCTTGTTACTCCAGGCAGGCAAGCCAGTTCATCGGCCCTGGTATGCCCAATCTTGCATTCCAGCCACTGGAGATGATGTCGCTCTCTGAGGTAGCTGGCGCTGCCATCCAGCGTTGCAGGACTCTACCCCCTTAATCAACCAAATCCTCCACACCATGCCCAACACAAACTTTACCCTCCAACCTCACTGGCGGTCAAAACACCCTGCAGTCAAAATGGGCATAAAACCGGGAAGACCATATAACCGGTCTGGTAGTACTGCCATCCTGTCTATAGACAGTCCCCTCCAACCCCCACTACTGGTTAAAACATCCCGCAGTCAAAATGGGTGTAAACCAGGAAGACCATATAACTGTTAGGTTTACGTGGGATATGGCTGCCAATGGTTATGGCCGCTAGTAGGGGATGGGGTGGGTGGCGGTGTTTGCTGTGGGGGCTTGGTTGGTCAGTTGGTTGTGGGGTGGAGTGGCAAACTTGCAAGGCGGGATTACAATTAAATTACTGTCGAGATAGTTCCACATGCCCGCCAGCCGGGACAGGGTGTTAATTAACACTGATTAAGTGGCTTAACAGTCTGGGCTATTTGAGCATCATTTAAAGCAAAAGGCGGGGGGGGGGGGTGGTATTAGGCAGAGGGGATTAGGGATTAAGCAGAGGCTGAAGGGTGAACCGATCAAACGGTTATTGTTTCGCTTCAGCCCAATTAGTTCAGCTTTCGTTTCAGCGTAAATTGAAAACGAAATTTGACATCAGTAATGTTCTGCGATATTTTTATTATGCAGCCCCATCAAATTTGCGTGGCCGCAGCCCACTCGGTCACTCCGACTTCTTATTGTAAATGCCCCAAAGTGAAATTACATTTTTTAGTAAGATATAAGGCAGTAAATACCCTCATGCAAGCCATGACATTGTGATTCAGACATGTTGCTCGCGATACAAAAACTCATTTATGTGACGTCATACGTCTTGTATGCAAATTACATTGTAGGCTGTTCCATTTATTGCACTCCGGCCTCATGCACTCGTATCGGCAGACATGTAGTGAACGTGTTTGCAGGGGGAGATACGGCATAAGAATAAGTAGCGCTCATACAGCCTTCACTGTGGTCGTGTTCATTCACGTTAGGTGATGGAGGGACTCTTGGTGACGCCACACAGATGGAGGGACTCCGGGTGACCCAGTGGATGTACATATGTGTTGAATAAAATATAGGGTATATAGCGTATACAGGTGTCCGCGATGTTTTTTTAAGCCGATTAACGAATAACAACCAGCTCCGCGGCTCAGTGCTTAACACCCAGCCGTCGTCTATCGTAATCCCCACCCGACCTGGGCATGCCTCCACCCCTTCAAACATGACCACCAAACCCCCCGCACCAACGCCACCCTCAGAAATTGCAGGGTTTTTTTCCAGAGACGATAAATATAGTTGACAGTGTATGATCAATAAGACATTATATTTTGGCATTAACTTTATGCTCTTAGTGACAGAGTGTTACATCATTATACATACCATCCTGGGGCTGTTGGAAGTTGACATAGGCATAGCCGAGTGAGCGGCGTGTGATCATGTCGCGACAAACACGAATGGACAGCACTGGACCAGCTGTGGAGAACTTCTCGAACAGCATGGCCTCCGTAACGTCTGGATGCAGATCACCCACATAGAGTGAAGCCATGGGGTAGCTTGGGCCTGCGGAAGGATTCATCTTGACTGATTTCTTGGCTTTTTCGCGTATTTATCGAGGAGTTGCTTGGCCTTGGAGATGGTTGATTTCCGTAATCAAACACAGAACCAAAAATGGCGTCTTTTGCTTCAGATCTTCAGTTCTTTCGGTTCTTGCAGTTGTTCCAGTTCCGTCTCTCTTTTTGGTATTTTACAGTTTTGTGATTTTTTTGTATTTTTTCACTAGGTTATTTTAACTAACGGTATAATGTTGAAACAGTGTTGTGTGACGCATATCAGTTCACACAACACGTGGAAAGTCAACCCTGCGAGCAGTGAGTGAAACGAGAAGGACGAACAGACAGGAAAAACGGCCAGCTATATACCTGCGGAGTAATACCAACAGGCGGGAACTACTTTCAGCGAACCAAGGTTATCATTTTCTAACGTTTTTGTCAGTTGTTATTCGTGTCTTGCTCTGTAGTCAAATATAGAACACTGGAACTAGAACTCGTATGACTTTGCCAATAGATAGAAAAGAAAAGCAACAGGAATAGAGGATCTTTATCCTGCGCGGAGGTAATTATGCTTCAAAACTTTGTAAGAGTTACGTATCACCTATATCCAACGGTAGAGGGCGACACCACTCGATGTATGGCAAGCCAAACCTAAAAATTTATCAGTTGTGGTAGCAAATCTTGTGGGGGTGGAAGGGTTCCCTGGGGTGGGGGTGGAGGGGCTCCCTGTGTGCCTCGTGATGTCTGAGACAGCGGAGATTTCTTATGAAAAATATAGCGGATATTTGTGATAAAAAGGATAGAAGTGATATTTTAAACTTACTTGCTGGTGGAGGGAGGGGGGGTGAAGGGGGGGGGGGGGGGGCTGAAAATTTGAAATTGGCGTCCATAGACCGGGCTTGCCGGGAGAAATAATAAAGTGAGCGGGGTCTGCATGGATCGGCGACATAGAGCGGGTCAACGAAAATCCGAGCGGATTGTGGAGGTCAAGTGGGGTGGGGGGGTGTGGCTTTACCGCTTTACCGCTTTACCGCCCAAACCCAGCATTGTATTAACTACCCCCCCCCCTCCCCCCCCACCCCCCGAATATACAAGTGATCAGTTTTTGGAGCATTTGCCCCGGCACGTATAAACACTTCTCTTTCTCCTTTTTTGGTGGGGTCAGTATTGGGAGGTGTGTGGTATGGGGGGGGGGGGGGGGGGGGGGGCGCTCCGTTTGAAAAGCTTTTACCCCTTTATATAATTGAAAGTAGACTATACCTATATTGTAGTCCGTTTCTCCCGGATGTCGGTTAATAGCGCGCAAGTGATAATTAGGTAATATTTCAACGCAATTATCTTATTTAATTATCTTATCTCATCTTACAGGTGACTATAGCTAGTAATCGAAATTATCTTATTTAACTATGTTATCTCATCTTACAGGATACTAGCTAGTAATCCTAGTTATCAAACACGGAATGAGAGAGTTCACGGCATTTACTTTGGCAAGTGTATTCAATTATAGCTCCAATCCTGTTTCAGTGGTCCAGTTGTATACTGATGGCTCTGGTGGGCTCTCCTGTTTGTATGTTCGTTTCTAATTAACTTATTGGATTGTGCCTTGTATCTTCGCTCGCTATTTTGCCAATCTCAATTTATTCCATTTTGAAAACAAACCAAATATTCCTCTCGTCGATTTGGTGAATACTTCACAGAAAAATAACAGTTTTCGACATACTTTTGCGATTGCTTCAAAATCAGCAACGAGACAATAAAGAGGCCATGCAAGTGACCTCGATAATGAAAGTTCCTGCATTTTATTGGCAGATCAGCCTGCATGTATAGCTTGCATATTTGGCTATCTTTGTCTCACATGATTACTACAGCTTGGAAGATTTCGGGGCAAGCGGCAAGCGGCAAGCGGCCCAGCAGGCTGTAGGCTTATTCGTATACTATAAAGCAATTATATATGTAGCGATAACGTTCGATCGAGTGGTAGTGGGGGGGGGGGACATTTGCGTCCATAGAGCGGGTTTGCCGGGAAACAGCATATTATACATACGTTTACACACTGTAAATTCTCCGCCTTATTTTATACCCCCCCCCCCCCCCCCAACCCACCCGCCTCCCCGCTGTTTCCGACCCTAGCTGTCGTCTCTGATGTAGTTACGGTGTGTGGACGGCGGGGGTTGCATCTAGGCGGCCTCTGTACGTCAACTTCCACATTTATTTACCCTCAATCTGGGAAGTTATGCTGATTGTACCCACCTTCATTTCGCACTCCCCCCCCCCCCCCACGCTCCGACTGTCTTCGACCTCACTTTATAGTGAAATATCTCACTCAATTTGCGCCCATTCTCTCGCCTGTCACGCACCCTATAACTGCCATCCGTATGCCAGTGTCTAAATCGGTGTCAGGTGTCACCTCAGTTAATTACACGGTCCACAGTCATATACATTCGCGATCCGCATAATACAAATTTGCATTCATGGCTGAAAGTTTCTTTCTTTGTGATAAAACTATAGCGGCCATAGATCTAGGCTGTGAGCAGGTATAAGACATATAATGCGATAATTCGAGTGGCGACGTCTATGGCCATATTATGTATAACGAAGACACAATCACAAGGACCCGCATATATATACAGTGCTAAATAAATGTCTGTGGTCCCCTATTGTGCCGAGATTCTTTCATGTAATTCGTGGTTCTTTGATTAATTATATGACCATTGTGCGTGGCGCCAGACCGAGCGGAGGGGGCGGGGGGAGGAGGGCACTGTATTACTATACAGTGGTGGGGGTGCAGGGGCGGATCTAGGAATTTGCCAAGGGGGGGGGTTGCTCTCTGAAAACTTGCGACCGCGGGGGGGGGTGCTCTCTGAAAAACTTGCCAAGGGGGCAGTGCTCTCTGAATACTTGCAACCGGGGGCGGGGGGGGGTGGGGGCGCTGCTCGGAGAAGCCGTATGTTCAGGTTCTCAAGGGGAACCCCTCCTACCCCCCTTACCCCCCCCCCCTCTGGATCCGCCCCTGGCCCATAGAGGGCGAATAAAGAACGAGTGCGCCAGTTTGTGAAAAAAAGGGGTCATTCGGGCGGCAAAGACAATATATAGTAGCTTGCGACCGGTGGATGGGAGGGGGGGGGGGGGCGCTTTACCGCGGAACCTCCCAAACCCAGCATTGTATTAAGCACACCCTTCTCCCATCCACCATCCCCGGCTCATAGGTACAGAGCTCCCCTCCCCCCCCCCCACCCAACCTGCGGGCGCCAGACTTAAGAGGCTAAAACTTTCACGCCAGCTTAGGTCACATTCTGGTTCATATCTAGTGGCGTATACATTTATAATATGATATATAAGGCTACCGATTAAGTGTTAATCGCTGGATTTGAAACGTTTTGCAATGTTTGGTGTACGAGAGTACGAGACTCGCAGATAGTCATTGGACAATGGGAACAATTTTCAAAATAGCACGGAGCCTTAATTAGTTATGCCAGGGGACAGATTTCCCCAATACTAATAGGGCTACTTTGTTTTAGAAAAAACGTTGGCTGCGTTGGTTGATCTCCCCTCAACAAAAATCTAGATTCGCCAGATTTTGTTTCTCGCCGGAAAAAACGCTTTTCATTTAGGCTTAGCGTTAAACCGACTGGCATGGTAATTATAATGAAAGAGGCTTATAATTACTACAAAGTAGAATAGTCCTGACCTATGGGCCAACACCCTGGGGCCAATTAGGGCCTATGGGCTGACACGTGTGTGAGGCTGCGGTCGCATTGTGTCAAATATGTCATTACATAACATATGCATGTTTATGGCATGTCAAAACAGATTAGAATTTGTCCATTGGGCGGTTCAACAGCGTATTAAATTTGGAGGGCGGGTGGGTGGAGTGGCGATAAGCTATCTGGTAGACAACCTGGTCCCCGGGGGGGGGGGTGGCACTATTATACAAATATGGTGAGGGGGTTCCACGGGTGCCCTGATGCCTGAGAAAAAAATACCCCAATAGAGCGAATATTTAAAAACTTGCAACCGGGTGGGGGGGGGGGGGGTGCTCTCTGAAAATATGCGTTCATAGAAAAATTCCCCCAACACGCGGATTTTAGCGGTAAAATGCCCGAATTTTTGCGGTAAAACAGGGCTGGCTTTACCGCAACCTCCCCCCCCCCCCCTAAACCCAGCAATGTATTACGTATCCCCCCTCCCGGGCATAAGTCTTCAAACGCAATAATTTTCTGACATTGATCCTCTAATGACTTGTCACAACGGGCGTTACCAAGTAGCATATTAGTTTTCCTGCTTAGTGTTATTTACACGCTACACTGTGGGTCAGAAGATATTAAAAAAAACAAAAACATAACTAGCTGTTGTGAGAGGTGTATACATATATAGCGATACGTTTGTGCGCTCCAGGTTTGACGTTATGTCAGACTATGTCGTAAGTAATAATCTAATTTTTGGTAGAGCAAAATGAACAGTTCCATTCCAGCATGTCATCACCTCGTATTGCTTCCCTACTTTTCTCTACCACGTTAAATCGCTTTAATTTGTGTACACCATATTTATTTACTAACTAGCTTTAATTGTTTAATTTGTGTGGTGTAAACCTGTTATTGTACGACAATTGAGTCTAAAAATGCCTCAAGAAGACGAAGGGCTTGCAAAGCCTATTTGGCATAAATCATGGGTTGCTATGGGAGCGGCATGAAATGTGATAATTATCAATTACTCGCTAACAATAAACATTCGTGTTTTCTGTTAGCTCGGTGTCTATTCATAAACTTCCACTATCAACTATCAAAAAATTAATTTTCTAATAAAGTCGCCTCACGTGACTCACTCATTTCATATAAACTGCGAATTATGTTCTTATGAATTTCGAGAGATCTGGCATGACGTCAAACCTGGAGCGCACATACGTTGGGTAACATAACAGAATAGAATTCTATAACTACACAAACAGGACAGAAGATTAAACCGATTTTCTATCTAGGATAATTACATGGATACATATATATGTCTTTAGATTAAATGGTCAATTAGTCACAGTCACAGCCTGGTGCAAACGTTTTCACTTTGTATACTAGAAATTATGTATAGACCCAACAATGGTAGAATTTAATACATTGTTGGCATAACCATGGTTTTATGTAAGTTATGAGTTATTTCAGTTATTTTCCACTCAGTTCTTAAATCGGACTGATTCACTGTCCACTATGGCTTTTACTATAAACAATCGACAGGGGAAATGATGGGGGGGGGGGTATAAGGATCGAATGGCAATTCGAATCATGCTTCTCGTCTCACAAAATTAGCTTCAATTGTATGGCTTCATTTGGCGCATTTGTTGTAGGCCTATAGGTCGGATTGTTTTTAAAAAGATAAGTTTCGAGGAGCCACTTGTGGATGCCACGGCATGAGCCACTTGACTGTTCATTGTTGGGCTGCCACCACCTTGATCTATAGTCCCCTCGGCTCCCAGCACAGCTAGAGGCGGATCCAGGGGTGCGGGTGTGTGTGGGGAGGGGGGGGGGGGGGGGTGAGAGGTGGGTGGCTGGGCTGGGGGATGCCTGTTTGCAATGAAAAATGCATGCAATGTAATATGTTGTTGACCCCCGCCCTCTTTTTTGTACTGGACCTTGATATTAATGGACCCCTGACATCATTGTCTCATGCCCCCCCCCCCACCCGGTCAAACGATTTGCCAAAATGCCCCCCCCCCCCCACCTCTACTCCCCCTTTTAAAACCCTGGGTCCTCGCTCTGACACAGTTACATAACAGGAGGCTTAAGGCGGGTGTCCAACCTAATCTAATCGCAATCTGCACCGAAAGTCCACATCTTAAAATTAAATTGGCGAGATTTAACGCTTTGTTTCGGCCGACTGGAAAAGAGGAAAAAGATAAGCCAACCCGCCCCCATCAATGCCGAACAGCGCGCCATTTTGCCGGGCCAAGTAACGAATATTGCGACCCTTCATGTGGCGCCGCCTTACGTTATAACTGGAAGTTATCTCGCGGAGGGAACTCTTTACAGTGGAGGTAGCCTTCATTTTATTGTGAGCTTCAGACAGGACGGAAAATTATGTAATTTGGAGGATAGAAACTGGGGTATTGTATGAATCGGTAAAGTAGCGTTAGAGGCCAGGCTGGCAGCATATTTCAATCAATTTGAAAGTTGATATATAGGGTGAGTTCGGGGTTTGCGAACAACGTAGTCGGACTCCGCTGAGTGCATTACCGAACGTGGAGCTTGTGGTCCGATAGGGCGGTCACGTAGTACGTTTTACTCCCAGATCTTACTCCCCACCCAGAGGGAGATCACGAGGATTTCCAACATGGCGTCCAGGCCCCACAATATACGATAAATATATGCAACGTAGTATTTCGACCTGTACAAATCAGCAAAACATATTATAACAACGGGAATAAAACATATAACACAACACGTATCCGTTGATTTATTGTTTTGGTATTGCTTATCGATATTCATGACTTGTGCGGTTTAATGCAATTAACATTCAGATGGACCGCGGATTTTGCGTTCGGTTTATCTTGATCCGCACACGAGCGGAAAGTATGAGTGCGCATGCTCTAAATATCTGCGCCGATTACTCCGGTCCGAACCACGGGCACAGTAAATTGGTGGAGTGGGGAAGTCGTGGGTGGGGGGGGGGGGTGTAAGGGGCCCCACATACTACTCCTCTACCCCCCCCCCCCCCTCCCACCGGAAGGGTTTTGTTAACCGTATGACGCTCGATGAAAGAGCTCACCCTTATGGTTGCGTTATGACGTACTACGTCTGTTCTACTGTATTGCATGGTGACGATCCGCAAGCTACGCCACCTTGCGGGGCGAGACGGAAGTAGAGAATGATCATGACGTGTGCGACTGTCACAGAGATCAAGCGCCGAGCACTTATTTACTCCGGTACCCACTGGAGGATCCAAGTTTGCCCGCCCGCTTTGGGCCCTTTTAGGCAAATTATCCCACTAGAGTTTATGTTTGGACACCCGCCCCCACTCTCCCTTTTGTGCATGAATGTAGATCCGCCCTTTGGTACGACGGTACTCTTTGACTCTATTTACTCTGTGCGCCGACTGACTAGCATCAATTTAAGCGATTATATATAGTCACGGTAGCAAGTTCTACCTTCGACAAAAGTTTTTTGCATGATTAATTACACAGTGATTGGCGAAACGCATAAATATGACATAATTAACAAATATAGTAACAGCGTTTAGAAAAGCGCCCCAGAGCTGATACTAGGGGATGTGTTTGGCCGGGGAGGAAATTGTGCGGGGCGGGAGTACGTTGGGGGTGGAGGGTTGGAGGTGGGGGCTCATGAGCCGTCTATGCATCCCTCATCATTAGGTTCGTCGACGATGTTCTTCATTTTGTTGACTACTCGTTATGGAAATACCCCATCCATTGATCCAGGGGATGATCAGGGGGCACGTGCCCCCCCCCCCCCCCCCCTTTAATTCAGACCCTAAGGTACATCTCTGCCGCCCCCCCCCCACCACCCCACTTCAACCAAATTTCGTCTCCCCTGGTCTCTCCCTATAAAATATTAGAATTCATCGTCACTGCACGACGGTCACTATAGGTCTCGGGCTTTTACGCACAATGTTTTTATGTTTTTATGGAACAATTTATTGTGTCGCCCCTTTCAAGAATTCCTGCACGTGCCCTTGCCATTAATCGGCGCCATTTCATCACTAGTACGAACCACGAAAGATTAGAAGCAGTCCATTTAAATTTCTGTAATTATTTTGATTCATGTAGCCTACGGTTCTGGACGTGTTCATGTCACGACGTTATTGTCGGTCTATCTAGTGCGGTCTGTTCAGACGAATTCCCAACACACCAGACAGCGGTCTCTATGATCTTTATTCTTGTCTTTTTATATACACAACCTTTCTCTCTGCCGGTCACTCCCTCCAACTTCCATACAACCCTATACCGCTCGCGCACTTCGCAGAGCCAGACACCACTCAGCCAATCCCGAGAGAGCGCGGGCCTCGGAGCGTCCCCCTGGGAGAGCCGGCGAGCGGGAAACTGGCCAAGGGGCGGGAAACGGAGTGACCGCTCGGACAGGCAACGCTTGCTGAACTCGAGGGTAGGGGCATGGCAATATATCCGAGTCACAGCGATTGTCGGCGAATGCACGACTTTATTTGTCAGAACTTAAACAAATATTAAGCGATTGTTACCAACAGGAACAGGAGAAAGCTTGATACGTAAGCAACATACAGGAGTTTAATTCGAAAGAGAAAGGTATGAGGATTGGTATTTTTTGATGTAACCATATTAGAACATCGCATAGCTATTACCAGATGCTGAAAATCAAACTTGCCATAGAAATAGGAAGATACGAAAGGCGCAGCGGTGGATCTAGGATCTTAAACGGGGGCGGTGGGCTTTAATCCGACGAAATATATCTCACAGTGACATAGTCCAAGCAAGTGGATGCAAAGGACTATTAAATCGAAATGTTTTCAAGAGGTTGTATTCTTTCCCTGGTTAGGTTTAACAATTACGAATTAAAAAAGAAAATCCTTGATATACTTCACATGTGCGCCTATTAATAATTGAAGTAGAATTACTCGACAGACTCTCCATATCGCCAAGACACATGATACAGACTGATATATTGATAACGACAAAACAAAAATTGTAATTGTTATCGTGACATTACGTTGTAACATCATGAACATGTCTCCCTTTTCCCGAAGCCCCTGGCCCGCAGGCTGGGACCATATTGGACCTGCCTAATCAGATCGCTGATACTAAACGTGATAGTAACATTGATCAGACCGGGAACAACGTAATGCCGCTTGACGCATGCGTTACGGACAGGGACCCAACTTAGACCGGCCCTCTCCATCACGACCGCCTCTTGGGACCGGCATACGACCCGTTAAATGGGACCTACCCGCCGGGGCGCACCCCCCTTATCCCACCCAGCGAGCCTCAGCCCGGCCTGCACCCCGCCCGCCCCCGGCGCAACTCACTCCCGCAGGATCGCTAACACAACACAACGACCCACAAATTACTTCCTCGTTTAGTCGCGTGTCGAGCAAAAACAGTGCGAGGGATAGTAATGTTAGCCATACTGCCCCTATCCCCTGAAACCCTCAAGCGCTCTTCCATCCCCTCACCCCACCCACACCCCCCCCCCCCCTCACCGCCTCCCCCCCCCCCACCCCCTTAGTCTACCCCCTCATCCCATCCACCCACTCGCCGGGGCCTGCAGCTGTGTTGCCATTTCATCTGGCTGGCCAGCGGCTGGCATTTCGTCTGGTCGGGACTAATGGAAGAGAGGCGGTAGAGAGCGGTAGCTCTCCTCGGCGGTGCCTCTAACTACACCTCAATACAGCGACAGGCAGGGTGCACCCCCAACAGGCAGAGCGTTGGAGCTTTTACACAATTTGCGGTCTGAAAAAGCCTCACATGTGGAACGTACGAAAGGTAACGATCTGTCATTGCCTACTTTGTTCATTTTGGAATCAATTGTGTATAAGTGGACCAATATTAATGCATGTATTGTTCATCTAAAAGGTACAACTGGAAAATTTTAATTGTTTTGATAATATATTACTATTTCGATACGTTTCAAATTTCATCACATTAATCACAACGTTAATACAAAAAGTAACAAAAACCTGCATCGATCATGTTCCGTCCAACACATCTTCCGTCAAAGTAAGGCTTTTGGCTTTTGGCCTATGCGGCTATTAAAATATTAATCTGTGTGTAGCCTAATTTTAACTGGTGTCGTGGAATTTTTTTCAAAGAGGCCTGTTTATTCACCTTAAAACATTGTCAGAAAACGGAATCATTCGGATAAAACCCCTCGAATCACCGCTTTGCTAGGCGTATGTTCATTATGCAATTGCCAGAAAATGCAATTGACAGAAAATGGTGGTCGAATGTTACCCGTAAAACGCCGGCCCTATTATGTAACCTTATGTAAAACGCCGAATATAATGTTTAAGTATGATCCTATTCTAAGTACACCATAACATGGCATGTGTTGACGATATACATTGGTTAGTGGTCACTGGCTAAGTACATCATAACATGGCACGTGTTGACGATATACATTGGTTAGTGGTCACTGGCTAAGTACATCATAACATGGCACGTGTTGACGATATACATTGGTTTGTGGTCACTGGCTAAGTACATCATAACATGGCATGTGTTGACGATATACATTGGTTAGTGGTCACTGGCTAAGTACATCATAACATGGCATGTGTTGACGATATACATTGGTTAGTGGTCACTGGCTAAGTACATCATAACATGGCATGTGTTGACGATATACATTGGTTAGTGGTCACTGGCTAAGTACATCATAACATGGCATGTGTTGACGATATACATTGGTTAGTGGTCACTGGCTAAGTACATCATAATATGGCATGTGTTGACGATATAGATTGGTTAGTGGTCACTGGCTAAGTACATCATAACATGGCATGTGTTGACGATATACATTGGTTAGTGGTCACTGGCTAAGTACATCATAATATGGCATGTGTTGACGATATACATTGGTTAGTGGTCACTGGCTAAGTACATCATAACATGGCATGTGTTGACGATATACATTGGTTAGTGGTCACTGGCTAAGTACATCATAATATGGCATGTGTTGACGATATACATTGGTTAGTGGTCACTGGCTAAGTACATCATAACATGGCATGTGTTGACGATATACATTGGTTAGTGGTCACTGGCTAAGTACATCATAATATGGCATGTGTTGACGATATACATTGGTTAGTGGTCACTGGCTAAGTACATCATAACATGGCATGTGTTGACGATATACATTGGTTAGTGGTCACTGGCTAAGTACATCATAACATGGCATGTGTTGACGATATACATTGGTTAGTGGTCACTGGCTAAGTACATCATAACATGGCACGTGTTGACGATATACATTGGTTAGTGGTCACTGGCTAAGTACATCATAATATGGCATGTGTTGACGATATACATTGGTTAGTGGTCACTGGCTAAGTACATCATAATATGGCATGTGTTGACGATATACATTGGTTAGTGGTCACTGGCTAAGTACATCATAACA
The DNA here is from genome assembly GCA_964019135.1 of Arenicola marina. Classification (NCBI taxonomy): domain Eukaryota; kingdom Metazoa; phylum Annelida; class Polychaeta; family Arenicolidae; genus Arenicola; species Arenicola marina. The sequence goes on along the minus strand of OZ025256.1, from coordinate 11,231,155 downwards.
TGGCATGTGTTGACGATATACATTGGTTAGTGGTCACTGGCTAAGTACATCATAACATGGCACGTGTTGACGATATACATTGGTTAGTGGTCACTGGCTAAGTACATCATAACATGGCACGTGTTGACGATATACATTGGTTAGTGGTCACTGGCTAAGTACATCATAACATGGCATGTGTTGACGATATACATTGGTTAGTGGTCATTGGCTAAGTACACCATAACATGGCATGTGTTGACGATATACATTGGTTAGTGGTCATTGGCTAAGTACATCATAACATGGCACGTGTTGACGATATACATTGGTTGTGGTCACTGGCTAAGTACATCATAACATGGCACGTGTTGACGATATACATTGGTTAGTGGTCATTGGCTAAGTACATCATAACATGGCACGTGTTGACGATATACATTGGTTAGTGGTCACTGGCTAAGTACACCATAACATGGCACGTGTTGACGATATACATTGGTTAGTGGTCACTGGCTAAGTACATCATAATATGGCATGTGTTGACGATATACATTGGTTTGTGGTCACTGGCTAAGTACATCATAACATGGCACGTGTTGACGATATACATTGGTTAGTGGTCACTGGCTAAGTACATCATAACATGGCACGTGTTGACGATATACATTGGTTAGTGGTCATTGGCTAAGTACATCATAACATGGCATGTGTTGACGATATACATTGGTTAGTGGTCACTGGCTAAGTACACCATAACATGGCACGTGTTGACGATATACATTGGTTAGTGGTCACTGGCTAAGTACATCATAATATGGCATGTGTTGACGATATACATTGGTTAGTGGTCACTGGCTAAGTACATCATAATATGGCATGTGTTGACGATATACATTGGTTAGTGGTCACTGGCTAAGTACACCATAACATGGCATGTGTTGACGATATACATTGGTTAGTGGTCACTGGCTAAGTACATCATAACATGGCATGTGTTGACGATATACATTGGATAGTGGTCACTGGCTAAGTACATCATAACATGGCACGTGTTGACGATATACATTGGTTTGTGGTCACTGGCTAAGTACATCATAATATGGCATGTGTTGACGATATACATTGGATAGTGGTCACTGGCTAAGTACATCATAACATGGCACGTGTTGACGATATACATTGGTTAGTGGTCACTGGCTAAGTACACCATAACATGGCATGTGTTGACGATATACATTGGTTTGTGGTCACTGGCTAAGTACATCATAACATGGCACGTGTTGACGATATACATTGGTTAGTGGTCACTGGCTAAGTACACCATAACATGGCATGTGTTGACGATATACATTGGTTTGTGGTCACTGGCTAAGTACATCATAATATGGCATGTGTTGACGATATAGATTGGTTAGTGGTCACTGGCTAAGTACATCATAATATGGCATGTGTTGACGATATAGATTGGTTAGTGGTCACTGGCTAAGTACATCATAACATGGCACGTGTTGACGATATACATTGGTTAGTGGTCACTGGCTAAGTACATCATAACATGGCACGTGTTGACGATATACATTGGTTAGTGGTCACTGGCTAAGTACATCATAACATGGCACGTGTTGACGATATACATTGGTTAGTGGTCACTGGCTAAGTACATCATAATATGGCATGTGTTGACGATATAGATTGGTTAGTGGTCACTGGCGCTGGCAGTGTTTATATTGTGTCTTCGTCACACGGTGTAATATTTTGCACGAGCAACTCTCCTCTAGCCCCCCCCCCCCCCCCATTGCTGTGGGCGGGCGGTTTCTGCGGTAAAGCCCCCCCCCCACCACCCCTTTTCACCGCCGAAATCCGCTCGATCGGGGAGTTTTAGCGCCAAAATCCGCTCGGTCAGGACGTTTTACTGCCGAAATCCGCTCGGTCGAGGTTTTGCCGCCCAAATCCGCTGGGTCCAGGCGTCTTACTGTCAAAATCCGCTCGGTAGGGCGTTTTACTCTCAAAATCGGCTCAGTCGGGGCGTTTTACGGTCAAAATCCGCTCGGTCGGGGCGTTCTACGGTCAAAGTCCGCTCGGAAAGTGTATTTTTCACGGCCTTTTCAGAGCGCCCCCCCCCCCCCGACCTCCCGGTCGCATGTTTTTAAATATTTCATCACAAGTGTCCGCTCCCTCAGGCATCAAGGGGCACCCGCGGAATCCCCCACCAGATACGTATATTAGTGCCCCCCCGGGCTAGCCCCCGCCCCCCCAGCCCCCGGTTGTTCGAAATCCATCTTGTCATCGCACCGTCACCATATCGCAATCGACAATCACATGCACACAGGACGGTTCATCTTCAAAACTACTCACCAGACTGTCCATCACAAAATGGCCAATCAACCAATCAACGTGCACGAGCAGATCTAAGATTTAAAGAAGGGTGGGGGCTGCGGCGGGGGGGGGGGGGGGTCTACTATGGATGGGTCCACTGTGGATGGGGTTTAGATTTAAAGGAGGGTGGGGGCGTGGAAAAGGGGGGGTCTACTATGGATGGGTCCACTGTGGATGGGGTGAGCTCCAACAGAAAGTGAAGTGTCCACGTTGGAGGGTTAGCGGTCTCCGACAAATTTACATCATGTGAGAGATGGGGGGGGGGGGGGTGCTGTATTGTTACACCCGTCTACTAAAATCTACAGCGCTACACACAGCACAACACACAGTCACAGTGTAATGTGTTGCAAATCAGTAAAGAAAAAAGGTCTGATCCAAATCAGGAAAGAAAAGGTCTGATCTAAATCAGAAAAGAAAAGGTCTGATCCAAATCAGGAAAGAAAAGGTCTGATCCAAATCAGGAAAGAAAACGTCTGATCCAAATCAGGAAAGAAAACGTCTGATCCAAATCAGGAAAGAAAAGGTCTGATCCAAATCAGGAAAGAAATAGTCTGATCCAAATCAGGAAAGAAAAGGTCTGATCCAAATCAGGAAAGAAAAGGTCTGATCCAAATCAGGAAAGAAAACGTCTGATCCAAATCAGGAAAGAAAACGTCTGATCCAAATCAGGAAAGAAAAGGTCTGATCCAAATCAGGAAAGAAATAGTCTGATCTAAATCAGGAAAGAAAAGGTCTGATCCAAATCAAAAAAAAAGGTCTGATCCAAATCAAGAAAGAAAAGGTCTGATCCAAATCAGGAAAGAAAAGGTCTGATCCAAATCAGGAAAGAAAAAGTCTCGTCCGAGGCGCCACGCTGTCAGGTCCAGGGTCCGAAATGTGAAATATTCAAAGGACAACTTGTGTTACTAAATATATTAGATATGTCAAAAACGTAGCACCTTGCAGTTAGTTCTTCCGCCAATAATCGAGAGAGAGGTCCAAGCTAAGGCAGACTGAGACAAGCTGTCGGACCATTTGATATCCAGGGGGGCTCTGGTTTTGGGTGGAGGCGAAACAATTTGTAGGGCTTTGGACGAGGGCTGCATTTTTTGTGTGTGGCGCCATGGGGAGGTAAGAATTTGGGGGTGGGGGGGGGGGGGACTGTTGTGATGGCTTGATGTTTTATATCTGCAACATGTATTCATTTTAATAGTTCGGGGGCCGGAAGAAATATTTTTTTGTAACCTGCAAAGCAATTCCGAGCCAGATTTTGCTACTGCAAAGAAAAGCATAACTAAGGCATAAAAACCTATAATATGAGACATACCAGTTCTCAAGTGCACTCCTCTTCCGTGGTAGATTATAATCGGCCCGTAAGATTGCTATGATAAAAATGTACGCTGGCGAGGTGTTGTATGTCGCATGTTGTTTTTAAACATTGGGCCTTTGGGCGTAGATTTTGGCCCCATCAATCTGAGCCCGAGTAAAACTATGCACTGTTAGTCAAAATCAATTTCCGAACTAACCAAGAGGGTGCAGAAGGGGACGGGGATTTGATTTTTGCGTTCTATATTTAAGCGGCACTATACCGCCGTTCCCCCTACCTAAAATATAACTGACTGCGATGAGTCACCAGGGAACTAAGTTATAGAAATATTATGTCCAAGGCAATGCATGCAAGTCTTCTTCTTACATAATTTTGCCTTAAATAGCCAAGATAACCAAACCAAAATGAAATCAGAATCGTGGTAATAAATTGCCATACATTTCAGTTATTATCGAACTTTTTATTGTAACTCAGAAGGACGAGACTGATACAATCAGTGTTACTGATGATGACTGGGCTATAATGATGAGAAGCGGCCAGATGAGAAGCGGCATCTGCGGTTGATACAATGTAAACACCGCCCGGAAGGTGGGGGCAAAAGTCGCGACAGAGATCTGGCAAACATCACCGTTCTGGAACAATTAGCCATGCTCACAGAATACCGACCATTGCACCATCATTCAGATCATCAGCGAAAGCTGGGCAGCGATCAGACGCGAGGGTAGGGCTATCCAGTGCCGTTCAAACGTACAGTAGGCCCGTTGTAGGGGTAAAGATGCTACAAATGTGGGCAAATATATCACAATCCCGCGTGGGTAAAGATGTCGCAAAAAATTAAGGTCTTACAACCCGTAGATGTTACACCCGTGATATTAGAACTAAGAGTAGAAATGCTACAACCGAGGGTAAAGATGTTACAACCGAGAGTACAGATGTTACAACCGAGGGTACAGATGTTACAACCGAGCGTACAGATGCTACAACCGGGGGTACAGATGTTACACTTGTGGGTAAAGATGCTACAACCGGCAGTTTAGGTGTTAAACTCGGAGGGTACAGATGTTATAACCGGGGGTAATTAAGGAGTTACAGCCGGTCATAGCGATATTACAACGTGGGGGTAACGATGTTACAACCGGTAATATAGAAGTTCCAACCGCAAATATGTTACAACCGGTACTTGATACTACAGATTTTACAACCATGGCGGCTGGGTAAAGATGTTACAACAGTGGCGGGGGGGGGGGGGGGGGGTAAAGATGCAACCGTTACTATAAAGATTTAACATCCAGGGTTAGAGATGTTACAACCACCATGGTAATATCCTACAAACCGGTGATAGAGATGCTAGAACCGCAACTTGAAAATGCTGCAAAGATGTTGCAATCGAATGTAAAGAGGTTACAACCGAGGGGGGAGGGGATAAACTTAGACATATATGTGCAGAGGGCGGGGGGGGGGGGGGGTGCAGATGCTCGGACAGATGTGTTTGTGTGGGTGGGGGGGGGGGGCTACATGTGTGGGTCTTTATTGTAATATATATAGTCCCTTCGCTCGATTCATTGCCTCGCTTGCCGTTGTAGCTCTGGTTATCCTATGCACGGCTGACCAAAAACACTTACCGACAACACTCCATCCCCACCACGCCACGCAACGCCCCTCCCTCCCTCTCCCCGCCACGCCCCTCGATCCCTCCCCTCTCAGTAACTCCCTCCGCCCCGCCCCGGCCGCCCCGCCCCGCCCTCCCCCTACATGCCCCAATGGGGTAGAGTTGAAAAAGTGCCCTCTCACTTTTAGACCGTCCAGCGATTCCATCGAGTCACCAAGATGGAAGCCCGATATCTAATTCCGAACTGAATTGATTTTAGACCATCTATTTGCACGAGCTTGGAACGCCACACACGGGGGTCCTAACAGCTACAGGTTTCACGTAACTGCGTTGGGGGGGGGGGGGGGGGGAAGGGGGGCGGGGTTAGCAGAATTCACGTAGACGTGTTAGCCAGCTGCTGTTTACAGCTGAGGGGGCTGCTCCTGGAATGCCAAGTGGCATTACCACCGAGCAGGTATACATGTAGGCAATACTTTGACACTATATACCCCGGCCGTCGGGTCGAGCATTCAAGAGTGTCCGTCGTCTTCGTGCTTCCGTATGTATAGCTTCCCTTGGGACTGAAATCTAGGCTTTACGGTTTGAGTCCGTTCAGCGTACCACCCCGGCTATATGGATGAGATGGATTATGACACCTGAATAAACAAGCCAACGTGACCTGACTAATGCCCACAGGAAATGGCTAGGGAAGTTCTACCGGCTTCAAAAGTTACTCGGCTCTCTGTGAGAAGACTTCCGACAGTTGAAACTAATCTATATATCTTGGCTTGAGCACCAGGGGCATGAAGCGGTTCGCCCATCTGGAACGGTGTTCAAATCGTCTGCGCTCGGCGCTGAAGCGCTGGTTGCGCCCTCTAGCGAATGAAGTGAACGACGAAAGAACAATGGCGGCCTGTGTTATGTTTGGAGGCTGAGGCGACTTTACATAGGAATGTGTCGGCCCTGTGGGATTTTTGCAGTTTCTGATGCTAAGGTCTGGTATTTAAATGCTAAGGTAGCGTTTGTCACACTTTGACAACGTATTGATGTTGGCAAAGTTAGTGGTGGATTTTTCTTCTTAATTAACCTATATTATCGCCCACCCTACCCCAGTTTTGTGAAAGTTTACTGTCTCGGTGTCCTGGTCCTGGGGCTAAGTCCTGCTGTTATTCACTTATTGTGTTAAGCTTAAATCTGTTTAGACTTAGACTAAGAGTTTTACAACTACTTCGTGCAGCGTTTCAAGGTTCATTTGTCAATCACCTCACTCAGACTTTGGTATCAGAGAGATCAGGAAAGTTCTAGTTCAATGATTCCATCTTATTCAAGCAGCTTCAAGCGATTGCAATTCTGGGGATCATATCACAAGTCAAGAGTTTTGAGCTTGTAACCTTATTTTTGATATGCTAATTAAAGCTATGTGAATAGTTGTTTCCAGCCAATTAAAAAGATATGCATAATACACTGAAATGTAATAGTGAACCTGGCAGAAAACATATTTTTGCTTCACAGCTGACAACAAGTTGAAAGCTATGTGAACTACATCACAGATTTGTATGTAGTTCACCAGTTTAGTGCATGATTTTAAAGATGTTGAGTTGGCTCCAGGTAATAAATTCCAGTGATAATTAAGTGATAAGAATAAATAATTTTTCAGCTAATTAGGTATTAAAATATATTAGCAAGCATAGCAAGCTCTTTAGATAATAACACACATATAAAAAAAAGATGAAATCTATATCTGAATTCCTTACTGTCATGAGTTTATGAATTCCACCGGAAGTTAATCTCCACTGGGGAAAGCGGAAGAGATTGCATGTTACGTATGCATGCTATGTTTTTTTTTCATCGAAGATTGATTATCATAAGACATATATGTATACATCAATGAAACTTGCTGATTTATTAAAACTGAACTTATGTGGATAATTACATTTGGATACCTTTTTAGTCAGGTAGTCGGATGGAGATATCGTAATCAAGGTCAGATCATGTGTGGCGAGTTCACTTGCCGAGGGTGATGAGTTACCCTAAAAGTGCGGCGAGTTCTCCCGGGCTTTGGCAAGTTATCTTGTGGCGAGTTATCTGCACACCGTATTGAGCAATGAGCATGGTCACTAATCCTGTCAATTCTTCCGTTTCAGGTGGTAATTCACTTAAACAAGGCCCCCGGAGAACTGTCACGTTGCCAGTACTTTGTTCGTAATCTGTTAAATAGAGTTGCAAGTTCTCTGGAAGTCTTTAACCCTTCTCCATGAAACTCAGCTTCAAGTCTAAGGAATATGATTTTGACTTGTGAGTTGTGCATCAGCTCCGAGAACCAGCCTCCTTGAATGTGATACATGCAGACTACCCGGATACACTGTAGCGGCGAGGTGACCTGCAACAGCGCGCGCGCGGGGGTGCAAGCGTCGTCGTCGCCAAGGCAACCGCGGCCATGCGCAACGCGTACGCCATGCCCAGTCGTCAGGAGGCGCTTTGCTGGTTCTCCCACATCCGTTTATCGCGTCTCATCTTCCTGCTACTGGCGATCCTGGCGGCCGCTCTCCTCCTCACGCATTACTACGTGTCCAACATGGCGGAGGATAGCAGCGGCGCCACGATGGGTGACGTCATCCATCGCTCGCGCAACATGCACGAGCACGAGGAGTTGAGCAGCTCGCGCGCGGCCGACCTGCGCACGCACATCGAGGAGCTGCGGCGCATCAAGGCGTCGGTGAACAACGAGCTGAAGGACCTGGAGAGTCGGCGCCAGAAACTGCTGGCCGAGATCGGCGGCTACAACACGCACATCGACCAGCTCAAGGCACTCTACGAGAAGACCCACTACGAGCTGGAGCAATTGAAGATGACCATCGAGAACACAAAAATCGAGCAGGACGAGCTCATCAAGCGAAATTTGCCTCAAGTCCAGGCGCCCGGCCGCATCCTGCCCTCGTTACGAGATTCCGTAGATGTGGCGCCCCCTGGTGATCATATCCGTTGTCGCATGCATAATTGTTTCGACCATTCGCGGTGCTCACTGACTTCCCAATTCCCGGTGTATTTATACGACGTGCAGCAGTCGCTGTTCAGCGGGTCGCAGCTGGACGGGTTCATCCGCCATTCTGTGCTCCACGCCTTCGACGCCAGTCCCCACCGGACCTACGAGCCCCACTCGGCCTGCGTGTACGTTGCGCTTGTCGGGGAGCAGGTGGCGGGCAGCGGCGGGCAGCAGCCCAGCCCCGCACAAATCCAACTCTACCTCCGCAATCTGGCCTTCTGGAAGGGCGACGGGCGGAATCATATCTTGATCAACGTGGCTCGGACAGAGCGGAATCTGGATCTGTTCACGGGTGTTAATACGGGGCGCGCTTTCATCGCCCAGTCGGTGTTCCCCGAGCGGACGTTCAGGGACGGGTTCGACCTGGTGGTGCCACCCTCCCTGGGGACCTCCTACGGGGAGGTGTGGGAAGAGCTGTCCCCGCTGGTCCCCGCCAAGAGAAAACACTTGTTGTCATTCCACGGGGAGCTTGGCCGTCTGTTAGGCCCGGACGCGAACAGCGGGGCGGGGAACCAGTCTGCTATACGGCACCAGCCCGGTCGGGATCATCTGCCTGGTATCCAGGACAAAACCGGAGCGGGGTACTTACGCGAGCAGGGCGACGAGGGGGCGAAACTCAACCAGGGTGCCAATGGGGTTTACCACGAGCTTCGTGAGGGGGCGAACGATGGAACAAACCATAACCCTCCGCCGCATCAAAGAATGCTCAAAAGTCTCAATGATGTCGGCTTGCCCCCACAACCTGAAAGCGTCGCCCGGCAACAACACCTCCGCGACGACATCGCATTGCTCATCAAGCAAGAGACCACGATAGTCGACACGCTGAAGAGAATGCAATCCTTATTCCCGGACGACAATTTCTTTTTCCAGTTTTCCTGTGATAGGGACCGGGTGGCGGGCTATGACGGGGAGTGGGCGCTCTGCGGCTCGGGGGCCACTCGCCGCGAGTTGCTCCTCCGCTCGACCTTCAGCCTCATTCTGGCGCCGGCCAACACCACGTGGTCGTCGACGACGCTGACTCAGGTGCGCGTGTACGAGGCGCTGAAGTACGGCGCCGTGCCGGTGGTGCTGGGCGCCGGCGCCGTGCTGCCCTTCGGCGAGCTGCTGCAGTGGCGGCGGGCGGCCATCGTCCTGCCCAAGGCGCGGGTCACCGAGCTTCACCTCTACCTCCGCTCGTTCACCGACAACGACATCCTGGAGATGCGGCGGCAGGGCCGCCTCCTGTGGGAGTCCTACTTCAGCACGACGCAGAACATCGTGAACACCGTGCTAGCGACGGTCCGCACGCGTCTGCGCATTCCCGCCTTCCCCGCGCGCGAGGAACGCACCCCGAGCGTCTTCAACGACACGTTCGTGCCGCTCCACGGCGAGGTGCCCGAGTCGCAGTCCCTGGCGGACGACATTCTCGGACCCATTGAGGCGCCCTTTCCCTCGCTGCGGTTTCAGAGGAATTTCAGCCAATTGGAAGACGTGTTCAACTCACCCGGGGACCCTTTCCACTCCTTCCCCTTCACGCCCTTCGAACCTATCCTCCCTGCGGAGGCCAAGTTTCTAGGTAAGTACCCTCGTCGCTGATGTTCCTCTTACGAATGGAGCTTTCGCTGCTGTAAGCGTTAAACATTGTGGCGAGCGCTTGCGGCGATGTTGAGGAAAATTATGGAACATTGTCCGGTGAATATTGTGATATACCCATCAAGTGTATACTGTGTATGCAATGGATATTTACATTTGCGATTATATTACGATTATATTCATTCATTAAGTGTTGCATAAATATTTTATGGGCTGTTGCTTAGTGCTAAGTGTTCCTCATTTGAAGATATGGTGTGAATCACATTCGATTTCATTTTTTCGCTAACATTTCTCTTACTCTCCTGGCCAAGTTTTGTATTCGTTCCTTTCCGTGTGATATGTTATATGATTGTGACGTCCTGTTTCATGCTGCCACCCCCCCCCCCCTCCCCACCCCCCCCCCCCCCCCCCCCCTCCTCTAGGTTCTGGCCTGGGGTTCCGCCCGGTCGGTAAAGGTGCTGGCGGCGCAGGGCAGGAGTTCGCTCAGGCCCTGGGCGGCAATGTCCCGCGGGAACAGTTCACAGGTCCGTGCTTCCTCATTTTATATCTTGTGGTCCCGTAATAACCATCAGTTGTAATCTGAGGCGTGCGTAAGGTTGATGAGATACCTTCATGTGTACGCGCCCCAGCGTCACCTCATGAAAGTACACACCTGTTTCGGGGGACTCCAACTTAAACCCAAGCTGGATTGCTGCCGTTAGATCAAACCAAATATTAAATAGAAGGGAATCGCTATGTGGCATGTTAAACGTGAAGTAATAATCCAACACGGGCCCACCGCCACGACAACGTTGTGTGGTTAAAAACAAATGCGGGAGGGCTACAAAATATATGATTTCGCAATAATGTCTCTATTTACTGAAGTACAATGACACGTGACAGGTATAATAGTGTGGAATAGTGCAATGATAAGAATATGTATCAACGATGTGCTTTTTAGTATATTTTAAATATTCTTGTAAACTATGCGTATGTATCTTTTGAATGATTTTGCTTAGTTTAGTATTGATGATTTTAACCAGACTATATCTTATACATTTAGCAACAATTTAAATTCGGGCTGGACTCTACTGGTCTGAACATAGCGCGTATAATCATTATGCATTCGTCATTTCGGACCATGGACAGTTTATTAAAATAGCCTGATATGTTATCATTTGGGATAAAATTTCATTTATTGTAAATAATGTATGTCTACTAATTAAAATTTAAGTAAATTTAGGCGCTTAAATAATGGTTATGTATGTGCGCTAAAACTATTAAAAGTAACAACGCGTATGAGTTTTTTGCAGTTTTCATAGCCTGCCTGCTTGATAAGCCCAGGCTCGGACACCATAGTTTAAGGGCGGTAATATTAGAGTATTATATAGTCAATAGAACTGGATAAACATGTTTAATCCACGTAACGTCGGATCCACTGGTTATTAGGGGTTCACATAGGCAGTGTCTGTTACAGTCGTGCTGTTGACGTACAAACGAGAGGCCGTCCTGGTGTCCGCCGTGTCCAGGCTGAAGGGACTGCCTCACCTCAACAAGGTGCTCATCGTCTGGAACAACCCGGCACCCCCTCCTGATGATATCATCTGGCCCGACATAGGCGTCCAGGTCATCGTAAGTATGGCGTGACGTCACATCTCGTTGCTAAGGCGTCCGCTAAGGCGACCCTGGACCCGGTTTGGGCAGATATGTTTCTAAAGTTGACCCCGAAACGTCAATAGTATATAGGTCCTTGGTCCGATCCCCGACCTCACAATTTGCGCGATGTCTCCAAGGGAGATGTCTAAGGAATAGATGTATTGCACAAAAGGCCACCGGTCATAGTACATTTTACAATATAAGCTGGTGAAGCCATTAACATGAATGTACCGATAGATGTAGATAACGGAGGGGCCGGCGCGATAGCTCAGTGGGCTAGAGCGCTCGCATTGAGTGCTCTGGCCACCTGAGAGCCTGACGGCACGTGGGTCGGTGGTTGGAGCCCCGCTGTGGCCATGTCGGTGTGGTCGCGGGATAAAGATCCCATGTTTTTCTTCGCAAAGAGTAGAGGGGTTACCGCCGGGACATGACTCCACTCTCCCCGTCCTTCTCCCATTGACGAGATATAACCAAAAGTGGTTAAAGCGTCCTGAATATACAACCAATCAGATCACGGACATATGTTTGTGCGAGCCTAAGTAATGTTACAATTGTTTAAAAACATCTAGATATTTCCTAGGTTTCTTCTCGGCTTGAGCGTCGTGTACATAAAGCTCCAAGCTACTTGATGTATTTTACAGTCTGGGTATTCAAAGTTGTTTATGAATGTGGTTATCTGTAGCAGTATGAATTTGCGAGGAAGTAAATCTTCGTACATATTTCATACCACAGTCTTGATTCGATGGTACCAGTAAATGTAAATGTTCCTTGGTGTCATATAACATGAATAGTGGATAAACGTATGCATGGCTACATTATTGAAGTATTGGAATCTTTATAAGGATAAGAACTGTGGCCGTTGAGGAAAGCTTACATGCCTTCTGTATTGTTTGTGTAGAACGATAATGCGGAATAAACCGCCATTTTCTTGTTCAGTCGCTTGCTCAGTTGGTAAGCAAGCACCGATATCTGGGCAACCATTCCGTTGTCCCGGGAGGTTTCTTGGACCAAGTTGGCTTTCATGCACACACACATTGCCTGGAGTACCAACAGTTCCATGTTCTTCTTGTCCAGGTTGTTCGCACTGCCAAGAATAGCCTTAACAACCGCTTCCTGCCGTATGACGCCGTGGAGACCGAGGCGATTCTCTCCATAGACGACGACGCTCACCTCAGACACGACGAGATCATGTTTGGCTTCCGGTGAGGCTCAACGCCGCAGGGGGCCTCCTTGGTGTAGTGGTTAGCGCACTAGACCGCAGATCAATAGGTCCTGGGGGCCTCCTTGGTGTAGTGGTTAGCGCACTAGGCCGCAGATCAATAAGTCCTGGGGGCCTCCTTGGTGTAGTGGTTAGCGCACTAGACTGCAGATCAATAAGTCCTGGGGGCCTCCTTGGTGTAGTGGTTAGCGCACTAGACCGCAGATCAATAGGTCCTGGGGCCTCTTTGTTGTAGTGGTTAGCGCACTTATTTTATTGTTTTATTTTACTCGCTTTCATCGTCAATCTCCGGGGAAATAAGCGTTTACTTTCGTTAAATTTTCTGACAACTATTATATATTGGAATGAAAAATAATTAATTTCCATTGAATTCAATTGGATGACTTGATTACCTTGTTACACGAGGCTATGTGATATAAGTGCCAACTTCAAAGTCTGTCGATTGTATAAAAAACTCCATGCCTAACATACTAGTTAGTTATTGCCGAGGTACTCATATTTATACAGTTGATAATACATGAAGGTGGACAGACACAAGCTATTAAATGCACAAATACGATAACGGGCGGTGTTCTGCAGTGTGACGGCTTGTGACATTTACGTTTGTCTTGATCTATCGCTGCAGAGTTTGGCGGGAAAACCGGGACCGCATTGTGGGGTTCCCAGGCCGGTTCCACGGGTGGGACGCTAACCACGACTCCTGGCTCTACAACTCCAACTACACGTGCGAGCTGTCCATGGTGCTCACAGGGGCCGCCTTCTTCCATAAGGTCAGCTGTCTACGATGCCCACTTTGATGCTAACTTAGCATTGGAACTATTTTTACTTGTGTGTGATGTATAACTGGTAAACAACGAATTGTGCTTTTCTGTTCAATTTACAGCATGTAAATTTGTCAAGTTTGCTACATTCTTTCGGTAAAGCCCCCCCCCCCCCAGTGTGTTTTTGTTCCCGTACTATGGATACCTGTACCACTAGTGTAAAGATGGTTATATTGTCACCTCTATTTCCTACTTACAGTACTATGCATACCTGTACAGCCACGTGATGCCCCAGTCCATCCGAGACAAGGTGGACGAGTACCTGAACTGCGAGGACCTGGCCATGAACTTCCTCGTCTCGCACATAACCCGCAAGCCGCCCATCAAGGTAAAGACCCTGTCGGTGACACCCACACTCACGGGGCCTCGTGCCAACCACCAAGGTGTCACGTGACTGTGGGTCATTGTGACGCGAGGTCCGGTGTAAACCCATCCCGCGCTTTCCGACTGGGTGTATAAAAGTTCGATTTGTCCCCTCTCGGGGTGAATATTAATTGGACTACGGTTCGTGCGGGAAAATGTAGTGCGAGGAGGTATTGTCCAAGCACAGAGCTCCTATCCCGTCCCATCCTTAAGGCGAGGAGACTTGTGCTAAGATAGATCCATCTCGCATTTGAACCACTATTAACAATATTATTTCAGTTAATGTTGATAAAGATATTGTCTGGACCTGTAGTACAGCTTTACGAGTGAAAGATTTATTAGTGAAGCGATCCGCCTGTAGCTCGTCATATGCCTTTGATGTCATTGATGACCATTCCGACTCAAATGAACTGAATATCAAGGTTCCTTGGATTTTAATTTAAACGAGTTAAAGTCTGTACTGTTCACTCTTACTACGCGTGAGGTGAATAACTCGTTACCCCACCCCCCCTGTGTATATATATATATATATGTTGTTTTAGGTGACGTCACGTTGGACGTTCCGTTGTCCCGGTTGCCATGACGCCCTGTCGGAGGAGGAGTCCCATTTCCACGAGCGACACAACTGCATCAACTTCTTCGTGAAGGTCTACGGCTACATGCCGCTGCTGTATACCCAGTACAGAGTGGACTCGGTGCTCTTCAAAACCAAGATACCACACGACAAACAAAAGTGCTTCAGGTTCATTTAGACCATGTTATATTTGACATCATATTTGCATTTATGTGTGGCGGACGTTCACTGTGTATGATTGTAAGGGACGCTTGTGTGAGCTCGCGGGGCAGCGGCCGCGCCAGGATTAGCAGGGAATGATGACATAGCAAGCAGGGATAACTGCGCGGGAGGGGTTGCAGTCAAGTCTAAGCCGCTACCAAATATTAGTCGACATTGCCAGTCACTTGATGCTCCTTTAAAACATCTCGTACGTAACCTTGCTTCCGTTGCGCGCTACCATTTGTGAATCAGGTGAAAGGGTTATTGGTGAATTGCTATAAGTTTCTGCTTCATACGGAATCGTAGATCGTTGTTCTTCAGTCCTCCTGAGAGTGGTTGCAGTAACCCTTTAGATCACGTGGTTTACGGCAGTAGCCCGTATTTGACATTGATGTCACGCGGTCGACTGCGGTAATCCGTATGTTGACATTGGTGTCACGTGGTCGACTGCAGTAACCCGTATATTGACATTGATGCCACGTGGTGGTCTGCAGTAACCCGGATATTGACATGTATATCATCACGTGGGAATGTCACGTGGTATTGATTGATGGCAATAAGCACAATCATTGTTCGGAAGCGTGAATATGTACCATCCGAAAGGTCAACTCGTTCGATGAGGTTATCGTACTGTTTAAGAATCTCCAAATGTCTTGTTTCGCAAGACCCATTTTACATCTAGAGTCTCGTCGTGCAGTGTTCACTGTGGTAGGATGTGAGTGAGGGACTAATCGCCACCATGGCGTCAGTTTAATGATATAAGCTTGCCTCGTCTGCTCACAACCTGCCTGGCAGTAACCACATCAGACATGTTTAATACTGTATGGCTTACGACATCTAACGACACAGCTATCCGATAGCTTCACAACACAAAACAAGGAGATCACCAGACCTCTTCCTGTGATGTAGAGATGGTGTAAGATCAAATCACTAGGTGCTCAGTGTGTAACGGGCCGGGTCACTGGGTCTTTCTGGAATGTCCTCGGTACGTCCGTTTGACCTTTTGTGTGTAGGGCTTGGAGAACTAACCACGACGCTTCTATTTTATTGCATCTTCATGTCCAAGGTTTTTATATCGTGGGCGATTTGGGAATGACTGCCGTGGGTGTGAGGACGGGAAGCTCTTGGGTCTTGGTGAACACACTGCCGTCGTGTGGGGCCTTCTAGTCAAAACTGCCGTTTAAACTTGAAAAAAACCCAAACAAAATGGCCGCCATCGTGACAAAATGTCGTCTGCTGCTGCTGGGTATAGCGGCCGGGCTGTGGGATCGGGTGTAGGTATGCATGCTATTGACATGATTCGCTTGTGATTGGAGAGCTATGAACATTATTGTAGATTAATGACTTTTATGTAATCATGTAAATCGCGTACGTGTAGCCTTTAATTATGCATGAAAGTAGACGGTGTGTTATTTATTAAGCCATCAGCATTGGTCTCTCACTAGCAAACCTCGGGTGGATCTCGACGGTCGATAAGACTATACATCCGTTTCTATGGTGATTTACATCGGAATAACTATGGCAACTAATAACAGACATGACGGAGGGGTCGGCGTTAAAACGACGCAGCAATCTAACATGGATGTGGCCTTTACGCCTGAGGCTGCTTACCCATATCATAAAGTCGCTATACTTTACTGTTGGTTTTTAATTGTGCATGATATTTATAGTCGATGTAATGTCCGGAAACCTGCTCCTATCATGTGTCATTATTTGACATATCCTCTTATGGAAGTTCGACCCTATACGTCATAACGAAGCACCAGATTTTGTAACGAGTTAGTAATCATTGTTTGAAACATGAACTGCCAAATAAAGTCTAAATTGTAATGGCAGTATATCTTGGTGCGGGTGTGTAATTATATTTGTAATTTTAACATTCTATAGCTTTTGACGAAGCCTTAATGGGGATTTCTTGGAAGGAAAAAACATAGCCGCGCTAGACTTATGGAAGTTACCGGCCTTGGCCGCCATTGGCTGAGACCCGGTCACGTGCACACAGGCCTTGGTCGCCATTGGCTGAGACCCGGTCACGTGCACAGCTGCCTGTACCAGGTGCAAACGTGCCTTATCCACTTGTTACAATGTGTATAGTTTGCATGTAAAGTCCGCGTGTAACTTATAATCAAAGTGTTAGCTCCGTTCAAGTATTAATGTGAGGTCCCATATCCTGTGTCCGTCTATGGTAATAAAATAATTCTGGTCACTGGACAAACGGTGTGATGGAAAATTTCAATTGTCATTTTAGCTGTTGATTGCCAAACCAATGGAGTGACGGGCAATCCAGTTATATTGTAGGTTACATAATCTACCGGGCAGGACAGAAAAATGAAATCAAATGTTGGGGGTTGAGGTCGTTTTTCTGTGCATGAAGGCTAAATTGAGCCCAGAAACCACCCGTTACAGAAGAAATGGACGATTGGATGAAACTGACTCCCCATCCCGCTGCCAGAACCCACGACCTGTTGATCTGCAGCTCAGCCTGCCTACTAACTGAGCTACGAAGGGGGGCGGGGGGGGGGGGAGCTCCCGTGTTGCGAACCTACGACCTGTTGAACTGCAGCTGAGCCTGCATACTGAGTTAGGGGTTGCGGGGAGGGGGGGGGGGGCTCCCGTGGTGCGAACCTACGACCTGTTGAACTGCAGCTGAGCCTGCATACTGAGTTAGGGGGGTGGGGGGGGGGGAGAGCTCCCGTAGTGCGAACCCACGACTTGTTGAACTGCAGCTGAGCCTGCCTACTGAGTTAGGGGGTGGGGGGGAGAGCTCCCGTAGTGCGAACCCACGACTTGTTGAACTGCAGCTGAGCCTGTCTACTGAGTTAGGGGGGTGGGGGGGAGAGCTCCCGTAGTGCGAACCCACGACTTGTTGAACTGCAGCTGAGCCTGCCTACTGAGTTAGGGGGGTGGGGGGGGGAGAGCTCCCGTAGTGCGAACCCACGACTTGTTGAACTGCAGCTGAGCCTGCCTACTGAGTTAGGGGGGTGGGGGGGGGAGAGCTCCCGTAGTGCGAACCCACGACCTGTTGAACTGCAGCTGAGCCTGTCTACTGAGTTAGGGGGGTGGGGGGGGGAGAGCTCCCGTAGTGCGAACCCACGACTTGTTGAACTGCAGCTGAGCCTGTCTACTGAGTTAGGGGGGTGGGGGGGAGAGCTCCCGTAGTGCGAACCCACGACTTGTTGAACTGCAGCTGAGCCTGTCTACTGAGTTAGGGGGGTGGGGGGAGAGCTCCCGTAGTGCGAACCCACGACCTGTTGAACTGCAGCTGAGCCTGTCTACTGAGTTAGGGGAGGGGGGGGGGGCGGCATCGTAGCACCGTGCGAAGTACGAAGAAGCTTTCTTAACAAGCAAAATATCTGCCGCCTCGCTTCCTAATTCGACACGAAATCTTTCATTGATAACCCTAAAATAAGTTTATATTTGTCAGCTTCAACCAAAGACGAATTTGGCCTACTCACAGTCCTGTTTCCAAGAGAATTCACATCATGCAAGCAAGTTCCGCTGTATCCGCTGCTCCGTTTACCTTGTCCTCTCTCATGTCCGTGGGCGATGGCATTGCTGGTATTTTGGGAGGGGGATTAGGTTGGGCAAACGCCAAGCCGAAACTGTATAAGCGTTTCCTGGTCTCCTATCAAAAGCTATTTTACAATACCAAGTCACTGAATCAATTATATGTTTATGACAGAAGACACGACAAGAGTTGACGAGTTTGAGCTGTTTGAAAATCTGAAGCAGTGCACTGTTGCCACCTGCCTCCCCCCTTGCTCTCTGAAAACACACTCAACTTCCCATGATGACTATGGTTCAATTTTAGCGCATACGCGGAGTCTTCCAACCCTCTTCCTGTGTGGCGCCCCGTACGTCTGTCTGAGTCAAGCGACAGCAACGACCGTCTCGTGAGAGCAAGCGACCAGCTGTGTTGAGGAAATGCTATATTTAGCATCGGCAAACACCAACGACGAGAAGTTGACGGAATCACTTTCCCTTTCTCCTGGACGCCCTACACCCACCCACCCACTGTCTCTCCGCTTCAGCTCAACTTAATGTATAAGATACAGCAGCGAAACCAGCGTCGTTCGGCCTCCACCTCTGCTACTCAAATGATGTAGTCATGACAACGACGGCATAACTGCTCGTATCCCGCTGGCGTCTCCCCCAATACCCTGTCGATGACAGGAGACCCGGGAGATCTACGTTACGCCCGGGTGGGGTGGGGTGGGGTGGGATGGGGGCCACCGTATATTGATCAGTCAATACAATGTACGCGGGTTCCATCCACGACTTGGGAAAGACATTCGATATGCCTAGGAAGGAACAAAGGATCCCCAGTAACATTGCTTGGTGGGTGAGCCTGGCAAGGCACGCCTAAAAGTGAGGTTGGCAGTTGGCTGAATATTGAGGACGCCCATGCTGGCGATATCACGTCAATATGAGAAGGAAGGGAAGAGCGGAGCCATGTCCCCGGGGTAACTCCCTACTGTTTGCGAAGAAGGACATGTTTATCCCGCGACCAAGCACGCAGACTTGATGAGAGCAGGGCTGGAACGAGCGATCCACGTGCCGTTAGGCTATCCTTAAAGCTTTGGAGTGCTCTTGATGGGAGGCCCATCTACATGCGCCCGGCAATACTGGACTGTGAGAAGCAGTGAGTCTTTGTTTTTGCTGCCTTGTGATTGGTTGGAAAGCTGGATTGTTACTTATGCTGGTTGCCCGGGTTTGAACTTTAAATTGAAATGTAGAGGTTTTTTTTAAGGTCAACGCGTGGCCACTGAATTAGGTGGGCGGCTTGAGCGAATGGGAATTGCAGATGCTGATGCCGTCCCAGGGTAGAGTTATAAAAAAAAAAAAAAAAAAAAAAAGTGTAAAAAGTTGATGGGCGAAATGGTGTATATTAAGATGTTATGGCGGCTCCTAGATTTCTGGAGAATGATTTTTTTTTTTGAAATTTGAGTCCATTTTGCTGGTGGAATTTCCTGGGCCATGCGGCAGGATGGGATGACGGGTCCTGCAGACTACAATGCAAACTGGCCACCCACCCTGAAGTGGACAGGTGAAAAGGCGTGTATGGATGATGGCTTGGGTTGCCCTCCACAAATAGGGATCCGCAGGGTGGAATCGGGATGCGGGCGGGGGGGGGGGGGTGGGGGGGTCTGTCGAATCTGGATCCGTGGGACAAATCGGGACGCGATGGATGGAATGTGGTTTCGTCGGATAAATCGGTATCTGTAGGATGAAACCGGGATCCCAAGGTTGGAATCAACATCTGAGGGTTTGAATCGGGATCCGGAATCCGGATCGCTGGGTTCGAACCGGGATCAGACGGGGTCAATATACATCGTAGGGGTCCAGTCTCTCTCTATCGGACTTTTCCAATTAGGTTGCGAGGGTGGCGGGGTTCAGAGGGGGGGGGGCGGCGGGCGGCCACGACCAAGGGTAGGAGGGGAGATATTGTCATGGGTTTAATACAGGGGGGGGGGGGAGGGGGGAGGGGGGGCGCGACAGCTCAGTGGACTAGAGTGTAATCATGTGACTAGGCTAGTAACTGTGTCACTAGTCAGGTAACACTGTCACACGGCTAGTAACCGCGTCTCTTGCCTAGTAACCGTGTCACTAGTCCGGTAACCGTGTCACTAGGCCGGTAATCGCGTCACTAGTTTGGTAACACTGTCACTAGGCTGGTAACACTGTCACTAGGCTGGTAACCGTGTCACTAGTGTAGTAACCGTGTCACTGGGCTAGTAACCTTGTCATTAAGGTAGTAACCGCGTCTCTAGGCTAGCAACCGTGTGTCTACACTAGTAATTGCATAACACGTCTAGTCATCGTGTCACTAGTCCGGTAACCGTGTCACTAGACTAATAACCATGTCATTAGGCTTGTAATCGTGTCACTAGCCTAGTAACCGTGTCACTAGGTTTGAAACCGTGTCTCTGGGCTAGTAACATTGCCACTAGGTTAGTAACCATGTCACTACTCTGGTAACCGTGTCACTAGGCAAGTAACCGCGTCACTACTCTGGTAACCGTGTCACTACGGTAGTAACCGTGTCACTAGGCTAGTATCCGTGTCTCTAGGCTAGTAACATTTCCACTGGGTTAGTAACCGTATCACTAGTGTGGTAACCGTTTCCCTAGGCTAGTAACTGTGTCACTACTCTGGTAACCGTGTCATGACGGTAGATGTCACAAGTCATGAAACCGTGTCACTAGGCTAGTAACCGTGTCTCTAGGGTAGTAACATTTCCACTGGGTTAGTAACCGTATCACTAGTGTGGTAATCGTGTCACTAGGCTAGTAACTGTGTCACTACTCTGGTAACCGTGTCATGACGGTACTAACCGTGTCACTAGGCTAGTATCCGTGTCACTAGTGTGGTAACCGTGTCACTAGTGTGGTAACCATGTCACTAGGAAAGTAACCGCGTCACTACGCTATTAACCGTGTCACTAGGCTAGTAACCGTGTCTCTAGCCTAGTAATATTGCCACTAGACTAGTAACCGTGTCACTAGTGTGGTAACCGTGTCACTAGTGTGGTAACCATGTCACTAGGAAAGTAACCGCGTCACTACGCTAGTAACCGTGTCACTAGGCTAGTAACCGTGTCTCTAGCCTAGTAACATTGCCAATAGACTAGTAACCGTGTCACTAGTGTGGTAACCGTGTCTCTAGTGTGGTAACCGTGTCATTAAGCCAGTAACCGTGTCACTAGTCTTGTAACCGTGTCACTGGGCTAGTAACCGTGTCTCTGGACTAGTAACATTGCCACTAGGCTAGTAACCGTGTAACTAGTGTGGTAACCGTGTCTCTAGTGTGGTAACCGTGTCATTAAGCCAGTATCCGTGTCACTAGTGTGGTAACCATGTAACTAGTGACACTAGGCTAGTAACCGTGTCACTAGGCTAGTAACAGTGTCATTAGTGTGGTAACCGTGTTATTTAAGTAGTAAACGTGTTTCTAGGCTAGCAATCGCGTCACTAGTCATGTAGCCGTGTCACTAGGCAAGTAGCCGTGTCACTAGGCTAGTAAATGTGTCACTAGTGTGGTAACCGTGTCACTAGCGTGGTAACCGTCTCTAGGCTAGTAACCGTCTCAGTAATCTTGTGGTCGTGTCACTAGGCTAGTAAGCGTGTCTCTAGGCTAGTAACATTGCCACTAGGCTAGTAACCGTGTAACTAGTGTGGTAACCATGTAACCAGTGTGGTAACCGTGTAACTACTGTGGTAACCGTGTCATTAGAAAAGTAACCGTGTCACTAGGCAAGTAACCGTGTCACTAAGCAAGTAACCGTGTCGCTAGGCAAGTAACCGTGTCATGAAGCTTGTAATAGTGTCAGTAGTCCGGCTAACCGTATCACTAGCCTGATAATCGTTTCTCTGCGCTGGTAATCTGGTAATCGCGTCAGCAGCCAGGTAACCGTGTCTCTACACTGCCAATTGCGTCACTAGGCTAGTAATCGTATCATTACTCCGACAACCGTGTCAATAGGCTAGTAACCGTGTCATTAGGCTAGTAACCGTGTCACTAGTGTTGTAACCGTGTCACTGGTCTTGTAACCGTGTCACCAGGCTAGCAACCGTATCTAGGCTAGTAACATGTCACTAGGCTGTAACCGTGGCACTAGTGTGGTAACCGTGTCATTAAGCTAGTAACCCTGCCTCTAGGCTAGTAACAGTGCCACTAGGCTAGTAACCGTGTCACAAGGCTAGTAACCGTGTCACTAGTGTTCTAACTGTGTCACTAGTGTGGTAACCGTGTCATTAAGGTAGTAACCGTGTCTCTAGGCCAGTAACCGTGTCACTAGTCTTGTAACCGTGTCACTAGGCAAGTAACCGCGTCTCTAGGCTAGTAACATGTCACTAGGCTAGTAACATGTCACTAGTGTGGTAACCGTGTCTCTACCGTGGTAACCGTGTCTCTAGGCTAGTAATAGTGTCATTAGGCTAGTAACCGTGTCACTAGACTAGCAGCCGTGTCACTAGTGTGGCAACCGTATCACTAGCCCTGTAGGCGTGTCACTAGGCCAGCAACCGTGTCACTAGCCTGTAGCCGTGTCACTAGGCTAGTAACCGGGTCACAAATCTAGTAACCGTGTCACTAGTGTTGCAACTGTGTCACTAGTGTGGTAACCGTGTCATTAAGGTAGTAACCGTGTCTCTAGGCCAGTAACCGTGTCACTAGTCTTGTAAACCGTGTCTCTAGGCCAGTAACATGTCACTGGGCTAGTAACTGTGGCACTAGTGTGGTAACCGTGGTAACCGTGTCATTAAGCTAGTAAACCTGCCTCTAGGCTAGTAACAGTGTCATTAGGCTAGTAACCGTGTCATTAGGCTAGTAACCGTGTCACTATTGTAGTAACTGTGTCACTATTGTAGTAACCATGTCACTAGGCTAGTAACCGTGTCTCTAGGCTAGTAACCCTGTCACTAGTGTGGTAACCGTGTTTCTAGGCTAGTAACCGGGTCTCTAGGCTAGTAGTCCTGTCACGGTTACGAAACTTGTGACACACTTACTAGCCTAGAGACACGGTTACTACAATAGTGACACAGTTACCATATTGGTGACATGGTTACCAGCATAGTAACACGGTTACTTGCCTAGTGACACATTTACCAGTCTAGTTACAGTTACCACACTAGTGACACGGTTACTAGCCTGGTGACACGGTTACTAGCCTAGTCACAAGGGTACTAGCTTAGTGACACGGTTGCTAGCCTAGTGACACGATGGCTAGGCTAGAGACACGGTTACTACCTTAATGACACGGTTACCACACTAGTGACATGGTTACTAGCCTAGTGACACGGTTACCACACTAGTTACACGGTTACCACACTAAAGACACGGTTACTGTCCTAGTGACACAGTGATTAGCCTAGTGAAACGCTTACTAGCCTAGTGACAATGTTACTAGCCTAGTGACACGGTTACCAGCCTATCAACACGGTTACTTGCCTAGCGACACATTTACCACTCTAGTTACAGTTACCACACTAGTGAGACGGTTACTAGCCTGGTGACACGGTTACTAGCGTAGTCACACGGTTACTAGCCTAGTGACACGGTTGCTAGCCTAGTGACACGGTTACTAGCCTAGTAACACGGTTACCACACTAGTTACACGGTTACCACACTAGTGACACGGCTACTAGCCTAGTGACACGGTTACTAGTCTATTGGCACGGTTACTAGCCTAGTGACACGGTTACTAGCCTAGTGACACGGTTACTAGCCTAGTGACACGATTACTATCTTAATGACACGGTTACTAGCCTAGTGACACGGTTACTAGCCTAGTGACACTGTTACTAGATTTGTGACCCGGTTACTAGCCTAGTAACACGGTTACTGGCCGAGTGACACGGCTACAGGCTAGTGACACGGTTGCTGGCCTAGTGACACGGCTACAGGGATAGTGACACGGTTGCCACACTAGTGACACGGCTGCTAGCCTAGTGACACGGTTACTAGCCTAATGACACTATTACTAGCCTAGAGACACGGTTAATATCATAGACACGATTACTAGACTAGTGACACGATTACTAGCCTAGTGACACGATTACTAGCCTAGTGACACGATTACCAGCCTAGTGACAAGGTGACTAGCCTAGTGACACGATTACTATCTTAATGACACGGTTACTAGCCTAGTGACACGGTTACTAGCCTAGTGACACTGTTACCACACTAATGACACGGTTACCACACTCGTTACACGGTTATCACACTAGTGACACGGTTACTAGCCTAGTGACACGGTTACTAGCCTAGTGACACGGTTACTATCCTAGTGACACAGTTACTAGCCTAGTAACACGGTTACTTGCCTAGTGACACGGTTACCACACTAGTGACACGGTTACCACACTAGTGACACGGTTACTAGCCTAGTGACACGGTCACCAGCCTAGTGACACGGTTACCACACTAGATAAACTGTTACTGTCCTAGTGACACAGTTACTAGCCTAGTGACACGCTTACTAGCCTAGTGACAATGTTACTGGCCAAGTGACACTGTTACCACACTGGTGACACGGTTACTAGCCTAGTGACACGATTACCACACTAGTGACAGTTACTAGCCTAGTAACACCGTTACTTGCCTAGTGACACGGTTACCACACTAGTTACACGGTTACCACACTAGTGACACGGCTACTAGCCTAGTGACACGGTTACTAGTCTATTGACACGGTTACTAGCCTAGTGACACGGTTACTAGCCTAGTGACGCGGTTACTAGCCTAATGACACGGTTACTAACCTAGTGATACGGTTTCTAGCCTAGTGACACGTTTACTATCATGGACACGATTACTAGACTAGTGACACGATTACTAGCCTAGTGACACGGTTACTAGCCTAGTGACACGGTTACTAGCCTAGTGACACGATTACTATCTTAATGGCACGGTTACTAGCCTAGTGACACGGTTACTAGCCTAGTGACACTGTTACTAGATTTGTGACCCGGTTACTAGCCTAGTAACACGGTTACTGGCCTAGTGACACGGCTACAGGCTAGTGACAAGGTTGCTGGCCTAGTGACATGGTTACTAGCCTAATGACACTATTACTAGCCTAGAGACACGGTTAATATCATAGACACGATTACTAGACTAGTGACACGATTACTAGCCTAGTGACACGATTACTAGCCTAGTGACACGATTACCAGCCTAGTGACACGGTGACTAGCCTAGTGACACGATTACTATCTTAATGACACGGTTACTAGCCTAGTGACACGGTTACTAGCCTAGTGACACTGTTACCACACTAATGACACGGTTACCACACTCGTTACACGGTTATCACACTAGTGACACGGTTACTAGCCTAGTGACACGGTTACTAGCCTAGTGACACGGTTACTATCCCAGTGACACAGTTACTAGCCTAGTAACACGGTTACTTGCCTAGTGACACGGTTACCACACTAGTGACACGGTTACCACACTAGTGACACGGTTACTAGCCTAGTGACACGGTCACCAGCCTAGTGACACGGTTACCACACTAGATAAACTGTTACTGTCCTAGTGACACAGTTACTAGCCTAGTGACACGCTTACTAGCCTAGTGACAATGTTACTGGCCAAGTGACACTGTTACCACACTGGTGACACGGTTACTAGCCTAGTGACACGATTACCACACTAGTGACAGTTACTAGCCTAGTAACACCGTTACTTGCCTAGTGACACGGTTACCACACTAGTTACACGGTTACCACACTAGTGACACGGCTACTAGCCTAGTGACACGGTTACTAGTCTATTGGCACGGTTACTAGCCTAGTGACACGGTTACTAGCCTAGTGACGCGGTCACTAGCCTAATGACACGGTTACTAACCTAGTGATACGGTTTCTAGCCTAGTGACACGTTTACTATCATGGACACGATTACTAGACTAGTGACACGATTACTAGCCTAGTGACACGGTTACTAGCCTAGTGACACGGTTACTAGCCTAGTGACACGATTACTATCTTAATGGCACGGTTACTAGCCTAGTGACACGGTTACTAGCCTAGTGACACTGTTACTAGATTTGTGACCCGGTTACTAGCCTAGTAACACGGTTACTGGCCTAGTGACACGGCTACAGGCTAGTGACAAGGTTGCTGGCCTAGTGACACGGTTACTAGCCTAATGACACTATTACTAGCCTAGAGACACGGTTAATATCATAGACACGATTACTAGACTAGTGACACGATTACTAGCCTAGTGACACGATTACTAGCCTAGTGACACGATTACCAGCCTAGTGACACGGTGACTAGCCTAGTGACACGATTACTATCTTAATGACACGGTTACTAGCCTAGTGACACGGTTACTAGCCTAGTGACACTGTTACCACACTAATGACACGGTTACCACACTCGTTACACGGTTATCACACTAGTGACACGGTTACTAGCCTAGTGACACGGTTACTAGCCTAGTGACACGGTTACTATCCTAGTGACACAGTTACTAGCCTAGTAACACGGTTACTTGCCTAGTGACACGGTTACCACACTAGTGACACGGTTACCACACTAGTGACACGGTTACTATCCTAGTGACACGTTTACTACCATGGACACGATTACTAGACTAGTGACACGATTACTAGCTTAGTGACACGATTACTAGCCTTGTGACACCGTTACTAGCCTAGTGACACGGTCTCTGGCCTAGGGACACGGTCTCTAGCCTAGGGACACGGTTACTATCATAGACACGATTACTAGACTAGTGACACCATTACTGGCCTAGTGACACGATTACTAGCCTAGTGACATGATTACTAGCCTAGTGACACGATTACTAGCCTAGTGACACGGTTACTAGCCTAGTGACACGGTTACTAGCCTAGTGACACGGTTACCAACATATAGTGACACGGTTACTAGCCTGGTGACACGGTTACTAGCCTAGTAATATGGTTAACAGCCTAGAGACACGGTTACTAGCCTAGTGACACGGTTACTAGCCTAGTGACACGGTTACTGACCTAGTAACATGGTTAACAGTCTAGTGACATGGTTACTAGCCACTGACACGGTTAACAGACTAGACATGGTTACTAGTAAAGTTACATTATTACCGGGTAGTGGTACGGTTACTGATATAGTGACACGGTGACCATAGGGGAGTCATTACCAGCCTAATGACACGTTTACTAGCCTAGTGACACAGCTACCACTACATTTGAAAACTACAATGGGATTTTCAGGATTTAGCAATCACAAGTACTTCCTGGCCATTTACATGCATTTCGCAATCTGCTGGCACAACCCACCTGCATTGAACCACTGTGGAACCGACCTGCCTCATGCCGCTGTCATTGAGAAAGAATTTCAT
Organism: Arenicola marina; assembly: GCA_964019135.1. Lineage (NCBI taxonomy): Eukaryota > Metazoa > Annelida > Polychaeta > Arenicolidae > Arenicola > Arenicola marina. The sequence goes on along the minus strand of OZ025256.1, from coordinate 11,203,617 downwards.
GGCATCTAAGTGGTTCTAACGTGTACAACACATTTCACATACAGTTCAAAGTCCATGGAGAGACGCTATAGGCACCTACCTGTGCAGTTTTAACAATGTCAGAGTTTAAATTATATCCAAAGTATCCTTATTTGGCAATAATCTAACGCTGTGTGACCGGCTGCTTTCAGCGAATCCTGTAAAAATGAGCGGCTTCTTGCCCAGGAGCATCTTCGTGTACGTGCCTTTTTTTAGGGAGAAGGACAACTAACCCCCGGTCAGCCCCCCTTCACCCTTCCCGGTCAGTCCCCCCCTTCACCCCTCCCGGTCAGTCCCCCCATTCCCGGTCAGCCCCCCCCCCCCCCACCAGACAATTCCTCCCCTCCCGGGACAAGTCCCCCTAGATAATTCCCCCCCGGGCAACTCCCCGCCCCCCTCCGCCGGACAATCCCCCTAGACACCGAGACAAGTTACCGGACCCTGTGACCCACATCATTCCAAACGGAGACCCCGCCTCCCCTAAAGTGCCCACCAGTCAAACCTCAACTCGCGACCACCAGGGAGGGGGGGGGGGCGCCTTTGATATTGCGGCCACACAATCCGTCGTACTTTAAATAAGCGAAATTTATTTTGTCGGGATTTCATGCTCCAAGAGTTTGCGACTATCAATACCGAGAAAGTTGTGACCATTCAAAGCCGACATGCGAGTTGATATCGAATATCTGAATAAATAATACTCCTGTGCTAGTCTGGGTACTTTGGTTAGGCCTGTCTGCAGAGGAGGGGGTTATCCAGGGCTGAGCAGTCCACGATTGTGGGGAGGAACGGGGGGGGGGGGCGGGCATTGTCCGGGGGTGCGTGGGGGGATGTCGTCTTGAGGGAGGGAAGAAATTAGCCAGGCAGCAGGACACACCCCCCGCCCGCACCGGTCAATTCGCACGGGTATCTATATCCTTTCGAAGTTAGAAGTAAGACGGACTGTGTTTGGGGCGATCGCGCTTCAAAGAGAGGCATACACCCCCCCCCCTGCCTTCCTGGCCGCCACATTGATTAACATCCCCGACTTCAAGGCGTCACGCCCACATGGCGAAACCTTTAGGTGCCATGATAGAAACAAAACCGCACATGGCTCCTGAGGCTCCATATTCCGTCAGGGGTCATTTCAGATCTCGGCCTTCACAGAGACATATTAAAACTGAACTTATCTGGATAATTACATTTGGATACATTTTTAGTCATGTCGGATGGGGACATTGTGATCAAGGTCAGATCATGTGTGGCGAGTTCACTTGCCGAGTGTGATGAGTTATCCTAAAAGTGTGGCGAGTTCTCCCCGGGCATTGGCGAGTTATCTTGTGGCAAGTTATCTTGTGGCGAGTTATCTGCACACCGTATTGAGCAATGAGCATGGTCACTAATCCTGTCACTTCTTCCATTTCAGGTGGTAATTCACTTAAACAAGGCCCACCGGAGAACGGAGAAGTTCTCGGAAGTCTTTAACCCTTCTCCATGAAACTCCGCTTCAAGTCTAAGGAATATGATTTTGACTTGTGAGTCGTGCATCAGCTCCGCGAACCAGCCTCCTTGAATGTGATACATGCAGACTACCCGGATACACTGTAGCGGCGAGGTGACCTGCAACAGCGCGCGCGCGGGGGTGCAAGCGTCGTCGTCGCCAAGGCAACCGCGGCCATGCGCAACGCGTACGCCATGCCCAGTCGTCAAGAGGCGCTTTGCTGGTTCTCCCACATCCGTTTATCGCGTCTCATCTTCCTGCTACTGGCGATCCTGGCGGCCGCTCTCCTCCTCACGCATTACTACGTGTCCAACATGGCGGAGGATAGCAGTGGCGCCACGATGGGTGACGTCATCCACCGCTCGCGCAACATGCACGAGCACGAGGAGTTGAGCAGCTCGCGCGCGGCCGACCTGCGCACGCACATCGAGGAGCTGCGGCGCATCAAGGCGTCGGTGAACAACGAGCTGAAGGACCTGGAGAGTCGGCGCCAGAAACTGCTGGCCGAGATCGGCGGCTACAACACGCACATCGACCAGCTCAGAGCACTCTACGAGAAGACCCACTACGAGCTGGAGCAATTGAAGATGACCATCGAGAACACAAAAATCGAGCAGGACGAGCTCATCAAGCGAAATTTGCCTCAAGTCCAGGCGCCCGGCCGCATCCTGCTCTCGTTACGAGATTCCGTAGATGTGGCGCCCCCTGGTGATCATATCCGTTGTCGCATGCATAATTGTTTCGACCATTCGCGGTGCTCACTGACTTCCCAATTCCCGGTGTATTTATACGACGTGCAGCAGTCGCTGTTCAGCGGGTCGCAGCTGGACGGGTTCATCCGCCATTCTGTGCTCCACGCCTTCGACGCCAGTCCCCACCGGACCTACGAGCCCCACTCGGCCTGCGTGTACGTTGCGCTTGTCGGGGAGCATGTGGCGGGCAGCGGCGGGCAGCAGCCCAGCTCCGCACAAATCCAACTCTACCTCCGCAATCTGGCCTTCTGGAAGGGCGACGGGCGGAATCATATCTTGATCAACGTGGCTCGGACAGAGCGGAATCTGGATCTGTTCACGGGTGTTAATACGGGGCGCGCTTTCATCGCCCAGTCGGTGTTCCCCGAGCGGACGTTCAGGGACGGGTTCGACCTGGTGGTGCCACCCTCCCTGGGGACCTCGTACGGGGAGGTGTGGGACCAGCTGTCCCCGCTGGTCCCCGCCAAGAGAAAACACTTGTTGTCATTCCACGGGGAGCTTGGCCGTCTGTTAGGCCCGGACGCGAACAGCGGGGCGGGGAACCAGTCTGCTATACGGCACCAGCCCGGTCGGGATCATCTGCCTGGTATCCAGGACAAAACCGGAGCGGGGTACTTACGCGAGCAGGGCGACGAGGGGGCGAAACTCAACCAGGGTGCCAATGGGGTTTACCACGAGCTTCGTGAGGGGGCGAACGATGGAACAAACCATAACCCTCCGCCGCATCAAAGAATGCTTAAAAGTCTCAATGATGTCGGCTTGCCCCCACAACCTGAAAGCGTCGCCCGGCAACAACACCTCCGCGACGACATCGCATTGCTCATCAAGCAAGAGACCACGATAGTCGACACGCTGAAGAGAATGCAATCCTTATTCCCGGACGACAATTTCTTTTTCCAGTTTTCCTGTGATAGGGACCGGGTGGCGGGCTATGACGGGGAGTGGGCGCTCTGCGGCTCGGGGGCCACTCGCCGCGAGTTGCTCCTCCGCTCGACCTTCAGCCTCATTCTGGCGCCGGCCAACACCACGTGGTCGTCGACGACGCTGACTCAGGTGCGCGTGTACGAGGCGCTGAAGTACGGCGCCGTGCCGGTGGTGCTGGGCGTCGGCGCCGTGCTGCCCTTCGGCGAGCTGCTGCAGTGGCGGCGGGCGGCCATCGTCCTGCCCAAGGCGCGGGTCACCGAGCTTCACCTCTACCTCCGCTCGTTCACCGACAACGACATCCTGGAGATGCGGCGGCAGGGCCGCCTCCTGTGGGAGTCCTACTTCAGCACGACGCAGAACATCGTGAACACCGTGCTGGCGACGGTCCGCACGCGTCTGCGCATTCCCGCCTTCCCCGCGCGCGAGGAACGCACCCCGAGCGTCTTCAACGACACGTTCGTGCCGCTCCACGGCGAGGTGCCCGAGTCCCAGTCCCTGGCGGACGACATTCTCGGACCCATTGAGGCGCCCTTTCCCTCGCTGCGGTTTCAGAGGAATTTCAGCCAATTGGAAGACGTGTTCAACTCACCCGGGGACCCTTTCCACTCCTTCCCCTTCACGCCCTTCGAACCTATCCTCCCTGCGGAGGCCAAGTTTCTAGGTAAGTACCCTCGTCGCTGATGTTCCTCTTACGAATGGAGCTTTCGCTGCTGTAAGCGTTAAACATTGTGGCGAGCGCTTGCGGCGATGTTGAGGAAAATTATGGAACATTGTCCGGTGAATATTGTGATACACCCATCAAGTGTATACTGTGTATGCAGTGGATATTTACATTTGCGATTATATTACGATTATATTCATTCATTAAGTGTTGCATAAATATTTTATGGGCTGTTGCTTAGTGCTAAGTGTTCCTCATTTGAAAATATGGTGTGAATCACATTCGATTTCATTTTTTCGCTAACATTTCTCTTACTCTCCTGGCCAAGTTTTGTATTCGTTCCTTTCCGTGTGATATGTTATATGATTGTGACGTCCTGTTTCATGCTGCCACCCCCCCCCCACCCCCACCTCCCTCCTCCTCCCCTAGGTTCTGGCCTGGGGTTCCGCCCGGTCGGTAAAGGTGCTGGCGGCGCAGGGCAGGAGTTCGCTCAGGCCCTGGGCGGCAATGTCCCGCGGGAACAGTTCACAGGTCCGTGCTTCCTCATTTTATATCTTGTGGTCCCGTAATAACCATCAGTTGTAATCTGAGGCGTGCGTAAGGTTGATGAGATACCTTCATGTGTACGCGCCCCAGCGTCACCTCATGAAAGTACACACCTGTTTCGGGGGACTCCAACTTAAACCCAAGCTGGATTGCTGCCGTTAGATCAAACCAAATATTAAATAGAAGGGAATCGCTATGTGGCATGTTAAACGTGAAGTAATAATCCAACACGGGCCCACCGCCACGACAACGTTGTGTGGTTAAAAACAAATGCGGGAGGGCTACAAAATATATGATTTCGCAATAATGTCTCTATTTACTGAAGTACAATGACACGTGACAGGTATAATAGTGTGGAATAGTGCAATGATAAGAATATGTATCAACGATGTGCTTTTTAGTATATTTTAAATATTCTTGTAAACTATGCGTATGTACCTTTTGAATGATTTTGCTTAGTTTAGTATTGATGATTTTAACCAGACTATATCTTATACATTTAGCAACAATTTAAATTCGGGCTGGACTCTACTGGTCTGAACATAGCGCGTATAATCAGTATGCATTCGTCATTTCGGACCATGGACAGTTTATTAAAATAGCCTGATATGTTATCATTTGTGATAAAATTTCATTTATTGTAAATAATGTATGTCTACTAATTAAAATTTAAGTAAATTTAGGCGCTTAAATAATGGTTATGTATGTGCGCTAAAACCATTAAAAGTAACAATGCGTATGAGTTTTTTGCAGTTTTCATAGCCTGCCTGCTTGATAAGCCCAGGCTCGGACACCATAGTTTAAGGGCGGTAATATTAGAGTATTATATAGTCAATAGAACTGGATAAACATGTTTAATCCACGTAACGTCGGATCCACTGGTTATTAGGGGTTCACATAGGCAGTGTCTGTTACAGTCGTGCTGTTGACGTACAAACGAGAGGCCGTCCTGGTGTCCGCCGTGTCCAGGCTGAAGGGACTGCCTCACCTCAACAAGGTGCTCATCGTCTGGAACAATCCGGCACCCCCTCCTGATGATATCATCTGGCCCGACATAGGCGTCCAGGTCATCGTAAGTATGGCGTGACGTCACATCTCGTTGCTAAGGCGTCCGCTAAGGCGACCTTGGACCCGGTTTGGGCAGATATGTTTCTAAAGTGGACCCCGAAACGTCAATAGTATATAGGTTCTTGGTCCGATCCCCGACCTCACAATTTGCGCGATGTCTCCAAGGGAGATGTCTAAGGAATAGATGTATTGCACAAAAGGCCACCGGTCATAGTACATTTTACAATATAAGCTGGTGAAGCCATTAACATGAATGTACCGATAGATGTAGATAACGGAGGGGCCGGCGCGATAGCTCAGTGGGCTAGAGCGCTCGCATTGAGTGCTCTGGCCACCTGAGAGCCTAACGGCACGTGGGTCGGTGGTTCGAGCCCCGCTGTGGCCATGTCGGTGTGGTCGCGGGATAAAGATCCCATGTTTTTCTTCGCAAATAGTAGAGGGGTTACCGCCAGGACATGACTCCACTCTCCCCGTCCTTCTCCCATTGACGAGATATAACCAAAAGTGGTTAAAGCGTCCTGAATATACAACCAATCAGATCACGGACATATGTTTGTGCGAGCCTAAGTAATGTTACAATTGTTTAAAAACATCTAGATATTTCCTAGGTTTCTTCTCGGCTTGAGCGTCGTGTACATAAAGCTCCAAGCTACTTGATGTATTTTACAGTCTGGGTATTCAAAGTTGTTGTTTCCTCAATATGAATGTGGTTATCTGTAGCAGTATGAATTTGCAAGGAAGTAAATCTTCGTACATATTTCATACCACAGTCTTGATTCGATGGTACCAGTAAATGTAAATGTTCCTTGGTGTCATATAACATGAATAGTGGATAAACGTATGCATGGCTACATTATTGAAGTATTGGAATCTTTATAAGGATAAGAACTGTGGCCGTTGAGGAAAGCTTACATGCCTTCTGTATTGTTTGTCTAGAACGATAATGCGGAATAAACCGCCATTTTCTTGTTCAGTCGCTTGCTCAGTTGGTAAGCAAGCACCGATATCTGGGCAACAATTCCGTTGTCCCGGGAGGTTTCTTGGACCAAGTTGGCTTTCATGTACACACACATTGCCTGGAGTACCAACAGTTCCATGTTCTTCTTGTCCAGGTTGTTCGCACTGCCAAGAATAGCCTTAACAACCGCTTCCTGCCGTATGACGCCGTGGAGACCGAGGCGATTCTCTCCATAGACGACGACGCTCACCTCAGACACGACGAGATCATGTTTGGCTTCCGGTGAGGCTCAACGCCGCAGTGGGCCTCCTTGGTGTATGGTTAGCGCACTAGACTGCAGATCAATAAGTCCTGGGGGCCTCCTTGGTGTAGTGGTTAGCGCACTAGACCGCAGATCAATAGGTCCTGGGGGCCTCCTTGGTGTAGTGGTTAGCGCACTAGACCGCAGATCAATAGGTCCTGGGGCCTCTTTGTTGTAGTGGTTAGCGCACTTATTTTATTGTTTTATTTTACTCGCTTTCGTCGTCAATCTCCGGGGAAATAAGCGTTTACTTTCGTTAAATTTTCTGACAACTATTATATATTGGAATGAAAAATAATTAATTTCCATTGAATTCAATTGGATGACTTGATTACCTTGTTACACGAGGCTATGTGATATAAGTGCCAACTTCAAAGTCTGTCGATTGTATAAAAAACTCCATGCCTAACATACTAGTTAGTTATTGCCGAGGTACTCATATTTATACAGTTGATAATACATGAAGGTGGACAGACACAGGCTATTAAATGCACAAATACGATAACGGGCGGTGTTCTGCAGTGTGACGGCTTGTGACATTTACGTTTGTCTTGATCTATCGCTGCAGAGTTTGGCGGGAAAACCGGGACCGCATTGTGGGGTTCCCAGGCCGGTTCCACGGGTGGGACGCTAACCACGACTCCTGGCTCTACAACTCCAACTACACGTGCGAGCTGTCCATGGTGCTCACAGGAGCCGCCTTCTTCCATAAGGTCAGCTGTCTACGATGCCCACTTTGATGCTAACTTAGCATTGGAACTATTTTTACTTGTGTGTGATGTATAACTGGTAAACAACGAATTGTGCTTTTCTGTTCAATTTACAGCATGTAAATTTGTCAAGTTTGCTACATTCTTTCGGTAAAGCCCCCCCCCCCCCCAGTGTGTTTTTGTTCCCGTACTATGGATACCTGTACCACTAGTGTAAAGATGGTTATATTGTCACCTCTATTTCCTACTTGCAGTACTATGCATACCTGTACAGCCACGTGATGCCCCAGTCCATCCGAGACAAGGTGGACGAGTACCTGAACTGCGAGGACCTGGCCATGAACTTCCTCGTCTCGCACATAACCCGCAAGCCGCCCATCAAGGTAAAGACCCTGTCGGTGACACCCACACTCACGGGGCCTCGTGCCAACCACCAAGGTGTCACGTGACTGTGGGTCATTGTGACGCGAGGTCCGGTGTAAACCCATCCCGCGCTTTCCGACTGGGTGTATAAAAGTTCGATTTGTCCCCTCTCGGGGTGAATATTAATTGGACTACGGTTCGTGCGGGAAAATGTAGTGCGAGGAGGTATAGTCCAAGCACAGAGCTCCTATCCCGTCCCATCCTTAAGGCGAGGAGACTTGTGCTAAGATAGATCCATCTCGCATTTGAACCACTATTAACAATATTATTTCAGTTAATTTTGATAAAGATATTGTCTGGACCTGTAGTACAGCTTTACGATTTATTAGTGAAGCGATCCGCCTGTAGCTCGTCATATGCCTTTGATGTCATTGATGACCATTCCGACTCAAATGAACTGAATATCAAGGTTCCTTGGATTTTAATTTAAACGAGTTAAAGTCTGTACTGTTCACTCTTACTACGCGTGAGGTGAATAACTCGTTACCCCGCCCCCCCCTGTGTATATATATATATATATGTTGTTTTAGGTGACGTCACGTTGGACGTTCCGTTGTCCCGGTTGCCATGACGCCCTGTCGGAGGAGGAGTCCCATTTTCACGAGCGACACAACTGCATCAACTTCTTCGTGAAGGTCTACGGCTACATGCCGCTGCTGTATACCCAGTACAGAGTGGACTCGGTGCTCTTCAAAACCAAGATACCACACGACAAACAAAAGTGCTTCAGGTTCATTTAGACCATGTTATATTTGACATCATATTTGCATTTATGTGTGGCTGACGTTCACTGGGTATGATTGTAAGGGACGCTTGTGTGAGCTCGCGGGGCAGCGGCCGCGCCAGGATTAGCAGGGAATGATGACATAGCAAGCAGGGATAACTGGGCGGGAGGGGTTGCAGTCAAGTCTAAGCCGCTACCAAATATTAGTCGACATTGCCAGTCACTTGATGCTCCTTTAAAACATCTCGTACGTAACCTTGCTTCCGTTGCGCGCTACCATTTGTGAATCAGGTGAAAGGGTTATTGGTGAATTGCTATAAGTTTCTGCTTCATACGGAATCGTGGATCGTTGTTCTTCAGTCCTCCTGAGAGTGGTTGCAGTAACCCTTTAGATCACGTGGTTTACGGCAGTAGCCCGTATTTGACATTGATGTCACGCGGTCGACTGCGGTAATTCGTATGTTGACATTGGTGTCACGTGGTCGACTGCAGTAACCCGTATATTGACATTGATGCCACGTGGTGGTCTGCAGTAACCCGGATATTGACATGTATATCATCACGTGGGAATGTCACGTGGTATTGATTGATGGCAATAAGCACCATCATTGTTCGGAAGCGTGAATATGTACCATCCGAAAGGTCAACTCGTTCGATGAGGTTATCGTACTGTTTAAGAATCTCCAAATGTCTTGTTTCGCAAGACCCATTTTACATCTAGAGTCTCGTCGTGCAGTGTTCACTGTGGTAGGATGTGAGTGAGGGACTAATCGCCACCATGGCGTCAGTTTAATGATATAAGCTTGCCTCGTCTGCTCACAACCTGCCTGGCAGTAACCACATCAGACATGTTTAATACTGTATGGCTTACGACATCTAACGACACAGCTATCCGATAGCTTCACAAGCACAAAACAAGGAGATCACCAGACCTCTTCCTGTGATGTAGAGATGGTGTAAGATCAAATCACTAGGTGCTCAGTGTGTAACGGGCCGGGTCACTGGGTCTTTCTGGAATGTCCTCGGTACGCCCGTTTGACCTTTTGTGTGTAGGGCTTGGAGAACTGACCACGACGCTTCTATTTTATTGCATCTTCATGTCCAAGGTTTTTATATCGTGGGCGATTTGGGAATGACTGCCGTGGGTGTGAGGACGGGAAGCTCTTGGGTCTTGGTGAACACACTGCCGTCGTGTGGGGCCTTCTAGTCAAAACTGCCGTTTAAACTTGAAAAAAACCCAAACAAAATGGCCGACATCGTGACAAAATGTCGTCTGCTGCTGCTGGGTATAGCGGCCGGGCTGTGGGATCGGGTGTAGGTATGCATGCTATTGACATGATTCGCTTGTGATTGGAGAGCTATGAACATTATTGTAGATTAATGACTTTTATGTAATCATGTAAATCGCGTACGTGTAGCCTTTAATTATGCATGAAAGTAGACGGTGTGTTATTTATTAAGCCATCAGCATTGGTCTCTCACTAGCAAACCTCGGGTGGATCTCGACGGTCGATAAGACTATACATCCGTTTCTATGGTGACTTACATCGGAATAACTATGGCAACTAATAACAGACATGACGGAGGGGTCGGCGTTAAAACGACGCAGCAATCTAACATGGATGTGGCCTTCACGCCTGAGGCTGCTTACCCATATCATAAAGTCGCTATACTTTACTGTTGGTTTTTAATTGTGCATGATATTTATAGTCGATGTAATGTCCGGAAACCTGCTCCTATCATGTGTCATTATTTGACATATCCTCTTATGGAAGTTCGACCCAATACGTCATAACGAAGCACCAGATTTTGTAACGAGTTAGTAATCGTTGTTTGAAACATGAACTGCCAAATAAAGTCTAAATTGTAATGGCAGTATATCTTGGTGCGGGTGTGTAATTATATTTGTAATTTTAACATTCTATAGCTTTTGACGAAGCCTTAATGGGGATTTCTTGGAAGAAAAAACATAGCCGCGCTAGACTTATGGAAGTTACCGGCCTTGGCCGCCATTGGCTGGGACCCGGTCACGTGCACACAGACCTTGGTCGCCATTGGCTGAGACCCGGTCACGCGCACAGCTGCCTGTACCAGGTGCAAACGTGCCTTATCCACTTGTTACAATGTGTATAGTCTGCATGTAAACTCCGCGTGTAACTTATAATCAAAGTGTTAGCTCCGTTCAAGTATTAATGTGAGGTCCCATATCCTGTGTCCGTGTATGGTAATAAAATAATTCTGGTCACTGGACAAACGGTGTGATGGAAAATTTCAATTGTCATTTTAGCTGTTGATTGCCAAACCAATGGAGTGACGGGCAATCCAGTTATATTGTCGGTTACATAATCTACCGGGCAGGACAGAAAAATGAAATCAAATGTTGGGGGTTGAGGTCGTTTTTCTGTGCATGAAGGCTAAATTGAGCCCAGAAACCACCCGTTACAGAAGAAATGGACGATTGGATGAAACTGACTCCCCATCCCGCTGCCAGAACCCACGACCTGTTGATCTGCAGCTCAGCCTGCCTACTAACTGAGCTACGAAGGGGGGCGGGGGGGGGGGGGGCGGGGCTCCCGTGTTGCGAACCTACGACCTGTTGAACTGCAGCTGAGCCTGCATACTGAGTTAGGGGTTGCGGGGAGTGGGGGGGGGGGGCTCCCGTGGTGCGAACCTACGACCTGTTGAACTGCAGCTGAGCCTGCATACTGAGTTAGGGGTTGCGGGGAGGGGGGGGGGGGGCTCCCGTGGTGCGAACCTACGACCTGTTGAACTGCAGCTGAGCCTGTCTACTGAGTTAGGGGAGGGGGGGGGGGCGGCATCGTAGCACCGTGCGAAGTACGAAGAAGCTTTCTTAACAAGCAAAATATCTGCCGCCTCGCTTCCTAATTCGACACGAAATCTTTCATTGATAACCCTAAAATAAGTTTATATTTGTCAGCTTCAACCAAAGACAACAGAATTTGGCCTACTCACAGTCCTGTTTCCAAGAGAATTCACATCATGCAAGCAAGTTCCGCTGTATCCGCTGCTCCGTTTACCTTGTCCTCTCTCATGTCCGTGGGCGATGGCATTGCTGGTATTTTGGGAGGGGGATTAGGTTGGGCAAACGCCAAGCCGAAACTGTATAAGCGTTTCCTGGTCTCCTATCAAAAGCTATTTTACGATACCAAGTCACTGAATCAATTATATGTTTATGACAGAAGACACGACAAGAGTTGACGAGTTTGAGCTGTTTGAAAATCTGAAGCAGTGCACTGTTGCCACCTGCCTCCCCCCTTGCTCTCTGAAAACACACTAAATTTCCCATGATGACTATGGCTCAATTTTAGCGCATACGCGGAGTCTTCCAACCCTCTTCCTGTGTGGCGCCCCGTACGTCTGTCTGAGTCAAGCGACAGCAACGACCGTCTCGTGAGAGCAAGCGACCAGCTGTGTTGAGGAAATGCTATATTTAGCATCGGCAAACACCAACGACGAGAAGTTGACGGAATCACTTTCCCTTTCTCCTGGACGCCCTACACCCACCCACCCACTGTCTCTCCGCTTCAGCTCAACTTAATGTATAAGATACAGCAGCGAAACCAGCGTCGTTCGGCCTCCACCTCTGCTACTCAAATGATGTAGTCATGACAACGACGGCATAACTGCTCGTATCCCGCTGGCGTCTCCCCCAATACCCTGTCGATGACAGGAGACCCGGGAGATCTACGTTACGCCCGGGTGGGGTGGGGTGGGGTGGGGTGGGATGGGGGCCACCGTATATTGATCAGTCAATACAATGTACGCGGGTTCCATCCACGACTTGGGAAAGACATTCGATATGCCTAGGAAGGAACAAAGGATCCCCAGTAACATTGCTTGGTGGGTGAGCCTGGCAAGGCACGCCTAAAAGTGAGGTTGGCAGTTGGCTGAATATTGAGGACGCCCATGCTGGCGATATCACGTCAATATGAGAAGGAAGGGAAGAGCGGAGCCATGTCCCCGGGGTAACTCCCTACTGTTTGCGAAGAAGGACATGTTTATCCCGCGACCAAGCACGCAGACTTGATGAGAGCAGGGCTGGAACGAGCGATCCACGTGCCGTTAGGCTATCCTTAAAGTTTTGGGGTGCTCTTGATGGGAGGCCCATCTACATGCGCCCGGCAATACTGGACTGTGAGAAGCAGTGAGTCTTTGTTTTTGCTGCCTTGTGATTGGTTGGAAAGCTGGATTGTTACTTATGCTGGTTGCCCGGGTTTGAACTTTAAATTGAAATGTAGAGGGTTTTTTTAAGGTCAACCCGTGGCCACTGAATTAGGTGGGCGGCTTGAGCGAATGGGAATTGCAGATGCTGATGCCGTCCCAGGGTGGAGTTATAAAAAAAAAAAAAAAAAAAAAAGTGTAAAAAATGGTAAGAGTAAGAAATGGTGTATATTAAGGTGTTATGGCGGCTCCTAGATTTCTGGAGAATGATTTTTTTTTTGAAATTTGAGTCCATTTTGCTGGTGGAATTTCCTGGACTATGCGGCATGGTGGGATGACGGGTCCTGCAGACTACAATGCAAACTGGCCACCCACCCTGAAGTGGACAGGTGAAAAGGCGTGTATGGATGATGGCTTGGGTTGCCCTCCACAAATAGGGATCCGCAGGGTGGAATCGGGATGCGGGCGGGGGGGGGGGGGGGGTCTGTCGAATCTGGATCCGTGGGACAAATCGGGACGCGATGGATGGAATGTGGTTTCGTCGGATAAATCGGTATCTGTAGGATGAAACCGGGATCCCAAGGTTGGAATAAACATCTGAGGGTTTGAATCGGGATCCGGAATCCGGATCGCTGGGTTCGAACCGGGATCAGACGGGGTCAATATACATCGTAGGGGTCCAGTCTCTCTCTATCGGACTTTTCCAATTAGGTTGCGAGGGTGGCGGGGTTCAGAGGGGGGGGGGGGAGGCGGGCGGCCACGACCAAGGGTAGGAGGGGAGATATTGTCATGGGTTTAATACAGGGGGGGGAGGGGGGAGGGGGGGCGCGACAGCTCAGTGGACTAGAGTGTAATCATGTGACTAGGCTAGTAACTGTGTCACTAGTCAGGTAACACTGTCACACGGCTAGTAACCGCGTCTCTTGGCTAGTAACCGTGTCACTAGTCCGGTAACCGTGTCACTAGGCTAGTAACCGTGTCACTAGTCCGGTAACCGCGTCTCTTGGCTAGTAACCGTGTCACTAGTCCGGTAACCGTGTCACTAGGCCGGTAATCGCGTCACTAGTTTGGTAACACTGTCACTAGGCTGGTAACACTGTCACTAGGCTGGTAACCGTGTCACTAGTGTAGTAACCGTGTCACTGGGCTAGTAACCTTGTCATTAAGGTAGTAACCGCGTCTCTAGGCTAGCAACCGTGTGTCTACACTAGTAATCGCATAACACGTCTAGTCATCGTGTCACTAGTCCGGTAACCGTGTCACTAGACTAATAACCATGTCATTAGGCTTGTAATCGTGTCACTAGCCTAGTAACCGTGTCACTAGTTTTGAAACCGTGTCTCTAGGCTAGTAACATTGCCACTAGGTTAGTAACCATGTCACTACTCTGGTAACCGTGTCACTAGGCAAGTAACCGTGTCACTACTCTGGTAACCGTGTCACTACGGTAGTAACCGTGTCACTAGGCTAGTATCCGTGTCTCTAGGCTAGTAACATTTCCACTGGGTTAGTAACCGTATCACTAGTGTGGTAACCGTGTCCCTAGGCTAGTAACTGTGTCACTACTCTGGTAACCGTGTCATGACGGTAGATGTCACTAGTCTTGAAACCGTGTCACTAGGCTAGTAACCGTGTCTCTAGGCTAGTAACATTTCCACTGGGTTAGTAACCGTATCACTAGTGTGGTAACCGTGTCACTAGGCTAGTAACTGTGTCACTACTCTGGTAACCGTGTCATGACGGTACTAACCGTGTCACTAGGCTAGTATCCGTGTCACTAGTGTGGTAACCGTGTCACTAGTGTGGTAACCATGTCACTAGGAAAGTAACCGCGTCACTACGCTAGTAACCGTGTCACTAGGCTAGTAACCGTGTCTCTAGCCTAGTAACATTGCCACTAGACTAGTAACCGTGTCACTAGTGTGGTAACCGTGTCTCTAGTGTGGTAACCGTGTCATTAAGCCAGTAACCGTGTCACTAGTCTTGTAACCGTGTCACTGGGCTAGTAACCGTGTCTCTGGACTAGTAACATTGCCACTAGGCTAGTAACCGTGTCACTAGTGTGGTAACCCTTTCTCTAGTGTGGTAACCGTGTCATTAAGCCAGTATCCGTGTCACTAGTGTGGTAACCATGTAACTAGTGACACTAGGCTAGTAACCGTGTCACTAGGCTAGTAACAGTGTCATTAGTGTGGTAGCCGTGTTATTTAAGTAGTAAACGTGTTTCTAGGCTAGCAATCGCGTCACTAGTCCTGTAGCCGTGTCACTAGGCAAGTAGCCGTGTCACTAGGCTAGTAAATGTGTCACTAGGCTAGTAACCGTGTCACTAGCGTGGTAACCGTCTCTAGGCTAGTAACCGTCTCAGTAATCTTGTGGTCGTGTCACTAGGCTAGTAAGCGTGTCTCTAGGCTAGTAACATTGCCACTAGGCTAGTAACCGTGTAACTAGTGTGGTAACCATGTAACCAGTGTGGTAACCGTGTAACTACTGTAGTAACCGTGTCATTAGAAAAGTAACCGTGTCACTAGGCAAGTAACCGTGTCACTAGGCAAGTAACCGTGTCACTAGGCAAGTAACCCTGTCATGAAGCTTGTACTAGTGTCAGTAGTCCGGCTAACCGTATCACTAGCCTGATAGTCGTTTCTCTGCACTGGGAATCTGGTAATCGCATTAGCTGCCAGGTAACCGTGTCTCTACACTGCCAATTGCGTCACAAGGCTAGTAATCGTATCATTACTCCGACATCCGTGTCAATAGGCTAGTAACCGTGTCATTAGGCTAGTAACCGTGTCACTAGGCTAGTAACCGTATCATTAACCTAGTAATCGTGTCACTAGGCTAGTAATCGTATCATTACTCCGACAACCGTGTCAATAGGCTAGTAACCGTGTCATTAGGCTAGTAACCGTGTCACTAGTGTTGTAACCGTGTCACTAGTCTTGTAACCGTGTCACCAGGCTAGCAACCGTATCTAGGCTAGCAACCGTATCTAGGCTAGTAACATGTCACTAGGCTAGTAACCGTGGCACTAGTGTGGTAACCATGTAACCAGTGTGGTAACCGTGTAACTAGTGTGGTAACCGTGTCATTAGAAAAGTAACCGTGTCACTAGGCAAGTAACCGTGTCACTAGGCAAGTAACCGTGTCACTAGGCAAGTAACCGTGTCATGAAGCTTGTAATAGTGTCAGTAGTCCGGCTAACCGTATCACTAGCCTGATAATCGTTTCTCTGCACTGGTAATCTGGTAATCGCGTCAGCAGCCAGGTAACCGTGTCTCTACACTGCCAATTGAGTCACTAGGCTAGTAATCGTATCATTACTCCGACAACCGTGTCAATAGGCTAGTAACCGTGTCATTAGGCTAGTAATCGTGTCACCAGGCTAGTAACCGTGTCATTAGGCTAGTAACCGTGTCATTAGGCTAGTAATCGTGTCACCAGGCTAGTAACCGTGTCACTAGGCTAGTAACCGTATCATTACTCCGACAACCGTGTCACTAGGCTAGTAACCGTGTCATTAGGCTAGTAATCGTATCATTACTCCGACAACCGTGTCAATAGGCTAGTAACCGTGTCATTAGGCTAGTCACCGTGTCACTAGGCTAGTAATCGTGTCACTAGGTTAGTAATTGAGTCATTAGGCTAGTAATAGTGTCACTATTCTGGTTACCGTAACCGTGTCACTAGGTTAGTAACCTATCATTAAGCTAGTAATCGTGTCACTAGTGTTGTAACCGTGTCACTAGTCTTGTAACCGTGTCACCAGGCTAGCAACCGTATCTAGGCTAGTAACATGTCACTAGGCTGGTAACCGTGGCACTAGTGTGGTAACCGTGTCATTAAGCTAGTAACCCTGCCTCTAGGCTAGTAACAGTGCCACTAGGCTAGTAACCGTGTCACAAGGCTAGTAACCGTGTCACTAGTGTTCTAACTGTGTCACTAGTGTGGTAACCGTGTCATTAAGGTAGTAACCGTGTCTCTAGGCCAGTAACCGTGTCACTAGTCTTGTAACCGTGTCACTAGGCAAGTAACCGCGTCTCTAGGCTAGTAACATGTCACTAGGCTAGTAACATGTCACTAGTGTGGTAACCGTGTCTCTACCGTGGTAATCGTGTCAAGCTAGTAACCGTGTCTCTAGGCTAGTAATAGTGTCATTAGGCTAGTAACCGTGTCACTATTGTAGTAACTGTGTCACTATTGTAGTAACCATGTCACTAGGCTAGTAACCGTGTCTCTAGGCTAGTAACCCTGTCACTAGTGTGGTAACCGTGTTTCTAGGCTAGTAACCGGGTCTCTAGGCTAGTAGTCCTGTCACGGTTACAAAACTTATGACACACTTACTAGCCTAGAGACACGGTTACTACAATAGTGACACAGTTACCATATTGGTGACATGGTTACCAGCCTAGTAACACGGTTACTTGCCTAGTGACACATTTACCAGTCTAGTTACAGTTACCAAACTAGTGACACGGTTACTAGCCTGGTGACACGGTTACTAGCCTAGTCACAAGGGTACTAGCTTAGTGACACGGTTGCTAGCCTAGTGACACGATGGCTAGGCTAGAGACACGGTTACTACCTTAATGACACGGTTACCACACTAGTGACACGGTTACTAGCCTAGTGACACGGTTACCACACTAGTTACACGGTTACCACACTAGTTACACGGTTACCACACTAAAGACACGGTTACTGTCCTAGTGACACAGTGATTAGCCTAGTGAAACGCTTACTAGCCTAGTGACAATGTCACTAGCCTAGTGACACGGTTACCAGCCTAGCAACACGGTTACTTGCCTAGCGACACATTTACCACTCTAGTTACAGTTACCACACTAGTGAGACGGTTACTAGCCTGGTGACCCGGTTACTAGCGTAGTCACACGGTTACTAGCCTAGTGACACGGTTGCTAGCCTAGTGACACGGTTACTAGCCTAGTAACACGGTTACCACACTAGTTACACGGTTACCACACTAGTGACTCGGCTACTAGCCTAGTGACACGGTTACTATTCTATTGGCACGGTTACTAGCCTAGTGACACGGTTACTAGCCTAGTGACGCGGTTACTAGCCTAGTGACACGGTTACTAGCCTAGTGACACTGTTACTAGATTTGTGACCCGGTTACTAGCCTAGTGACACGGTTACTGGCCTAGTGACACGGCTACAGGCTAGTGACACGGTTGCTGGCCTAGTGACACGGCTACAGGGCTAGTGACACGGTTGCCACACTAGTGACACGGCTGCTAGCCTAGTGACACGGTTACTAGCCTAATGACACTATTACTAGCCTAGAGACACGGTTACTATCATAGACACGATTACTAGACTAGTGACACGATTACTAGCCTAGTGACACTATTACTAGCCTAGTGACAGGATTACCAGCCTAGTGACACGGTGACTAGCCTAGTGACACGATTACTATCTTAATGGCACGGTTACTAGCCTAGTGACACGGTTACTAGCCTAGTGACACTGTTACCACACTAATGACACGGTTACCACACTCGTTACACGGTTATCACACTAGTGACACGGTTACTAGCCTAGTGACACGGTTACTAGCCTAGTGACGCGGTTACTATCCTAGTGACACAGTTACTAGCCTAGTAACACGGTTACTTGCCTAGTGACACGGTTACCACACTAGTGACACGGTTACCACACTAGTGACACGGTTACTAGCCTAGTGACACGGTTACCAGCCTAGTGACACGGTCACCAGCCTAGTGACACGGTTACCACACTAGATAAACTGTTACTGTCCTAGTGACACAGTTACTAGCCTAGTGACACGCTTACTAGCCTAGTGACAATGTTACTGGCCAAGTGACACTGTTACCACACTGGTGACACGGTTACTAGCCTAGTGACACGATTACCACACTAGTGACAGTTACTAGCCTAGTAACACGGTTACTTGCCTAGTGACACGGTTACCACACTAGTTACACGGTTACCACACTAGTGACACGGTTACTAGCCTAGTGACATGGTTACTAGCCTAGTGACACGGTTACTAGCCTA
Source organism: Arenicola marina (assembly GCA_964019135.1). NCBI lineage: Eukaryota > Metazoa > Annelida > Polychaeta > Arenicolidae > Arenicola > Arenicola marina. Next base: position 11,184,834 of record OZ025256.1, on the reverse strand, counting down.
GTGACACGGTTACTAGCCTAATGACACGGTTACTAACCTAGTGATACGGTTTCTAGCCTAGTGACACAGTTACTAGCCTAGTGACACGTTTACTATCATGGACACGATTACTAGACTAGTGACACGATTACTAGCTTAGTGACACGGTTACTAGTCTAGTGACACGGTCTCTAGCCTAGGGACACGGTTACTATCATAGACACAATTACTAGACTAGTGACACCATTACTGGCCTAGTGACACGATTACTAGCCTAGTGACACGGTTACTAGCCTAGTGACACGGTTACTAGCCTAGTGACACGATTACCAGCCGAGTGACACGGTGACTAGCCTAGTGACACGATTACTATCCTAATGACACGGTTACTAGCCTAGTGACACGGTTACTAGCCTAGTGACACGGTTACCAGTCTAGTGACACGATTACTATCCTAATGACACGGTTACTAGCCTAGTGACACGGTTACTAGCCTAGTGACACGGTTACTAGCCTAGTGACACGGTTACTAGCCTAGTGACACGATTACCACACTAGTGACAGTTACTAGCCTAGTAACACGGTTACTTGCCTAGTGACACGGTTACCACACTAGTTGCACGGTTACCACACTAGTGACACGGTTACTAACCTAGTGACATGGTTACTAGCCTAGTGACACGGTTACTAGCCTAGTGACACGGTTACTAGCCTAATGACACGGTTACTAACCTAGTGATACGGTTTCTAGCCTAGTGACACAGTTACTAGCCTAGTGACACGTTTACTATCATGGACACGATTACTAGACTAGTGACACGATTACTAGCTTAGTGACACGGTTACTAGTCTAGTGACACGGTCTCTAGCCTAGGGACACGGTTACTATCATAGACACAATTACTAGACTAGTGAGACCATTACTGGCCTAGTGACACGATTACTAGCCTAGTGACACGGTTACTAGCCTAGTGACACGGTTACTAGCCTAGTGACACGATTACCAGCCGAGTGACACGGTGACTAGCCTAGTGACACGATTACTATCCTAATGACACGGTTACTAGCCTAGTGACACGGTTACTAGCCTAGTGACACGGTTACCAGTATAGTGACACGGTTACTATCATAGACACGGTTACTAGACTAGTGACATGATTACTAGCCTAGTGACACGATAACTAGCCTAGTGACACGGTTACCAACATATGGTGACACGGTTACTAGCCTGGTGACACGGTTACTAGCCTAGTAATATGGTTAACAGCCTAGAGACACGGTTACTAGCCTAGTGACACGGTTACTAGCCTAGTGACACGGTTACTAACATAGTGACACGGTTACTAGCCTAGTGGCACGGTTACTGACCTAGTAACATGGTTAACAGTCTAGTGACATGGTTACTAGCCACTGACACGGTTAACAGACTAGTGACATGGTTACTAGTAAAGTTACATTATTACCGGGTAGTGGTACGGTTACTGATATAGTGACACGGTGACCATAGGGGAGTCATTACCAGCCTAATGACACGTTTACTAGCCTAGTGACACAGCTACCACTACATTTGAAAACTACAATGGGATTTTCAGGATTTAGCAATCACAAGTACTTCCTGGCCATTTACATGCATTTCGCAATCTGCTGGCACAACCCACCTGCATTGAACCACTGTGGAACCGACCTGCCTCATGCCGCTGTCATTGAGAAAGAATTTCATGGCATCTAAGTGGTTCTAACGTGTACAACACATTTCACATACAGTTCAAAGTCCATGGAGAGACGCTATAGGCACCTACCTGTGCAGTTTTAACAATGTCAGAGTTTAAATTATATCCAAAGTATCCTTATTTGGCAATAATCTAACGCTGTGTGACCGGCTGCTTTCAGCGAATCCTGTAAAAATGAGCGGCTTCTTGCCCAGGAGCATCTTCGTGTACGTGCCTTTTTTTAGGGAGAAGGACAACTAACCCCCGGTCAGCCCCCCTTCACCCTTCCCGGTCAGTCCCCCCCTTCACCCCTCCCGGTCAGTCCCCCCATTCCCGGTCAGCCCCCCCCCCCCACCAGACAATTCCTCCCCTCCCGGGACAAGTCCCCCTAGATAATTCCCCCCCGGGCAACTCCCCGCCCCCCTCCGCCGGACAATCCCCCTAGACACCGAGACAAGTTACCGGACCCTGTGACCCACATCATTCCAAACGGAGACCCCGCCTCCCCTAAAGTGCCCACCAGTCAAACCTCAACTCGCGACCACCAGGGAGGGGGGGGGGGCGCCTTTGATATTGCGGCCACACAATCCGTCGTACTTTAAATAAGCGAAATTTATTTTGTCGGGATTTCATGCTCCAAGAGTTTGCGACTATCAATACCGAGAAAGTTGTGACCATTCAAAGCCGACATGCGAGTTGATATCGAATATCTGAATAAATAATACTCCTGTGCTAGTCTGGGTACTTTGGTTAGGCCTGTCTGCAGAGGAGGGGGTTATCCAGGGCTGAGCAGTCCACGATTGTGGGGAGGAACGGGGGGGGGGCGGGCATTGTCCGGGGGTGCGTGGGGGGATGTCGTCTTGAGGGAGGGAAGAAATTAGCCAGGCAGCAGGACACACCCCCCGCCCGCACCGGTCAATTCGCACGGGTATCTATATCCTTTCGAAGTTAGAAGTAAGACGGACTGTGTTTGGGGCGATCGCGCTTCAAAGAGAGGCATACACCCCCCCCCCTGCCTTCCTGGCCGCCACATTGATTAACATCCCCGACTTCAAGGCGTCACGCCCACATGGCGAAACCTTTAGGTGCCATGATAGAAACAAAACCGCACATGGCTCCTGAGGCTCCATATTCCGTCAGGGGTCATTTCAGATCTCGGCCTTCACAGAGACATATTAAAACTGAACTTATCTGGATAATTACATTTGGATACATTTTTAGTCATGTCGGATGGGGACATTGTGATCAAGGTCAGATCATGTGTGGCGAGTTCACTTGCCGAGTGTGATGAGTTATCCTAAAAGTGTGGCGAGTTCTCCCCGGGCATTGGCGAGTTATCTTGTGGCAAGTTATCTTGTGGCGAGTTATCTGCACACCGTATTGAGCAATGAGCATGGTCACTAATCCTGTCACTTCTTCCATTTCAGGTGGTAATTCACTTAAACAAGGCCCACCGGAGAACGGAGAAGTTCTCGGAAGTCTTTAACCCTTCTCCATGAAACTCCGCTTCAAGTCTAAGGAATATGATTTTGACTTGTGAGTCGTGCATCAGCTCCGCGAACCAGCCTCCTTGAATGTGATACATGCAGACTACCCGGATACACTGTAGCGGCGAGGTGACCTGCAACAGCGCGCGCGCGGGGGTGCAAGCGTCGTCGTCGCCAAGGCAACCGCGGCCATGCGCAACGCGTACGCCATGCCCAGTCGTCAAGAGGCGCTTTGCTGGTTCTCCCACATCCGTTTATCGCGTCTCATCTTCCTGCTACTGGCGATCCTGGCGGCCGCTCTCCTCCTCACGCATTACTACGTGTCCAACATGGCGGAGGATAGCAGTGGCGCCACGATGGGTGACGTCATCCACCGCTCGCGCAACATGCACGAGCACGAGGAGTTGAGCAGCTCGCGCGCGGCCGACCTGCGCACGCACATCGAGGAGCTGCGGCGCATCAAGGCGTCGGTGAACAACGAGCTGAAGGACCTGGAGAGTCGGCGCCAGAAACTGCTGGCCGAGATCGGCGGCTACAACACGCACATCGACCAGCTCAAGGCACTCTACGAGAAGACCCACTACGAGCTGGAGCAATTGAAGATGACCATCGAGAACACAAAAATCGAGCAGGACGAGCTCATCAAGCGAAATTTGCCTCAAGTCCAGGCGCCCGGCCGCATCCTGCTCTCGTTACGAGATTCCGTAGATGTGGCGCCCCCTGGTGATCATATCCGTTGTCGCATGCATAATTGTTTCGACCATTCGCGGTGCTCACTGACTTCCCAATTCCCGGTGTATTTATACGACGTGCAGCAGTCGCTGTTCAGCGGGTCGCAGCTGGACGGGTTCATCCGCCATTCTGTGCTCCACGCCTTCGACGCCAGTCCCCACCGGACCTACGAGCCCCACTCGGCCTGCGTGTACGTTGCGCTTGTCGGGGAGCATGTGGCGGGCAGCGGCGGGCAGCAGCCCAGCTCCGCACAAATCCAACTCTACCTCCGCAATCTGGCCTTCTGGAAGGGCGACGGGCGGAATCATATCTTGATCAACGTGGCTCGGACAGAGCGGAATCTGGATCTGTTCACGGGTGTTAATACGGGGCGCGCTTTCATCGCCCAGTCGGTGTTCCCCGAGCGGACGTTCAGGGACGGGTTCGACCTGGTGGTGCCACCCTCCCTGGGGACCTCGTACGGGGAGGTGTGGGACCAGCTGTCCCCGCTGGTCCCCGCCAAGAGAAAACACTTGTTGTCATTCCACGGGGAGCTTGGCCGTCTGTTAGGCCCGGACGCGAACAGCGGGGCGGGGAACCAGTCTGCTATACGGCACCAGCCCGGTCGGGATCATCTGCCTGGTATCCAGGACAAAACCGGAGCGGGGTACTTACGCGAGCAGGGCGACGAGGGGGCGAAACTCAACCAGGGTGCCAATGGGGTTTACCACGAGCTTCGTGAGGGGGCGAACGATGGAACAAACCATAACCCTCCGCCGCATCAAAGAATGCTTAAAAGTCTCAATGATGTCGGCTTGCCCCCACAACCTGAAAGCGTCGCCCGGCAACAACACCTCCGCGACGACATCGCATTGCTCATCAAGCAAGAGACCACGATAGTCGACACGCTGAAGAGAATGCAATCCTTATTCCCGGACGACAATTTCTTTTTCCAGTTTTCCTGTGATAGGGACCGGGTGGCGGGCTATGACGGGGAGTGGGCGCTCTGCGGCTCGGGGGCCACTCGCCGCGAGTTGCTCCTCCGCTCGACCTTCAGCCTCATTCTGGCGCCGGCCAACACCACGTGGTCGTCGACGACGCTGACTCAGGTGCGCGTGTACGAGGCGCTGAAGTACGGCGCCGTGCCGGTGGTGCTGGGCGTCGGCGCCGTGCTGCCCTTCGGCGAGCTGCTGCAGTGGCGGCGGGCGGCCATCGTCCTGCCCAAGGCGCGGGTCACCGAGCTTCACCTCTACCTCCGCTCGTTCACCGACAACGACATCCTGGAGATGCGGCGGCAGGGCCGCCTCCTGTGGGAGTCCTACTTCAGCACGACGCAGAACATCGTGAACACCGTGCTGGCGACGGTCCGCACGCGTCTGCGCATTCCCGCCTTCCCCGCGCGCGAGGAACGCACCCCGAGCGTCTTCAACGACACGTTCGTGCCGCTCCACGGCGAGGTGCCCGAGTCCCAGTCCCTGGCGGACGACATTCTCGGACCCATTGAGGCGCCCTTTCCCTCGCTGCGGTTTCAGAGGAATTTCAGCCAATTGGAAGACGTGTTCAACTCACCCGGGGACCCTTTCCACTCCTTCCCCTTCACGCCCTTCGAACCTATCCTCCCTGCGGAGGCCAAGTTTCTAGGTAAGTACCCTCGTCGCTGATGTTCCTCTTACGAATGGAGCTTTCGCTGCTGTAAGCGTTAAACATTGTGGCGAGCGCTTGCGGCGATGTTGAGGAAAATTATGGAACATTGTCCGGTGAATATTGTGATACACCCATCAAGTGTATACTGTGTATGCAGTGGATATTTACATTTGCGATTATATTACGATTATATTCATTCATTAAGTGTTGCATAAATATTTTATGGGCTGTTGCTTAGTGCTAAGTGTTCCTCATTTGAAAATATGGTGTGAATCACATTCGATTTCATTTTTTCGCTAACATTTCTCTTACTCTCCTGGCCAAGTTTTGTATTCGTTCCTTTCCGTGTGATATGTTATATGATTGTGACGTCCTGTTTCATGCTGCCACCCCCCCCCCCACCCCCACCTCCCTCCTCCTCCTCTAGGTTCTGGCCTGGGGTTCCGCCCGGTCGGTAAAGGTGCTGGCGGCGCAGGGCAGGAGTTCGCTCAGGCCCTGGGCGGCAATGTCCCGCGGGAACAGTTCACAGGTCCGTGCTTCCTCATTTTATATCTTGTGGTCCCGTAATAACCATCAGTTGTAATCTGAGGCGTGCGTAAGGTTGATGAGATACCTTCATGTGTACGCGCCCCAGCGTCACCTCATGAAAGTACACACCTGTTTCGGGGGACTCCAACTTAAACCCAAGCTGGATTGCTGCCGTTAGATCAAACCAAATATTAAATAGAAGGGAATCGCTATGTGGCATGTTAAACGTGAAGTAATAATCCAACACGGGCCCACCGCCACGACAACGTTGTGTGGTTAAAAACAAATGCGGGAGGGCTACAAAATATATGATTTCGCAATAATGTCTCTATTTACTGAAGTACAATGACACGTGACAGGTTTAACAGTGTGGAATAGTGCAATGATAAGAATATGTATCAACGATGTGCTTTTTAGTATATTTTAAATATTCTTGTAAACTATGCGTATGTATCTTTTGAATGATTTTGCTTAGTTTAGTATTGATGATTTTAACCAGACTATATCTTATACATTTAGCAACAATTTAAATTCGGGCTGGACTCTACTGGTCTGAACATAGCGCGTATAATCAGTATGCATTCGTCATTTCGGACCATGGACAGTTTATTAAAATAGCCTGATATGTTATCATTTGTGATAAAATTTCATTTATTGTAAATAATGTATGTCTACTAATTAAAATTTAAGTAAATTTAGGCGCTTAAATAATGGTTATGTATGTGCGCTAAAACTATTAAAAGTAACAATGCGTATGAGTTTTTTGCAGTTTTCATAGCCTGCCTGCTTGATAAGCCCAGGCTCGGACACCATAGTTTAAGGGCGGTAATATTAGAGTATTATATAGTCAATAGAACTGGATAAACATGTTTAATCCACGTAACGTCGGATCCACTGGTTATTAGGGGTTCACATAGGCAGTGTCTGTTACAGTCGTGCTGTTGACGTACAAACGAGAGGCCGTCCTGGTGTCCGCCGTGTCCAGGCTGAAGGGACTGCCTCACCTCAACAAGGTGCTCATCGTCTGGAACAACCCGGCACCCCCTCCTGATGATATCATCTGGCCCGACATAGGCGTCCAGGTCATCGTAAGTATGGCGTGACGTCACATCTCGTTGCTAAGGCGGCCGCTAAGGCGACCTTGGACCCGGTTTGGGCAGATATGTTTCTAAAGTGGACCCCGAAACGTCAATAGTATATAGGTCCTTGGTCCGATCCCCGACCTCACAATTTGCGCGATGTCTCCAAGGGAGATGTCTAAGGAATAGATGTATTGCACAAAAGGCAACCGGTCATAGTACATTTTACAATATAAGCTGGTGAAGCCATTAACATGAATGTACCGATAGATGTAGATAACGGAGGGGCCGGCGCGATAGCTCAGTGGGCTAGAGCGCTCGCATTGAGTGCTCTGGCCACCTGAGAGCCTAACGGCACGTGGGTCGGTGGTTCGAGCCCCGCTGTGGCCATGTCGGTGTGGTCGCGGGATAAAGATCCCATGTTTTTCTTCGCAAAGAGTAGAGGGGTTACCGCCGGGACATGACTCCACTCTCCCCGTCCTTCTCCCATTGACGAGATATAACCAAAAGTGGTTAAAGCGTCCTGAATATACAACCAATCAGATCACGGACATATGTTTGTGCGAGCCTAAGTAATGTTACAATTGTTTAAAAACATCTAGATATTTCCTAGGTTTCTTCTCGGCTTGAGCGTCGTGTACATAAAGCTCCAAGCTACTTGATGTATTTTACAGTCTGGGTATTCAAAGTTGTTGTTTCCTCAATATGAATGTGGTTATCTGTAGCAGTATGAATTTGCAAGGAAGTAAATCTTCGTACATACTTCATACCACAGTCTTGATTCGATGGTACCAGTAAATGTAAATGTTCCTTGGTGTCATATAACATGAATAGTGGATAAACGTATGCATGGCTACATTATTGAAGTATTGGAATCTTTATAAGGATAAGAACTGTGGCCGTTGAGGAAAGCTTACATGCCTTCTGTATTGTTTGTCTAGAACGATAATGCGGAATAAACCGCCATTTTCTTGTTCAGTCGCTTGCTCAGTTGGTCAGCAGGCACCGATATCTGGGCAACCATTCCGTTGTCCCGGGAGGTTTCTTGGACCAAGTTGGCTTTCATGTACACACACATTGCCTGGAGTACCAACAGTTCCATGTTCTTCTTGTCCAGGTTGTTCGCACTGCCAAGAATAGCCTTAACAACCGCTTCCTGCCGTATGACGCCGTGGAGACCGAGGCGATTCTCTCCATAGACGACGACGCTCACCTCAGACACGACGAGATCATGTTTGGCTTCCGGTGAGGCTCAACGCCGCAGGGGGCCTCCTTGGTGTAGTGGTTAGCGCACTAGACTGCAGATCAATGTCCTGGGGGCCTCCTTGGTGTAGTGGTTAGCGCACTAGACTGCAGATCAATAACTCCTGGGGGCCTCCTTGGTGTAGTGGTTAGCGCACTAGACCGCAGATCAATAGGTCCTGGGGCCTCTTTGTTGTAGTGGTTAGCGCACTTATTTTATTGTTTTATTTTACTCGCTTTCGTCGTCAATCTCCGGGGAAATAAGCGTTTACTTTCGTTAAATTTTCTGACAACTATTATATATTGGAATGAAAAATAATTAATTTCCATTGAATTCAATTGGATGACTTGATTACCTTGTTACACGAGGCTATGTGATATAAGTGCCAACTTCAAAGTCTGTCGATTGTATAAATGCAACTCCATGCCTAATTTAATAGTTAGTTATTGCCGAGGTACTCATATTTATACAGTTGAAATTACATGAAGGTGGACAGACACAAGCTATTAAATGCACAAATACGATAACGGGCGGTGTTCTGCAGTGTGACGGCTTGTGACATTTACGTTTGTCTTGATCTATCGCTGCAGAGTTTGGCGGGAAAACCGGGCCCGCATTGTGGGGTTCCCAGGCCGGTTCCACGGGTGGGACGCTAACCACGACTCCTGGCTCTACAACTCCAACTACACGTGCGAGCTGTCCATGGTGCTCACAGGGGCCGCCTTCTTCCATAAGGTCAGCTGTCTACGATGCCCACTTTGATGCTAACTTAGCATTGGAACTATTTTTACTTGTGTGTGATGTATAACTGGTAAACAACGAATTGTGCTTTTCTGTTCAATTTACAGCATGTAAATTTGTCAAGTTTGCTACATTCTTTCGGTAAAGCCCCCCCCCCCCCCAGTGTGTTTTTGTTCCCGTACTATGGATACCTGTACCACTAGTGTAAAGATGGTTATATTGTCACCTCTATTTCCTACTTGCAGTACTATGCATACCTGTACAGCCACGTGATGCCCCAGTCCATCCGAGACAAGGTGGACGAGTACCTGAACTGCGAGGACCTGGCCATGAACTTCCTCGTCTCGCACATAACCCGCAAGCCGCCCATCAAGGTAAAGACCCTGTCGGTGACACCCACACTCACGGGGCCTCGTGCCAACCACCAAGGTGTCACGTGACTGTGGGTCATTGTGACGCGAGGTCCGGTGTAAACCCATCCCGCGCTTTCCGACTGGGTGTATAAAAGTTCGATTTGTCCCCTCTCGGGTTGAAGATTAATTGGACTACGGTTCGTGCGGGAAAATGTAGTGCGAGGAGGTATTGTCCAAGCACAGAGCTCCTATCCCGTCCCATCCTTAAGGCGAGGAGACTTGTGCTAATATATATCCATCTCGCATTTGAACCACTATTAACAATATTATTTCAGTTAATGTTGATAAAGATATTGTCTGGACCTGTAGTACAGCTTTACGATTTATTAGTGAAGCGATCCGCCTGTAGCTCGTCATATGCCTTTGATGTCATTGATGACCATTCCGACTCAAATGAACTGAATATCAAGGTTCCTTGGATTTTAATTTAAACGAGTTAAAGTCTGTACTGTTCACTCTTACTACGCGTGGGGTGAATAACTCGTTACCCCCCTCCCCCCCCCCTGTGTATATATATATATATATATGTTGTTTTAGGTGACGTCACGTTGGACGTTCCGTTGTCCCGGTTGCCATGACGCCCTGTCGGAGGAGGAGTCCCATTTCCACGAGCGACACAACTGCATCAACTTCTTCGTGAAGGTCTACGGCTACATGCCGCTGCTGTATACCCAGTACAGAGTGGACTCGGTGCTCTTCAAAACCAAGATACCACACGACAAACAAAAGTGCTTCAGGTTCATTTAGACCATGTTATATTTGACATCATATTTGCATTTATGTGTGGCGGACGTTCACTGTGTATGACTGTAAGGGACGCTTGTGTGAGCTCGCGGGGCAGCGGCCGCGCCAGGATTAGCAGGGAATGATGACATAGCAAGCAGGGATAACTGCGCGGGAGGGGTTGCAGTCAAGTCTAAGCCGCTACCAAATATTAGTCGACATTGCCAGTCACTTGATGCTCCTTTAAAACATCTCGTACGTAACCTTGCTTCCGTTGCGCGCTACCATTTGTGAATCAGATGAAAGGGTTATTGGTGAATTGCTATAAGTTTCTGCTTCATACGGAATCGTAGATCGTTGTTCTTCAGTCCTCCTGAGAGTGGTTGCAGTAACCCTTTAGATCACGTGGTTTACGGTAGTAGCCCGTATGTTGACATTGATGTCACGCGGTCGACTGCGGTAATCCGTATGTTGACATTGGTGTCACGTGGTCGACTGCAGTAACCCGTATATTGACATTGATGCCACGTGGTGGTCTGCAGTAACCCGGATATTGACATGTATATCATCACGTGGGAATGTCACGTGGTATTGATTGATGGCAATAAGCACCATCATTGTTCGGAAGCGTGAATATGTACCATCCGAAAGGTCAACTCGTTCCATGAGGTTATCGTACTGTTTAAGAATCTCCAAATGTCTTGTTTCGCAAAACCCATTTTACATCTAGAGTCTCGTCGTGCAGTGTTCACTGTGGTAGGATGTGAGTGAGGGACTAATCGCCACCATGGCGTCAGTTTAATGATATAAGCTTGCCTCGTCTGCTCACAACCTGCCTGGCAGTAACCACATCAGACATGTTTAATACTGTATGGCTTACGACATCTAACGACACAGCTATCCGATAGCTTCACAAGCACAAAACAAGGAGATCACCAGACCTCTTCCTGTGATGTAGAGATGGTGTAAGATCAAATCACTAGGTGCTCAGTGTGTAACGGGCCGGGTCACTGGGTCTTTCTGGAATGTCCTCGGTACGCCCGTTTGACCTTTTGTGTGTAGGGCTTGGAGAACTGACCACGACGCTTCTATTTTATTGCTTCTTCATGTCCAGTGCTTTTTTATCGTGGGCGATTTGGGAATGAATGCCGTGGGTGTGAGGACGGGAAGCTCTTGGGTCTTGGTGAACACACTGCCGTCGTGTGGGGCCTTCTAGTCAAAACTGCCGTTTAAACTTGAAAAAAACCCAAACAAAATGGCCGACATCGTGACAAAATGTCGTCTGCTGCTGCTGGGTATAGCGGCCGGGCTGTGGGATCGGGTGTAGGTATGCATGCTATTGACATGATTCGCTTGTGATTGGAGAGCTATGAACATTATTGTAGATTTATGACTTTTATGTAATCATGTAAATCGCGTACGTGTAGCCTTTAATTATGCATGAAAGTAGACGGTGTGTTATTTATTAAGCCATCAGCATTGGTCTCTCACTAGCAAACCTCGGGTGGATCTCGACGGTCGATAAGACTATACATCCGTTTCTATGGTGACTTACATCGGAATAACTATGGCAACTAATAACAGACATGACGGAGGGGTCGGCGTTAAAACGACGCAGCAATCTAACATGGATGTGGCCTTTACGCCTGAGGCTGCTTACCCATATCATAAAGTCGCTATACTTTACTGTTGGTTTTTAATTGTGCATGATATTTATAGTCGATGTAATGTCCGGAAACCTGCTCCTATCATGTGTCATTATTTGACATATACTCTTATGGAAGTTCGACCCTATACGTCATAACGAAGCACCAGATTTAGTAACGAGTTAGTAATCATTGTTTGAAACATGAACTGCCAAATAAAGTCTAAATTGTAATGGCAGTATATCTTGGTGCGGGTGTGTAATTATATTTGTAATTTTAACATTCTATAGCTTTTGACGAAGCCTTAATGGGGATTTCTTGGAAGGAAAAACATAGCCGCGCTAGACTTATGGAAGTTACCGGCCTTGGCCGCCATTGGCTGAGACCCGGTCACGTGCACACAGACCTTGGTCGCCATTGGCTGAGACCCGGTCACGTGCACAGCTGCCTGTACCAGGTGCAAACGTGCCTTATCCACTTGTTACAATGTGTATAGTTTGCATGTAAAGTCCGCGTGTAACTTATAATCAAAGTGTTAGCTCCGTTCAAGTATTAATGTGAGGTCCCATATCCTGTGTCCGTGTATGGTAATAAAATAATTCTGGTCACTGGACAAACGGTGTGATGGAAAATTTCAATTGTCATTTTAGCTGTTGATTGCCAAACCAATGGAGTGACGGGCAATCCAGTTATATTGTCGGTTACATAATCTACCGGGCAGGACAGAAAAATGAAATCAAATGTTGGGGGTTGAGGTCGTTTTTCTGTGCATAAAGGCTAAATTGAGCCCAGAAACCACCCGTTACAGAAGAAATGGACGATTGGATGAAACTGACTCCCCATCCCGCTGCCAGAACCCACGACCTGTTGATCTGCAGCTCAGCCTGCCTACTAACTGAGCTACGAAGGGAGGCGGGGGGGGGGGGAGCTCCCGTGTTGCAAACCTACGACCTGTTGAACTGCAGCTGAGCCTGCATACTGAGTTAGAGGTTGCGGGGAGGGGGGGCTCCCGTGGTGCGAACCTACGACCTGTTGAACTGCAGCTGAGCCTGCATACTGAGTTAGGGGTTGCGGAGAGGGGTGGGGGGCTCCCGTGGTGCGAACCTACGACCTGTTGAACTGCAGCTGAGCCTGCCTACTGAGTTAGGGGGGTGGGGGGGGAGAGCTCCCGTAGTGCGAACCCACGACTTGTTGAACTGCAGCTGAGCCTGCCTACTGAGTTAGGGGGGTGGGGGGGGAGAGCTCCCGTAGTGCGAACCCACGACTTGTTGAACTGCAGCTGAGCCTGTCTACTGAGTTAGGGGGGTGGGGGGGGGAGAGCTCCCGTAGTGCGAACCCACGACTTGTTGAACTGCAGCTGAGCCTGCCTACTGAGTTAGGGGGGTGGGGGGGGGAGAGCTCCCGTAGTGCGAACCCACGACTTGTTGAACCGCAGCTGAGCCTGCCTACTGAGTTAGGGGGGTGGGGGGGGGAGAGCTCCCGTAGTGCGAACCCACGACTTGTTGAACTGCAGCTGAGCCTGCCTACTGAGTTAGGGGGGTGGGGGGGGGAGAGCACCCGTAGTGCGAACCCACGACTTGTTGAACTGCAGCTGAGCCTGCCTACTGAGTTAGGGGTTGCGGGGAGGTGGGGGGGCTCCCGTGGTGCGAACCTACGACCTGTTGAACTGCAGCTGAGCCTGCATACTGAGTTAGGGGTTGCGGGGAGGGGGGGGGGGGGCTCCCGTGGTGCGAACCTACGAAGTACGAAGAAGCTTTCTTAACAAGCAAAATATCTGCCGCCTCGCTTCCTAATTCGACACGAAATCTTTCATTGATAACCCTAAAATAAGTTTATATTTGTCAGCTTCAACCAAAGACAACAGAATTTGGCCTACTCACAGTCCTGTTTCCAAGAGAATTCACATCATGCAAGCAAGTTCCGCTGTATCCGCTGCTCCGTTTAACTTGTCCTCTCTCATGTCCGTGGGCGATGGCATTGCTGGTATTTTGGGAGGGGGATTAGGTTGGGCAAACGCCAAGCCGAAACTGTATAAGCGTTTCCTGGTCTCCTATCAAAAGCTATTTTACGATACCAAGTCACTGAATCAATTATATGTTTATGACAGAAGACACGACAAGAGTTGACGAGTTTGAGCTGTTTGAAAATCTGAAGCAGTGCACTGTTGCCACCTGCCTCCCCCCTTGCTCTCTGAAAACACACTAAACTTCCCATGATGACTATGGTTCAATTTTAGCGCATACGCCTAGTCTTCAAACCCTCTTCCTGTGTGGCGCCCCGTACGTCTGTCTGAGTCAAGCGACAGCAACGACCGTCTCGTGAGAGCAAGCGACCAGCTGTGTTGAGGAAATGCTATATTTAGCATCGGCAAACACTAACGACGAGAAGTTGACGGAATCACTTTCCCTTTCTCCTGGACGCCCTACACCCACCCACCCACCCACCCACTGTCTCTCCGCTTCAGCTCAACTTAATGTATAAGATACAGCAGCGAAACCAGCGTCGTTCGGCCTCCACCTCTGCTACTCAAATGATGTAGTCATGACAACGACGGCATAACTGCTCGTATCCCGCTGGCGTCTCCCCCAATACCCTGTCGATGACAGGAGACCCGGGAGATCTACGTTACGCCCGGGTGGGGTGGGGTGGGGTGGGATGGGGGCCACCGTATATTGATCAGTCAATACAATGTACGCGGGTTCCATCCACGACTTGGGAAAGACATTCGATATGCCTAGGAAGGAACAAAGGATCCCCAGTAACATTGCTTGGTGGGTGAGCCTGGCAAGGCACGCCTAAAAGTTAGGTTGGCAGTTGGCTGAATATTGAGGACGCCCATGCTGGCGATATCACGTCAATATGAGAAGGAAGGGAAGAGCGGAGCCATGTCCCCGGGGTAACTCCCTACTGTTTGCGAAGAAGGACATGTTTATCCCGCGACCAAGCACGCAGACTTGATGAGAGCAGGGCTGGAACGAGCGATCCACGTGCCGTTAGGCTATCCTTAAAGCTTTGGAGTGCTCTTGATGGGAGGCCCATCTACATGCGCCCGGCAATACTGGACTGTGAGAAGCAGTGAGTCTTTGTTTTTGCTGCCTTGTGATTGGTTGGAAAGCTGGATTGTTACTTATGCTGGTTGCCCGGGTTTGAACTTTAAATTGAAATGTAGAGGTTTTTTTTAAGGTCAACCCGTGGCCACTGAATTAGGTGGGCGGCTTGAGCGAATGGGAATTGCAGATGCTGATGCCGTCCCAGGGTGGAGTTATAAAAAAAAAAAAAAAAAAAAAGTGTAAAAAGTTGATGGGCGAAATGGTGTATATTAAGGTGTTATGGCGGCTCCTAGATTTCTGGAGAATTTTTTTTTGAAATTTGAGTATTTTGCTGGTGGAATTTCCTGGGCTATGCGGCATGCGGAAGTGGACAGGTGAAAAGGCGTGTATGGATGATGGCTTGGGTTGCCCTCCACAAATAGGGATCCGCAGGGTGGAATCGGGATGCGGGCGGGGGGGGGGGCGGGGGGGGGGAGTCGAATCTGGATCCGTGGGACAAATCGGGACGCGATGGATGGAATGTGGTTTCGTCGGATAAATCGGTATCTGTAGGATGAAACCGGGATCCCAAGGTTGGAATCAACATCTGAGGGTTTGAATCGGGATCCGGAATCCGGATCGCTGGGTTCGAACCGGGATCAGACGGGGTCAATATACATCGTAGGGGTCCAGTCTCTCTCTATCGGACTTTTCCAATTAGGTTGCGAGGGTGGCGGGGTTCAGAGGGGGGGGGGAGGCGGGCGGCCACGACCAAGGGTAGGAGGGGAGATATTGTCATGGGTTTAATACAGGGGGGGGGGGAGGGGGGAGGGGGGGCGCGACAGCTCAGTGGACTAGAGTGTAATCATGTGACTAGGCTAGTAACTGTGTCACTAGTCAGGTAACACTGTCACACGGCTAGTAACCGCGTCTCTTGGCTAGTAACCGTGTCACTAGTCCGGTAACCGTGTCACTAGGCTAGTAACCGTGTCACTAGTCCGGTAACCGTGTCACTAGGCCGGTAATCGCGTCACTAGTTTGGTAACACTGTCACTAGGCTGGTAACACTGTCACTAGGCTGGTAACCGTGTCACTAGTGTAGTAACCGTGTCACTGGGCTAGTAACCTTGTCATTAAGGTAGTAACCGCGTCTCTAGGCTAGCAACCGTGTGTCTACACTAGTAATTGCATAACACGTCTAGTCATCGTGTCACTAGTCCGGTAACCGTGTCACTAGACTAATAACCATGTCATTAGGCTTGTAATCGTGTCACTAGCCTAGTAACCGTGTCACTAGGTTTGAAACCGTGTCTCTGGGCTAGTAACATTGCCACTAGGTTAGTAACCATGTCACTACTCTGGTAACCGTGTCACTAGGCAAGTAACCGCGTCACTACTCTGGTAACCGTGTCACTACGGTAGTAACCGTGTCACTAGGCTAGTATCCGTGTCTCTAGGCTAGTAACATTTCCACTGGGTTAGTAACCGTATCACTAGTGTGGTAACCGTGTCCCTAGGCTAGTAACTGTGTCACTACTCTGGTAACCGTGTCATGACGGTAGATGTCACTAGTCTTGAAACCGTGTCACTAGGCTAGTAACCGTGTCTCTAGGGTAGTAACATTTCCACTGGGTTAGTAACCGTATCACTAGTGTGGTAATCGTGTCACTAGGCTAGTAACTGTGTCACTACTCTGGTAACCGTGTCATGACGGTAGATGTCACTAGTCTTGAAACCGTGTCACTAGGCTAGTAACCGTGTCTCTAGGGCAGTAACATTTCCACTGGGTTAGTAACCGTATCACTAGTGTGGTAATCGTGTCACTAGGCTAGTAACTGTGTCACTACTCTGGTAACCGTGTCATGACGGTACTAACCGTGTCACTAGGCTAGTATCCGTGTCACTAGTGTGGTAACCGTGTCACTAGTGTGGTAACCATGTCACTAGGAAAGTAACCGCGTCACTACGCTAGTAACCGTGTCACTAGGCTAGTAACCGTGTCTTTAGCCTAGTAATATTGCCACTAGACTAGTAACCGTGTCACTAGTGTGGTAACCGTGTCACTAGTGTGGTAACGATGTCACTAGGAAAGTAACCGCGTCACTACGCTAGTAACCGTGTTACTAGGCTAGTAACCGTGTCTCTAGCCTAGTAACATTGCCACTAGACTAGTAACCGTGTCACTAGTGTGGTAACCGTGTCTCTAGTGTGGTAACCATGTCACTAGGAAAGTAACCGCGTCACTACGCTAGTAACCGTGTCACTAGGCTAGTAACCGTGTCTCTAGCCTAGTAACATTGTCAATAGACTAGTAACCGTGTCACTAGTGTGGTAACCGTGTCTCTAGTGTGGTAACCGTGTCATTAAGCCAGTAACCGTGTCACTAGTCTTGTAACCGTGTCACTGGGCTAGTAACCGTGTCTCTGGACTAGTAACATTGCCACTAGGCTAGTAACCGTGTAACTAGTGTGGTAACCGTGTCTCTAGTGTGGTAACCGTGTCATTAAGCCAGTATCCGTGTCACTAGTGTGGTAACCATGTAACTAGTGACACTAGGCTAGTAACCGTGTCACTAGGCTAGTAACAGTGTCATTAGTGTGGTAACCGTGTTATTTAAGTAGTAAACGTGTTTCTAGGCTAGCAATCGCGTCACTAGTCATGTAGCCGTGTCACTAGGCAAGTAGCCGTGTCACTAGGCTAGTAAATGTGTCACTAGTGTGGTAACCGTGTCACTAGCGTGGTAACCGTCTCTAGGCTAGTAACCGTCTCAGTAATCTTGTGGTCGTGTCACTAGGCTAGTAAGCGTGTCTCTAGGCTAGTAACATTGCCACTAGGCTAGTAACCGTGTAACTAGTGTGGTAACCATGTAACCAGTGTGGTAACCGTGTAACTACTGTGGTAACCGTGTCATTAGAAAAGTAACCGTGTCACTAAGCAAGTAACCGTGTCACTAAGCAAGTAACAGTGTCGCTAGGCAAGTAACCGTGTCATGAAGCTTGTAATAGTGTCAGTAGTCCGGCTAACCGTATCACTAGCCTGATAATCGTTTCTCTGCACTGGTAATCTGGTAATCGCGTCAGCAGCCAGGTAACCGTGTCTCTACACTGCCAATTGCGTCACTAGGCTAGTAATCGTATCATTACTCCGACAACCGTGTCAATTGGCTAGTAACCGTGTCATTAGGCTAGTAACCGTGTCACTAGTGTTGTAACCGTGTCACTGGTCTTGTAACCGTGTCACCAGGCTAGCAACCGTATCTAGGCTAGTAACATGTCACTAGGCTGTAACCGTGGCACTAGTGTGGTAACCGTGTCATTAAGCTAGTAACCCTGCCTCTAGGCTAGTAACAGTGCCACTAGGCTAGTAACCGTGTCACAAGGCTAGTAACCGTGTCACTAGTGTTCTAACTGTGTCACTAGTGTGGTAACCGTGTCATTAAGGTAGTAACCGTGTCTCTAGGCCAGTAACCGTGTCACTAGTCTTGTAACCGTGTCACTAGGCAAGTAACCGCGTCTCTAGGCTAGTAACATGTCACTAGGCTAGTAACATGTCACTAGTGTGGTAACCGTGTCTCTACCGTGGTAACCGTGTCTCTAGGCTAGTAATAGCGTCATTAGGCTAGTAACCGTGTCAGTAGACTAGCAGCCGTGTCACTAGTGTGGCAACCGTGTCACTAGCCCTGTAGGCGTGTCACTAGGCCAGCAACCGTGTCACTAGCCTGTAGCCGTGTCACTAGGCTAGTAACCGGGTCACAAATCTAGTAACCGTGTCACTAGTGTTGCAACTGTGTCACTAGTGTGGTAACCGTGTCATTAAGGTAGTAACCGTGTCTCTAGGCCAGTAACCGTGTCACTAGTCTTGTAAACCGTGTCTCTAGGCCAGTAACATGTCACTGGGCTAGTAACTGTGGCACTAGTGTGGTAACCGTGGTAACCGTGTCATTAAGCTAGTAAACCTGCCTCTAGGCTAGTAACAGTGTCATTAGGCTAGTAACCGTGTCATTATGCTAGTAACCGTGTCACTATTGTAGTAACTGTGTCACTATTGTAGTAACCATGTCACTAGGCTAGTAACCGTGTCTCTAGGCTAGTAACCCTGTCACTAGTGTGGTAACCGTGTTTCTAGGCTAGTAACCGGGTCTCTAGGCTAGTAGTCCTGTCACGGTTACGAAACTTGTGACACACTTACTAGCCTAGAGACACGGTTACTACAATAGTGACACAGTTACCATATTGGTGACATGGTTACCAGCATAGTAACACGGTTACTTGCCTAGTGACACATTTACCAGTCTAGTTACAGTTACCACACTAGTGACACGGTTACTAGCCTGGTGACACGGTTATTAGCCTAGTCACAAGGGTACTAGCTTAGTGACACGGTTGCTAGCCTAGTGACACGATGGCTAGGCTAGAGACACGGTTACTACCTTAATGACACGGTTACCACACTAGTGACACGGTTACTAGCCTAGTGACACGGTTACCACACTAGTTACACGGTTACCACACTAAAGACACGGTTACTGTCCTAGTGACACAGTGATTAGCCTAGTGAAACGCTTACTAACCTAGTGACAATGTTACTAGCCTAGTGACACGGTTACCAGCCTATCAACACGGTTACTTACCTAGCGACACATTTACCACTCTAGTTACAGTTACCACACTAGTGAGACGGTTACTAGCCTGGTGACACGGTTACTAGCGTAGTCACACGGTTACTAGCCTAGTGACACGGTTGCTAGCCTAGTGACACGGTTACTAGCCTAGTAACACGGTTACCACACTAGTTACACGGTTACCACACTAGTGACAACATGTCACTAGTGTGGTAACCGTGTCTCTACCGTGGTAACCGTGTCTCTAGGCTAGTAATAGCGTCATTAGGCTAGTAACCGTGTCAGTAGACTAGCAGCCGTGTCACTAGTGTGGCAACCGTGTCACTAGCCCTGTAGGCGTGTCACTAGGCCAGCAACTGTTACTAGATTTGTGACCCGGTTACTAGCCTAGTAACACGGTTACTGGCCTAGTGACACGGCTACAGGCTAGTGACAAGGTTGCTGGCCTAGTGACACGGCTATAGGGCTAGTGACACGGTTGCCACACTAGTGACACGGCTGCTAGCCTAGTGACACGGTTACTAGCCTAATGACACTATTACTAGCCTAGAGACACGGTTAATATCATAGACACGATTACTAGACTAGTGACACGATTACTAGCCTAGTGACACGATTACTAGCCTAGTGACACGATTACCAGCCTAGTGACACGGTGACTAGCCTAGTGACACGATTACTATCTTAATGACACGGTTACTAGCCTAGTGACACGGTTACTAGCCTAGTGACACTGTTACCACACTAATGACACGGTTACCACACTCGGTACACGGTTATCACACTAGTGACACGGTTACTAGCCTAGTGACACAGTTACTAGCCTAGTGACACGGTTACTATCCTAGTGACACAGTTACTAGCCTAGTAACACGGTTACTTGCCTAGTGACACGGTTACCACACTAGTGACACGGCTCCCACACTAGTGACACGGTTACTAGCCTAGTGACACGGTCACCAGCCTAGTGACACGGTTACCACACTAGATAAACTGTTACTGTCCTAGTGACACAGTTACTAGCCTAGTGACACGCTTACTAGCCTAGTGACAATGTTACTGGCCAAGTGACACTGTTACCACACTGGTGACACGGTTACTAGCCTAGTGACACGATTACCACACTAGTGACAGTTACTAGCCTAGTAACACCGTTACTTGCCTAGTGACACGGTTACCACACTAGTTACACGGTTACCACACTAGTGACACGGCTACTAGCCTAGTGACACGGTTACTAGTCTATTGGCACGGTTACTAGCCTAGTGACACGGTTACTAGCCTAGTGACGCGGTTACTAGCCTAATGACACGGTTACTAACCTAGTGATACGGTTTCTAGCCTAGTGACACGTTTACTATCATGGACACGATTACTAGACTAGTGACACGATTACTAGCCTAGTGACACGGTTACTAGCCTAGTGACACGGTTACTAGCCTAGTGACACGATTACTATCTTAATGGCACGGTTACTAGCCTAGTGACACGGTTACTAGCCTAGTGACACTGTTACTAGATTTGTGACCCGGTTACTAGCCTAGTAACACGGTTACTGGCCTAGTGACACGGCTACAGGCTAGTGACAAGGTTGCTGGCCTAGTGACACGGCTACAGGGCTAGTGACACGGTTGCCACACTAGTGACACGGCTGCTAGCCTAGTGACACGGTTACTAGCCTAATGACACTATTACTAGCCTAGAGACACGGTTAATATCATAGACACGATTACTAGACTAGTGACACGATTACTAGCCTAGTGACACGATTACTAGCCTAGTGACACGATTACCAGCCTAGTGACACGGTGACTAGCCTAGTGACACGATTACTATCTTAATGACACGGTTACTAGCCTAGTGACACGGTTACTAGCCTAGTGACACTGTTACCACACTAATGACACGGTTACCACACTCGTTACACGATTATCACACTAGTGACACGGTTACTAGCCTAGTGACACGGTTACTAGCCTAGTGACACGGTTACTATCCTAGTGACACAGTTACTAGCCTAGTAACACGGTTACTTGCCTAGTGACACGGTTACCACACTAGTGACACGGTTACCACACTAGTGACACGGTTACTAGCCTAGTGACACGGTCACCAGCCTAGTGACACGGTTACCACACTAGATAAACTGTTACTGTCCTAGTGACACAGTTACTAGCCTAGTGACACGCTTACTAGCCTAGTGACAATGTTACTGGCCAAGTGACACTGTTACCACACTGGTGACACGGTTACTAGCCTAGTGACACGATTACCACACTAGTGACAGTTACTAGCCTAGTAACACCGTTACTTGCCTAGTGACACGGTTACCACACTAGTTACACGGTTACCACACTAGTGACACGGCTACTAGCCTAGTGACACGGTTACTAGTCTATTGGCACGGTTACTAGCCTAGTGACACGGTTACTAGCCTAGTGACGCGGTTACTAGCCTAATGACACGGTTACTAACCTAGTGATAACTAGCCTAGTGACACGGTTACTAGCCTAGTGACACTGTTACCACACTAATGACACGGTTACCACACTCGGTACACGGTTATCACACTAGTGACACGGTTACTAGCCTAGTGACACAGTTACTAGCCTAGTGACACGGTTACTATCCTAGTGACACAGTTACTAGCCTAGTGACACAGTTACTAGCCTAGTGACACGGTTACTATCCTAGTGACACAGTTACTAGCCTAGTAACACGGTTACTTGCCTAGTGACACGGTTACCACACTAGTGACACGGCTCCCACACTAGTGACACGGTTACTAGCCTAGTGACACGGTCACCAGCCTAGTGACACGGTTACCACACTAGATAA
Source organism: Arenicola marina (assembly GCA_964019135.1). Taxonomy (NCBI): domain Eukaryota; kingdom Metazoa; phylum Annelida; class Polychaeta; family Arenicolidae; genus Arenicola; species Arenicola marina. The sequence continues at coordinate 11,162,443 of OZ025256.1, read as the reverse complement.
ACTGTTACTGTCCTAGTGACACAGTTACTAGCCTAGTGACACGCTTACTAGCCTAGTGACAATGTTACTGGCCAAGTGACACTGTTACCACACTGGTGACACGGTTACTAGCCTAGTGACACGATTACCACACTAGTGACAGTTACTAGCCTAGTAACACCGTTACTTGCCTAGTGACACGGTTACCACACTAGTTACACGGTTACCACACTAGTGACACGGCTACTAGCCTAGTGACACGGTTACTAGTCTATTGGCACGGTTACTAGCCTAGTGACACGGTTACTAGCCTAGTGACGCGGTTACTAGCCTAATGACACGGTTACTAACCTAGTGATACGGTTTCTAGCCTAGTGACACGTTTACTATCATGGACACGATTACTAGACTAGTGACACGATTACTAGCCTAGTGACACGGTTACTAGCCTAGTGACACGGTTACTAGCCTAGTGACACGATTACTATCTTAATGGCACGGTTACTAGCCTAGTGACACGGTTACTAGCCTAGTGACACTGTTACTAGATTTGTGACCCGGTTACTAGCCTAGTAACACGGTTACTGGCCTAGTGACACGGCTACAGGCTAGTGACAAGGTTGCTGGCCTAGTGACACGGCTACAGGGCTAGTGACACGGTTGCCACACTAGTGACACGGCTGCTAGCCTAGTGACACGGTTACTAGCCTAATGACACTATTACTAGCCTAGAGACACGGTTAATATCATAGACACGATTACTAGACTAGTGACACGATTACTAGCCTAGTGACACGATTACTAGCCTAGTGACACGATTACCAGCCTAGTGACACGGTGACTAGCCTAGTGACACGATTACTATCTTAATGACACGGTTACTAGCCTAGTGACACGGTTACTAGCCTAGTGACACTGTTACCACACTAATGACACGGTTACCACACTCGTTACACGATTATCACACTAGTGACACGGTTACTAGCCTAGTGACACGGTTACTAGCCTAGTGACACGGTTACTATCCTAGTGACACAGTTACTAGCCTAGTAACACGGTTACTTGCCTAGTGACACGGTTACCACACTAGTGACACGGTTACCACACTAGTGACACGGTTACTAGCCTAGTGACACGGTCACCAGCCTAGTGACACGGTTACCACACTAGATAAACTGTTACTGTCCTAGTGACACAGTTACTAGCCTAGTGACACGCTTACTAGCCTAGTGACAATGTTACTGGCCAAGTGACACTGTTACCACACTGGTGACACGGTTACTAGCCTAGTGACACGATTACCACACTAGTGACAGTTACTAGCCTAGTAACACCGTTACTTGCCTAGTGACACGGTTACCACACTAGTTACACGGTTACCACACTAGTGACACGGCTACTAGCCTAGTGACACGGTTACTAGTCTATTGGCACGGTTACTAGCCTAGTGACACGGTTACTAGCCTAGTGACGCGGTTACTAGCCTAATGACACGGTTACTAACCTAGTGATACGGTTTCTAGCCTAGTGACACGTTTACTATCATGGACACGATTACTAGACTAGTGACACGATTACTAGCCTAGTGACACGATTACTAGCCTAGTGACACGGTTACTAGCCTAGTGACACGATTACTATCTTAATGACACGGTTACTAGCCTAGTGACACGGTTACTAGCCTAGTGACACTGTTACTAGATTTGTGACCCGGTTACTAGCCTAGTAACACGGTTACTGGCCTAGTGACACGGCTACAGGCTAGTGACAAGGTTGCTGGCCTAGTGACACGGCTACAGGGCTAGTGACACGGTTGCCACACTAGTGACACGGCTGCTAGCCTAGTGACACGGTTACTAGCCTAATGACACTATTACTAGCCTAGAGACACGGTTAATATCATAGACACGATTACTAGACTAGTGACACGATTACTAGCCTAGTGACACGATTACTAGCCTAGTGACACGATTACCAGCCTAGTGACACGGTGACTAGCCTAGTGACACGATTACTATCTTAATGACACGGTTACTAGCCTAGTGACACGGTTACTAGCCTAGTGACACTGTTACCACACTAATGACACGGTTACCACACTCGTTACACGGTTATCACACTAGTGACACGGTTACTAGCCTAGTGACACGGTTACTAGCCTAGTGACACGGTTACTATCCTAGTGACACAGTTACTAGCCTAGTAACACGGTTACTTGCCACGGTTACTTGCCTATCATGGACACGATTACTAGACTAGTGACACGATTACTAGCCTAGTGACACGGTTACTAGCCTAGTGACACGGTTACTAGCCTAGTGACACGATTACTATCTTAATGGCACGGTTACTAGCCTAGTGACACGGTTACTAGCCTAGTGACACTGTTACTAGATTTGTGACCCGGTTACTAGCCTAGTAACACGGTTACTGGCCTAGTGACACGGCTACAGGCTAGTGACAAGGTTGCTGGCCTAGTGACACGGCTACAGGGCTAGTGACACGGTTGCCACACTAGTGACACGGCTGCTAGCCTAGTGACACGGTTACTAGCCTAATGACACTATTACTAGCCTAGAGACACGGTTAATATCATAGACACGATTACTAGACTAGTGACACGATTACTAGCCTAGTGACACGATTACTAGCCTAGTGACACGATTACCAGCCTAGTGACACGGTGACTAGCCTAGTGACACGATTACTATCTTAATGACACGGTTACTAGCCTAGTGACACGGTTACTAGCCTAGTGACACTGTTACCACACTAATGACACGGTTACCACACTCGTTACACGATTATCACACTAGTGACACGGTTACTAGCCTAGTGACACGGTTACTAGCCTAGTGACACGGTTACTATCCTAGTGACACAGTTACTAGCCTAGTAACACGGTTACTTGCCTAGTGACACGGTTACCACACTAGTGACACGGTTACCACACTAGTGACACGGTTACTAGCCTAGTGACACGGTCACCAGCCTAGTGACACGGTTACCACACTAGATAAACTGTTACTGTCCTAGTGACACAGTTACTAGCCTAGTGACACGCTTACTAGCCTAGTGACAATGTTACTGGCCAAGTGACACTGTTACCACACTGGTGACACGGTTACTAGCCTAGTGACACGATTACCACACTAGTGACAGTTACTAGCCTAGTAACACCGTTACTTGCCTAGTGACACGGTTACCACACTAGTTACACGGTTACCACACTAGTGACACGGCTACTAGCCTAGTGACACGGTTACTAGTCTATTGGCACGGTTACTAGCCTAGTGACACGGTTACTAGCCTAGTGACGCGGTTACTAGCCTAATGACACGGTTACTAACCTAGTGATACGGTTTCTAGCCTAGTGACACGTTTACTATCATGGACACGATTACTAGACTAGTGACACGATTACTAGCCTAGTGACACGATTACTAGCCTAGTGACACGGTTACTAGCCTAGTGACACGATTACTATCTTAATGACACGGTTACTAGCCTAGTGACACGGTTACTAGCCTAGTGACACTGTTACTAGATTTGTGACCCGGTTACTAGCCTAGTAACACGGTTACTGGCCTAGTGATACGGCTACAGGCTAGTGACAAGGTTGCTGGCCTAGTGACACGGCTACAGGGCTAGTGACACGGTTGCCACACTAGTGACACGGCTGCTAGCCTAGTGACACGGTTACTAGCCTAATGACACTATTACTAGCCTAGAGACACGGTTAATATCATAGACACGATTACTAGACTAGTGACACGATTACTAGCCTAGTGACACGATTACTAGCCTAGTGACACGATTACCAGCCTAGTGACACGGTGACTAGCCTAGTGACACGATTACTATCTTAATGACACGGTTACTAGCCTAGTGACACGGTTACTAGCCTAGTGACACTGTTACCACACTAATGACACGGTTACCACACTCGTTACACGGTTATCACACTAGTGACACGGTTACTAGCCTAGTGACACGGTTACTAGCCTAGTGACACGGTTACTATCCTAGTGACACAGTTACTAGCCTAGTAACACGGTTACTTGCCTAGTGACACGGTTACCACACTAGTGACACGGTTACCACACTAGTGACACGGTTACTAGCCTAGTGACACGGTCACCAGCCTAGTGACACGGTTACCACACTAGATAAACTGTTACTGTCCTAGTGACACAGTTACTAGCCTAGTGACACGCTTACTAGCCTAGTGACAATGTTACTGGCCAAGTGACACTGTTACCACACTGGTGACACGGTTACTAGCCTAGTGACACGATTACCACACTAGTGACAGTTACTAGCCTAGTAACACCGTTACTTGCCTAGTGACACGGTTACCACACTAGTTACACGGTTACCACACTAGTGACACGGTTACTAGCCTAGTGACACGGTTACTAGCCTAGTGACACGGTTACTAGCCTAGTGACACGGTTACTAGCCTAATGACACGGTTACTAACCTAGTGATACGGTTTCTAGCCTAGTGACACAGTTACTAGCCTAGTGACACGTTTACTATCATGGACACGATTACTAGACTAGTGACACGATTACTAGCTTAGTGACACGATTACTAGCCTAGTGACACCGTTACTAGCCTAGTGACACGGTCTCTGGCCTAGGGACACGGTCTCTAGCCTAGGGACACGGTTACTATCATAGACACGATTACTAGACTAGTGACACCATTACTGGCCTAGTGACACGATTACTAGCCTAGTGACATGATTACTAGCCTAGTGACACGATTACTAGCCTAGTGACACGGTTACTAGCCTAGTGACACGGTTACTAGCCTAGTGACACGGTTACTGACCTAGTAACATGGTTAACAGTCTAGTGACATGGTTACTAGCCACTGACACGGTTAACAGACAGTGACATGGTTACTAGTAAAGTTACATTATTACCGGGTAGTGGTACGGTTACTGATATAGTGACACGGTGACCATAGGGTAGTCATTACCAGCCTAATGACACGTTTACTAGCCTAGTGACACAGCTACCACTACATTTGAAAACTACAATGGGATTTTCAGGATTTAGCAATCACAAGTACTTCCTGGCCATTTACATGCATTTCGCAATCTGCTGGCACAACCCACCTGCATTGAACCACTGTGGAACCGACCTGCCTCATGCCGCTGTCATTGAGAAAGAATTTCATGGCATCTAAGTGGTTCTAACGTGTACAACACATTTTACATACAGTTCAAAGTCCATGGAGAGACGCTATAGGCACCTGTGCAGTTTTAACAATGTCAGGGTTTAAATTATATCCAAAGTATCCTTATTTGGCAATAATCTAACGCTGTGTGACCGGCTGCTTTCAGCGAATCCTGTAAAAATGAGCGGCTTCTTGCCCAGGAGCATCTTCGTGTACGTGCCTTTATTTAGGGAGAAGGACAACTAACCCCCGGTCAGCCCCCCTTCACCCTTCCCGGTCAGTCCCCCCCTTCACCCCTCCCGGTCAGTCCCCCCATTCCCGGTCAGCCCCACCCCCCCACCAGACAATTCCTCCCCTCCCGGGACAAGTCCCCCTAGATAATTCCCCCCCGGGCAACTCCCCGCCCCCCTCCGCCGGACAATCCCCCTAGACACCGAGACAAGTTACCGGACCCTGTGACCCACATCATCCCAAACGGAGACCCCGCCTCCCCTAAAGTGCCCACCAGTCAAACCTCAACTCGCGACCACCAGGGAGGGGGGGGGGGGGCGCCTTTGATATTGCGGCCACACAATCCGTCGTACTTTAAATAAGCGAAATTTATTTTGTCGGGATTTCATGCTCCAAGAGTTTGCGACTATCAATACCGAGAAAGTTGTGACCATTCAAAGCCGACATGCGAGTTGATATCGAATATCTGAATAAATAATACTCCTGTGCTAGTCTGGGTACTTTGGTTAGGCCTGTCTGCAGAGGAAGGGGGTTATCCAGGGCTGAGCAGTCCACGATTGTGGGGAGGAACGGGGGGGGGGCATTGTCCGGGGGTGCGTGGGGGGATGTCGTCTTGAGGGAGGGAAGAAATTAGCCAGGCGGCAGGACACACCCCCCGCCCGCACCGGTCAATTCGCACGGGTATCTATATCCTTTCTAAGTTAGAAGTAAGACGGATTGTGTTTGGGGCGATCGCGCTTCAAAGAGAGGCATACACCCCCCCCCCCCCTGCCTTCCTGGCCGCCACATTGACTAACATCCCCGACTTCAAGGCGTCACGCCCACATGGCGAAACCTTTAGGTGCCATGATAGAAACAAAACCGCACATGGCTCCTGAGGCTCCATATTCCGTCAGGGGTCATTTCAGATCTCGGCCTTCACAGAGACATATTAAAACTGAACTTATCTGGATAATTACATTTGGATACATTTTTAGTCATGTGGGATGGGGACATTGTGATCAAGGTCAGATCATGTGTGGCGAGTTCACTTGCCGAGTGTGATGAGTTATCCTAAAAGTGTGGCGAGTTCTCCCCGGGCATTGGCGAGTTATCTTGTGGCAAGTTATCTTGTGGCGAGTTATCTGCACACCGTATTGAGCAATGAGCATGGTCACTAATCCTGTCACTTCTTCCATTTCAGGTGGTAATTCACTTAAACAAGGCCCACCGGAGAACGGAGAAGTTCTCGGAAGTCTTTAACCCTTCTCCATGAAACTCCGCTTCAAGTCTAAGGAATATGATTTTGACTTGTGAGTCGTGCATCAGCTCCGCAAACCAGCCTCCTTGAATGTGATACATGCAGACTACCCGGATACGCTGTAGCGGCGAGGTGACCTGCAACAGCGCGCGCGCGGGGGTGCAAGCGTCGTCGTCGCCAAGGCAACCGCGGCCATGCGCAACGCGTACGCCATGCCCAGTCGTCAGGAGGCGCTTTGCTGGTTCTCCCACATCCGTTTATCGCGTCTCATCTTCCTGCTACTGGCGATCCTGGCGGCCGCTCTCCTCCTCACGCATTACTACGTGTCCAACATGGCGGAGGATAGCAGTGGCGCCACGATGGGTGACGTCATCCACCGCTCGCGCAACATGCACGAGCACGAGGAGTTGAGCAGCTCGCGCGCGGCCGACCTGCGCACGCACATCGAGGAGCTGCGGCGCATCAAGGCGTCGGTGAACAACGAGCTGAAGGACCTGGAGAGTCGGCGCCAGAAACTGCTGGCCGAGATCGGCGGCTACAACACGCACATCGACCAGCTCAAGGCACTCTACGAGAAGACCCACTACGAGCTGGAGCAATTGAAGATGACCATCGAGAACACAAAAATCGAGCAGGACGAGCTCATCAAGCGAAATTTGCCTCAAGTCCAGGCGCCCGGCCGCATCCTGCCCTCGTTACGAGATTCCGTAGATGTGGCGCCCCCTGGTGATCATATCCGTTGTCGCATGCATAATTGTTTCGACCATTCGCGGTGCTCACTGACTTCCCAATTCCCGGTGTATTTATACGACGTGCAGCAGTCGCTGTTCAGCGGGTCGCAGCTGGACGGGTTCATCCGCCATTCTGTGCTCCACGCCTTCGACGCCAGTCCCCACCGGACCTACGAGCCCCACTCGGCCTGCGTGTACGTTGCGCTTGTCGGGGAGCAGGTGGCGGGCAGCGGCGGGCAGCAGCCCAGCCCCGCACAAATCCAACTCTACCTCCGCAATCTGGCCTTCTGGAAGGGCGACGGGCGGAATCATATCTTGATCAACGTGGCTCGGACAGAGCGGAATCTGGATCTGTTCACGGGTGTTAATACGGGGCGCGCTTTCATCGCCCAGTCGGTGTTCCCCGAGCGGACGTTCAGGGACGGGTTCGACCTGGTGGTGCCACCCTCCCTGGGGACCTCCTACGGGGAGGTGTGGGACCAGCTGTCCCCGCTGGTCCCCGCCAAGAGAAAACACTTGTTGTCATTCCACGGGGAGCTTGGCCGTCTGTTAGGCCCAGACGCGAACAGCGGGGCGGGGAACCAGTCTGCTATACGGCACCAGCCCGGTCGGGATCATCTGCCTGGTATCCAGGACAAAACCGGAGCGGGGTACTTACGCGAGCAGGGCGACGAGGGGGCGAAACTCAACCAGGGTGCCAATGGGGTTTACCACGAGCTTCGTGAGGGGGCGAACGATGGAACAAACCATAACCCTCCGCCGCATCAAAGAATGCTCAAAAGTCTCAATGATGTCGGCTTGCCCCCACAACCTGAAAGCGTCGCCCGGCAACAACACCTCCGCGACGACATCGCATTGCTCATCAAGCAAGAGACCACGATAGTCGACACGCTGAAGAGAATGCAATCCTTATTCCCGGACGACAATTTCTTTTTCCAGTTTTCCTGTGATAGGGACCGGGTGGCGGGCTATGACGGGGAGTGGGCGCTCTGCGGCTCGGGGGCCACTCGCCGCGAGTTGCTCCTCCGCTCGACCTTCAGCCTCATTCTGGCGCCGGCCAACACCACGTGGTCGTCGACGACGCTGACTCAGGTGCGCGTGTACGAGGCGCTGAAGTACGGCGCCGTGCCGGTGGTGCTGGGCGCCGGCGCCGTGCTGCCCTTCGGCGAGCTGCTGCAGTGGCGGCGGGCGGCCATCGTCCTGCCCAAGGCGCGGGTCACCGAGCTTCACCTCTACCTCCGCTCGTTCACCGACAACGACATCCTGGAGATGCGGCGGCAGGGCCGCCTCCTGTGGGAGTCCTACATCAGCACGACGCAGAACATCGTGAACACCGCGCGCGAGGAACGCACCCCGAGCGTCTTCAACGACACGTTCGTGCCGCTCCACGGCGAGGTGCCCGAGTCCCAGTCCCTGGCGGACGACATTCTCGGACCCATTGAGGCGCCCTTTCCCTCGCTGCGGTTTCAGAGGAATTTCAGCCAATTGGAAGACGTGTTCAACTCACCCGGGGACCCTTTCCACTCCTTCCCTTTCACGCCCTTCGAACCTATCCTCCCTGCGGAGGCCAAGTTTCTAGGTAAGTACCCTCGTCGCTGATGTTCCTCTTACGAATGGAGCTTTCGCTGCTGTAAGCGTTAAACATTGTGGCGAGCGCTTGCGGCGATGTTGAGGAAAATTATGGAACATTGTCCGGTGAATATTCAGATATACCCATCAAGTGTATGCTGTGTATGCAGTGGATATTTACATTTGCGATTATATTAAGATTATATTCATTCATTAAGTGTTGCATAAATATTTTATGGGCTGTTGCTTAGTGCTAAGTGTTCCTCATTTGAAAATATGGTGTGAATCACATTCGATTTCATTTTTTCGCTAACATTTCTCTTACTCTCCTGGCCAAGTTTTGGATTCGTTCTTTTCCGTGTGATATGTTATATGATTGTGACGTCCTGTTTCATGCTGCCACCCCCCCCCCCCCACCCCCACCTCCCCCCCCCCCTCCTCCTCTAGGTTCTGGCCTGGGGTTCCGCCCGGTCGGTAAAGGTGCTGGCGGCGCAGGGAAGGAGTTCGCTCAGGCCCTGGGCGGCAATGTCCCGCGGGAACAGTTCACAGGTCCGTGCTTCCTCATTTTATATCTTGTGGTCCCGTAATAACCATCAGTTGTAATCTGAGGCGTGCGTAAGGTTGATGAGATACCTTCATGTGTACGCGCCCCAGCGTCACCTCATGAAAGTACACACCTGTTTCGGGGGACTCCAACTTAAACCCAAGCTGGATTGCTGCCGTTAGATCAAACCAAATATTAAATAGAAGGGAATCGCTATGTGGCATGTTAAACGTGAAGTAATAATCCAACACGGGCCCACCGCCACGACAACGTTGTGTGGTTAAAAACAAATGCGGGAGGGCTACAAAATATATGATTTCGCAATAATGTCTCTATTTACTGAAGTACAATGACACGTGACAGGTTTAACAGTGTGGAATAGTGCAATGATAAGAATATGTATCAACGATGTGCTTTTTAGTATATTTTAAATATTCTTGTAAACTATGCGTATGTATCTTTTGAATGATTTTGCTTAGTTTAGTATTGATGATTTTAACCAGACTATATCTTATACATTTAGCAACAATTTAAATTCGGGCTGGACTCTACTGGTCTGAACATAGCGCGTATAATCAGTATGCATTCGTCATTTCGGACCATGGACAGTTTATTAAAATAGCCTGATATGTTATCATTTGTGATAAAATTTCATTTATTGTAAATAATGTATGTCTACTAATTAAAATTTAAGTAAATTTAGGCGCTTAAATAATGGTTATGTATGTGCGCTAAAACTATTAAAAGTAACAATGCGTATGAGTTTTTTGCAGTTTTCATAGCCTGCCTGCTTGATAAGCCCAGGCTCGGACACCATAGTTTAAGGGCGGTAATATTAGAGTATTATATAGTCAATAGAACTGGATAAACATGTTTAATCCACGTAACGTCGGATCCACTGGTTATTAGGGGTTCACATAGGCAGTGTCTGTTACAGTCGTGCTGTTGACGTACAAACGAGAGGCCGTCCTGGTGTCCGCCGTGTCCAGGCTGAAGGGACTGCCTCACCTCAACAAGGTGCTCATCGTCTGGAACAACCCGGCACCCCCTCCTGATGATATCATCTGGCCCGACATAGGCGTCCAGGTCATCGTAAGTATGGCGTGACGTCACATCTCGTTGCTAAGGCGGCCGCTAAGGCGACCTTGGACCCGGTTTGGGCAGATATGTTTCTAAAGTGGACCCCGAAACGTCAATAGTATATAGGTCCTTGGTCCGATCCCCGACCTCACAATTTGCGCGATGTCTCCAAGGGAGATGTCTAAGGAATAGATGTATTGCACAAAAGGCAACCGGTCATAGTACATTTTACAATATAAGCTGGTGAAGCCATTAACATGAATGTACCGATAGATGTAGATAACGGAGGGGCCGGCGCGATAGCTCAGTGGGCTAGAGCGCTCGCATTGAGTGCTCTGGCCACCTGAGAGCCTAACGGCACGTGGGTCGGTGGTTCGAGCCCCGCTGTGGCCATGTCGGTGTGGTCGCGGGATAAAGATCCCATGTTTTTCTTCGCAAAGAGTAGAGGGGTTACCGCCGGGACATGACTCCACTCTCCCCGTCCTTCTCCCATTGACGAGATATAACCAAAAGTGGTTAAAGCGTCCTGAATATACAACCAATCAGATCACGGACATATGTTTGTGCGAGCCTAAGTAATGTTACAATTGTTTAAAAACATCTAGATATTTCCTAGGTTTCTTCTCGGCTTGAGCGTCGTGTACATAAAGCTCCAAGCTACTTGATGTATTTTACAGTCTGGGTATTCAAAGTTGTTGTTTCCTCAATATGAATGTGGTTATCTGTAGCAGTATGAATTTGCAAGGAAGTAAATCTTCGTACATACTTCATACCACAGTCTTGATTCGATGGTACCAGTAAATGTAAATGTTCCTTGGTGTCATATAACATGAATAGTGGATAAACGTATGCATGGCTACATTATTGAAGTATTGGAATCTTTATAAGGATAAGAACTGTGGCCGTTGAGGAAAGCTTACATGCCTTCTGTATTGTTTGTCTAGAACGATAATGCGGAATAAACCGCCATTTTCTTGTTCAGTCGCTTGCTCAGTTGGTCAGCAGGCACCGATATCTGGGCAACCATTCCGTTGTCCCGGGAGGTTTCTTGGACCAAGTTGGCTTTCATGTACACACACATTGCCTGGAGTACCAACAGTTCCATGTTCTTCTTGTCCAGGTTGTTCGCACTGCCAAGAATAGCCTTAACAACCGCTTCCTGCCGTATGACGCCGTGGAGACCGAGGCGATTCTCTCCATAGACGACGACGCTCACCTCAGACACGACGAGATCATGTTTGGCTTCCGGTGAGGCTCAACGCCGCAGGGGGCCTCCTTGGTGTAGTGGTTAGCGCACTAGACTGCAGATCAATGTCCTGGGGGCCTCCTTGGTGTAGTGGTTAGCGCACTAGACTGCAGATCAATAACTCCTGGGGGCCTCCTTGGTGTAGTGGTTAGCGCACTAGACCGCAGATCAATAGGTCCTGGGGCCTCTTTGTTGTAGTGGTTAGCGCACTTATTTTATTGTTTTATTTTACTCGCTTTCGTCGTCAATCTCCGGGGAAATAAGCGTTTACTTTCGTTAAATTTTCTGACAACTATTATATATTGGAATGAAAAATAATTAATTTCCATTGAATTCAATTGGATGACTTGATTACCTTGTTACACGAGGCTATGTGATATAAGTGCCAACTTCAAAGTCTGTCGATTGTATAAATGCAACTCCATGCCTAATTTAATAGTTAGTTATTGCCGAGGTACTCATATTTATACAGTTGAAATTACATGAAGGTGGACAGACACAAGCTATTAAATGCACAAATACGATAACGGGCGGTGTTCTGCAGTGTGACGGCTTGTGACATTTACGTTTGTCTTGATCTATCGCTGCAGAGTTTGGCGGGAAAACCGGGCCCGCATTGTGGGGTTCCCAGGCCGGTTCCACGGGTGGGACGCTAACCACGACTCCTGGCTCTACAACTCCAACTACACGTGCGAGCTGTCCATGGTGCTCACAGGGGCCGCCTTCTTCCATAAGGTCAGCTGTCTACGATGCCCACTTTGATGCTAACTTAGCATTGGAACTATTTTTACTTGTGTGTGATGTATAACTGGTAAACAACGAATTGTGCTTTTCTGTTCAATTTACAGCATGTAAATTTGTCAAGTTTGCTACATTCTTTCGGTAAAGCCCCCCCCCCCCCCAGTGTGTTTTTGTTCCCGTACTATGGATACCTGTACCACTAGTGTAAAGATGGTTATATTGTCACCTCTATTTCCTACTTGCAGTACTATGCATACCTGTACAGCCACGTGATGCCCCAGTCCATCCGAGACAAGGTGGACGAGTACCTGAACTGCGAGGACCTGGCCATGAACTTCCTCGTCTCGCACATAACCCGCAAGCCGCCCATCAAGGTAAAGACCCTGTCGGTGACACCCACACTCACGGGGCCTCGTGCCAACCACCAAGGTGTCACGTGACTGTGGGTCATTGTGACGCGAGGTCCGGTGTAAACCCATCCCGCGCTTTCCGACTGGGTGTATAAAAGTTCGATTTGTCCCCTCTCGGGTTGAAGATTAATTGGACTACGGTTCGTGCGGGAAAATGTAGTGCGAGGAGGTATTGTCCAAGCACAGAGCTCCTATCCCGTCCCATCCTTAAGGCGAGGAGACTTGTGCTAATATATATCCATCTCGCATTTGAACCACTATTAACAATATTATTTCAGTTAATGTTGATAAAGATATTGTCTGGACCTGTAGTACAGCTTTACGATTTATTAGTGAAGCGATCCGCCTGTAGCTCGTCATATGCCTTTGATGTCATTGATGACCATTCCGACTCAAATGAACTGAATATCAAGGTTCCTTGGATTTTAATTTAAACGAGTTAAAGTCTGTACTGTTCACTCTTACTACGCGTGGGGTGAATAACTCGTTACCCCCCTCCCCCCCCCCTGTGTATATATATATATATATATGTTGTTTTAGGTGACGTCACGTTGGACGTTCCGTTGTCCCGGTTGCCATGACGCCCTGTCGGAGGAGGAGTCCCATTTCCACGAGCGACACAACTGCATCAACTTCTTCGTGAAGGTCTACGGCTACATGCCGCTGCTGTATACCCAGTACAGAGTGGACTCGGTGCTCTTCAAAACCAAGATACCACACGACAAACAAAAGTGCTTCAGGTTCATTTAGACCATGTTATATTTGACATCATATTTGCATTTATGTGTGGCGGACGTTCACTGTGTATGACTGTAAGGGACGCTTGTGTGAGCTCGCGGGGCAGCGGCCGCGCCAGGATTAGCAGGGAATGATGACATAGCAAGCAGGGATAACTGCGCGGGAGGGGTTGCAGTCAAGTCTAAGCCGCTACCAAATATTAGTCGACATTGCCAGTCACTTGATGCTCCTTTAAAACATCTCGTACGTAACCTTGCTTCCGTTGCGCGCTACCATTTGTGAATCAGATGAAAGGGTTATTGGTGAATTGCTATAAGTTTCTGCTTCATACGGAATCGTAGATCGTTGTTCTTCAGTCCTCCTGAGAGTGGTTGCAGTAACCCTTTAGATCACGTGGTTTACGGTAGTAGCCCGTATGTTGACATTGATGTCACGCGGTCGACTGCGGTAATCCGTATGTTGACATTGGTGTCACGTGGTCGACTGCAGTAACCCGTATATTGACATTGATGCCACGTGGTGGTCTGCAGTAACCCGGATATTGACATGTATATCATCACGTGGGAATGTCACGTGGTATTGATTGATGGCAATAAGCACCATCATTGTTCGGAAGCGTGAATATGTACCATCCGAAAGGTCAACTCGTTCCATGAGGTTATCGTACTGTTTAAGAATCTCCAAATGTCTTGTTTCGCAAAACCCATTTTACATCTAGAGTCTCGTCGTGCAGTGTTCACTGTGGTAGGATGTGAGTGAGGGACTAATCGCCACCATGGCGTCAGTTTAATGATATAAGCTTGCCTCGTCTGCTCACAACCTGCCTGGCAGTAACCACATCAGACATGTTTAATACTGTATGGCTTACGACATCTAACGACACAGCTATCCGATAGCTTCACAAGCACAAAACAAGGAGATCACCAGACCTCTTCCTGTGATGTAGAGATGGTGTAAGATCAAATCACTAGGTGCTCAGTGTGTAACGGGCCGGGTCACTGGGTCTTTCTGGAATGTCCTCGGTACGCCCGTTTGACCTTTTGTGTGTAGGGCTTGGAGAACTGACCACGACGCTTCTATTTTATTGCTTCTTCATGTCCAGTGCTTTTTTATCGTGGGCGATTTGGGAATGAATGCCGTGGGTGTGAGGACGGGAAGCTCTTGGGTCTTGGTGAACACACTGCCGTCGTGTGGGGCCTTCTAGTCAAAACTGCCGTTTAAACTTGAAAAAAACCCAAACAAAATGGCCGACATCGTGACAAAATGTCGTCTGCTGCTGCTGGGTATAGCGGCCGGGCTGTGGGATCGGGTGTAGGTATGCATGCTATTGACATGATTCGCTTGTGATTGGAGAGCTATGAACATTATTGTAGATTTATGACTTTTATGTAATCATGTAAATCGCGTACGTGTAGCCTTTAATTATGCATGAAAGTAGACGGTGTGTTATTTATTAAGCCATCAGCATTGGTCTCTCACTAGCAAACCTCGGGTGGATCTCGACGGTCGATAAGACTATACATCCGTTTCTATGGTGACTTACATCGGAATAACTATGGCAACTAATAACAGACATGACGGAGGGGTCGGCGTTAAAACGACGCAGCAATCTAACATGGATGTGGCCTTTACGCCTGAGGCTGCTTACCCATATCATAAAGTCGCTATACTTTACTGTTGGTTTTTAATTGTGCATGATATTTATAGTCGATGTAATGTCCGGAAACCTGCTCCTATCATGTGTCATTATTTGACATATACTCTTATGGAAGTTCGACCCTATACGTCATAACGAAGCACCAGATTTAGTAACGAGTTAGTAATCATTGTTTGAAACATGAACTGCCAAATAAAGTCTAAATTGTAATGGCAGTATATCTTGGTGCGGGTGTGTAATTATATTTGTAATTTTAACATTCTATAGCTTTTGACGAAGCCTTAATGGGGATTTCTTGGA